>JBBMOI010000004.1:35575000-35605000 GCA_038088405.1 Porites divaricata
CGATTCATTAATTGTTAATTAAAACTATGCAACAAACAAGTAAATTACCAACACATTTATAACCTGAGGAAACAGCCGACATTTCGCGAAGACGCGGGAAACCAGTGGTTCAGATCCTGACCATGTTTTATGCGCATAGCAGACACAAAGAGCTGGGCAACCTCAGCCTGTCTTTGTTTTAGCAACTTTTTTACTTCTTCACTTAAGGAAATTCTTTTTATTAGCTTTTTGTTTTATTTTTGGTTCAGACATCAGCTAAGAACTAAAACTTTGGTGGTCAAAGGATGAACAGATTACGTTCTAGGCGCACGATAACCTCAGTAAACGTTCGGTCGAGACGTTGATCGTTTTAACGTAAAAGACCTTCTTTAATTTCGGCCAGATAACAGGTTCGTAGATCAAGCTCATCCGATACTGTGATGTTTGTGTATCTATAACTTATGCCTCCGCCGTAGAAATATGCCTCCAACGTAGAAATGTGCCTCTGCCATAGAAATACACCTCCGCCGTAGAAATGTGCCTCCACCGTAGAAATACACCTTCGCCGTAGAAATGTGCCTTCGCCGTAGAAATGAGCCTCTTGCGTAAAAACAAACTTTTCCCGTGGAAATGAAACGAAACTCCTTTAAATGAGACTCCCTTTAAAAACAAACACTTTCCCTTACCCCTACCAGCACTCACCACTTCTTCCCCTCCCCCCGCAAAAAAACCTCTCTGGCGCGGCTGGCGCCATATTGGAAAGCGAGAGGACCCTGGGGACAAGCCATGAAATCGAGGTACTGTACTCCCTCCCCCCCTTCCCCCGTCTTATCCCCCGTCTGGGATTTTTTGTGGCACTTGTGGAGAAAATCTCGGTCAAATCTTTTCCTCTACGGGACTATCAACGCCGAATTATTGCCATAAATGTGGACAAAGACTACAGCAAGGTTAGTGTAATCGAATTTTTCTTTTCATGTGTTGAATACAATGCTATGTCATAAGAAACGAAAAAGAACTCACTTAGGTAGGATGAATCTTAGCCTTTCTTGCCTCGTTGCACAAATAACAAGCCTTAAATTAACAAGGCTATGAGCCAAAGAGAGTGTAGGTAAAATATGACTTTCCATGATACAACAGTGTTTGAAGGAGAGCGATTCACAATAAGCCGACTGAAACGTTTCAATATACCCACTTCACCTCGTGCCACCCTCCTGGGGTAAAAGAGGCTTCATTAAAGGCGAGACTTAGAACAAACTCTTCAAAAACAACACTTGATGAGTGCCTTGCGAACTTTAAACAACGCCTCAAAGCAGGCGGGTATCCAAAACAAGATATAGAAAGGTCGTTGTCAGAATGCAACTTTGACCGAAGAGAATCGGCGCTAAAACAAAAGCAAAAAAGTAAAGAGAGGCTATTGCTTTTCGTTACAACATATCACCCAGCGGTACAAGATCTGAAAAAGATATTGATGGCAAACTGGAGTCTTATAGAAAATCAGCCTCTGCTGAAAACAATTTTTAAAAGACCTCCAATGATATCCTACAAAAGAGGAAATTCGCCAAAAGACATGCTTGTAAGAGGAAAAATGTAACTGCATTTGATAATACGACGCAACCACAAAAACCACGTTGGGAGTCCGTGCAGGTCTGTCTTGACTTCCCTTCAAGATTTGGCCGAGATTTTCTCCACAAGTACCACAAAAATTGGCCATCATGAAAACTATGGCGGGAAATAGAGATAAAGACCCAGCGGGGATCGCGGAAAGAAATACAAGGAAGAGTACCTCGATTTCATGGCTTGTCCCCAAGGTCTTCTCTCTTTCCAATATGGCGCCAGCCGCGCCAGAGAGGCTTTTTTTGCGGGGGGAGGGGAAGAAGTGGTGAGTGCCTGGTAGGGGTAAGGGGAAGTGTTTGTTTTTAAAGGGAGTCTCATCTTAAAGGAGTTTCGTTTCATTTCCACGGAAAAAGTTTGTTTCTATGCAAAAGAATCATTTCTACTGCGGAGGCACGTATCTACGGCGGAGGCACATTTCTACCCGGAGGTGTATTTCTACGGCGGAGGCACATTTCTACGCGGAGGTGTATTTCTACGAAGAAAGCGTGATTTCTGTGAAAGAGGACAATTTAAAAGCAATCGGCTTATCCGTCACTTGTATGGAAAAGAGGAACCAATGCACGGCGCAGAGGAGTTTTTATGTAGAAACTGCGTTATTTTAAAATGTGAAGCAGTAGCACTAGTGGGCCACCGTAAATCACACCCCATATTTTCTGAAGCTTTCGAAACAGAATGGCGCGAGCCATTTGATTTTACAACCGGAAGTTCAAGTTTTCCCTAGTCTCCTGTAAATGGTAAGTACTCCTTGTTATTTAAGTACAGTAGGGCCCCGGCAAGTAACTGGAACTCAGACAACTTAAAACTTGAATTAAGCCCCATTTCCCATGAATTGACCACACTTTTCAATCATTGTTTAATACAATACTCGAATTTGTCGCTAACTCGAACCAAATTTCGTTTCCGCGGCCCTTGATCAAAATTTATCCCGATAACTCGAATTCTGGTTCTTGCAACTCACCTCTATCCCTTTGGCTCTTCGGCTTGTTGTGTAGGATCAGAAAAACCACTTAAACGAACACTAAAGCAGTTAGATTTTTTAAAAATAATGAAATGAAAAGATCATTTATTTGACGGTCATTTGCCAGCTGTTTGCTAGTCATGCATACCGGATCATCAAAATAAGAATAAAAATCGCGTCACATGCACTGAGTTTCTGGTAAGACAAGTTTAATTTGCGCTGTACTGTATACTAAAGCGTTGAAGAATCAGTAAATTGAGTGGACAATATACCCGATAACTTGAACCCTCGCTAACTCGAATGAACTGCCTTTCGTTTTCCTTCTGAGTTCGAGTTAACGGGGTTGTACTTCGATGGACCAACTAGGGATCAAAAATAGTGGTGACCAGACTGGGTTTCAAAATCGTGTTTGTAAAAGTCTCGAAAGTGGGAAGGTTCAAAGGAGCAAATTCAGAAAAAAGGTTGATCAATCGTAGAAGTAACCATAATTTCTCATCCATCGATGGGAATGATATTAAGGAGCTTAAGCAAACACAACGACGACAACAAAGATAACGTCAAAAATAAATTAATTAATTAACACCTGATGACTGGTCCCGAAGAAAACAGTTAATTTTGTTGCCAAGTATCTCAATGTTTCCCGAGGAGGAGCCGAGGAAAACATGGAGATTCGTTCTCGTTGTCGTTGTCAATTCTGTAACGGCAGTCAGATAGGTCAACATTCGCGGGTAACAGTGCACTGTTATACACTCTGGTGTCATAGATTTTGCAACGTTGCCAGCTCAGAGATTTTGGCGGGAAACGGTTTCATTGTTAGATGTCATGTGACCTCGAAGTAACCAACTAGAGCGCGCGCTGTAGGGAATAATTTTCCAGCTATATGCGTCATTTTACTACTACGAGCAGAATCCTTTTCTTTTTCCTTTCATATTTTAAATTCGGTAATCCCAGAGAGCTTTGAATAACAAAAGCTCTAATTTGCATAAGAAAGCAAACCCCAGAAGGATTCTGGTCGTAGTAGAAAACGACGTCATCATGAAAGTGGCCTATTGTTTTTATGAGCAAAACAACAGCTCTGGGCGTGCATCACGCTTTATGGTACATTCTTTGACGTCCACCGCTTGACTTCGACGTCAAAAAGCCTAATACGACGTTTTATGGAGGACGAGGACGTATTTAAGCTCACTATTTTTAACTCACGACGTACTGAATTAACGATGTTGAAAAGCCTTCCAAACCCGGCTGGGACAAGGACTTCAGAGAAAACTACGTAGAATTGCAGGCATGATGAACCTTAAAGATACGGGTTTTTATTGTGTTTAGCCAGTAGCACCCTAAAACGTCCACTCCAAACATGCATGAAGATACAAATTAGGGAGAAAAGTACTAGTAATTGACACAGTTGTCTAAAACGCGCGCCTTTATCAACAATTTCATCCATTTATCGTACAACTCTGTTTAAAGGCCTTAAACCCCCCCCCCCCCCCCCCAAAAAAAAAAAAAGGGAGAGGGGGCTGGGGTACAAAGGGGAAGATTATAAAGATCTCTGGTATGCGAAAAGGCTGCCATTTTATGGGAGTGTCTCGACACTTTTGTCCCCCATTGTAGGTCGACAGAGTCGACAAATTAAATGATAAACCCCTAGTCGGTTACTTTCATTTAACATGGTTAAACTACAGCCTTCATATCCACAGACAGAAAAGTTTTATGCAAGTACATCATCACAGTACTACAAGGAAGTCAAGAAAATACTACTTAGTAGCTTTCATTCGAATCTTCACACTTAAGGACTTTTTTCCATTGACTCAAAAATTTCGAACCAACTGTTGCAGCGTAATTAACAGTACAACAGGAAAGTATTCCAGGTGATCTGTGACGTCACTGCGGGGGCCTGGGGAAAGAAATTTTAATGCCGTATCCCATAAACCAAAGCTGACGGGAACAGATTGAATTGAATTGAATTGGTGCGCGCGTTGGTTTATGGGATACGGCATTAAAATTTCTTTCCCCAGGCCCCCGCAATGACGTCACAGATCACCTGGTTGTTGTCTTAGGAATCTGGATCCTGCTGCTGAGAGTTTTTGGTCTCGAATCATCAGTTCCCGGGAAGGGTACTTCCTTATAAGAGGCTAACTGGGGTGTGCCGCTGGAAGGGGTCACATTTTCACGACTGGATTGACTATAATGGGGCCGCATTTTCGATACAGTTACTAGAATGGGGTCATAAATTTTCTGATATTTGGGGTAAGATAGTTCTTCATATTAGCAGTTAGCAAACGTACCAGAATGTTTGTACTGTTGGTGAAAAGTAGAGTGTTCTTCATTCAGTATAAGGTAGATACATAAATAGAAAGTGACTAAGTTGAGATCGCAAACATTACATATTTTCCCAAAAGTGACTAATATGGAGTCTATAATTGGCCACAAAATAGACTATAACGGGGTAGGGGCTCTGAGAGGCCAGCGGCACATACCCAGCAAAAATTAAACCAAGTAGCCCCCCGGGCATCAGTTTATGTCGACTCAGTTTCATTTTACATGCTGAAAGCCTAAGTTCAAGTTCAAGTTCATTTATTCACTCTTATTCAATTACAATACAACAACAATAAGAAAAAAAAGAAGTAAAAACAGAGCTAACTATACATTGAATTAAACATAACAAAGGGGAAAAGTGTGTAGCAGGCAAAAGAGCTAAGCTTTCGAGTTGGCTACTACCACAGAGCGGTTACAGGTGTGTGGAGGTTATACAGACTCTCCACGCGTTTAACTCTCCACCCGCCATCTTGGTTACACGTGTCACCAATAAACAGAGAAAATTGTAAGAGAAAATTGTATTATTACCCCTTGTCCAGCAGTTTGTCTTTAGGAGGGAAAGGATATCGCAAAATCATCAGTCAGAATTACTATCTCTGAGGAGATCTTATCCTTAAAAAAAATAACCGAATGGTTTTAAATAAGATACTTCCAACCCGTTTTTCTCACTTCTTCGTCACACACGCCACTTCCACATTTCCCATAATGCCTCTTATTTGCCCCCCCCTCCCCCCCCCCCCAACCCAAATTTTGCATAAGCATTGTTTTCAATTTATCTTGGGAGAGCTGTAATACAAAGGAGAAATGTAAAACAAAGGTTATGCAAACATTTGGGGGACAAATAAGGTGACTACCGCACGTCAGTCACTGTCAACAACAACAGTTCTATTCAGGACTACGTTCACCCGGACGATTGGACTCAACCTACTTTTGAAATGACTCCTGGGTTCAAACCTTTCAAATACTTCTTTTAATTAAACCTTTCATTCCCAGGGTGAGTGAAAAATGGAAACCTATATTCGAGGAGGTTCCGTAATAAGGACAATAAAATTGTGCGACGTATCCATTCAAATGAAAGCTGCTAAACAGTACTTTTCTGTGATGCTGTTTATTATGCTGTACAAGGGGTTCTAGTTTTGGAAGTCTGTGGATGAAATATTATGGTGTGAACATTCAAATGAGAGCTACTGAGCAGTGCTTTCCTGTGGTAGTGTTTTTCATGTTGTCCAAGATGGTTCTAACTTTTGGGTCCCTGGATAAGATACCAGTAAGTCAACATTCAGAATCCCGAGTCTTAGGAGACATAAACTTATCACTCCAGCTGCCATGTGCCATTGGTATGTAGATTTTATATATAAGGAATAAGCTGAATACCACTAAATTAAATACATTTAGCTATTTGTTTTCTTCGGAAAATAAGAACCTATGTAAGAACTTAAGTAGCCTAAATTTGTGCTAATAATCATTTACTGAATCAGATGTAAGAACCTGTTTTTCATTATTCTACTTTAACTGAGCAAGGTTCCCTAAACAGCTTATACTTATACTTAAACTTAGTTCAACCTACTTCTTTTCTTTCCTTCAGAGTAGCTCGAGAAAACAAAGATAGAGTGATTTTACTTAATTCGTGAAACAGACGACTAACAAATAGTACAAAATAGCAAGAGGTAAACAAAAGAAGACAATGGAATTACTGCGTTATAGTCCGTAGTATTCTACTACCTGTTTCACTAGTTAAGTAAAATCACTCTAAAATCTGGCATATCCTATAAAAAAATACCTATCAAGCGCATTTAGCAAACAACAAAAGAACAAATTCAATACCCCATTGTTTTCCTTTTGAAGGATATCGTCTGTAATAGAATTAACTATATAATTAGTAGTCCTATAGATATGTATAAAAAGGTTTTCAAAAAACTGAAACTGACTACTCTTGGCTAAATCAGTTCATTTGTCGAGTATGAGGGGTGGCGAATGGTAAAATCCGAGACTCGCCGAGACGCCGAGATTCTAGTTAGAAATCCGAGCCCGAGACTCTTTGGTAAAAAGTTTCGAGACTCAAAAAAAGTAAATACAAACCATGCAAAAACGAGACTTCGAGACTTATCTAAAACGCTTCCGAGATTTCGAGATCCTGCCAAAATTTTCCGAGACCCACGTTTTTCGAGGTACCATTCGCCACCCCTAGTATGTCAATTTACCAGTCGAGATGTCCTCTGCATGAACACTAATCAACCAATAATACCGTGTCGTTATTTAAACGTTTTCATCGGCTATCAGCGCTATTGAGCCCAAAACGTACTACCAGTTCATTCCATTCCAAAATTATCTCGTTCGTGTATTATTTAAAGCCTGATTGCTAAAAATACTTCTAGTGAGATCAATAACTCGATCCTTATGTACACTTGATTAATTAACTGTTGAAGTCGATGCACTGTTCCCGGGATTATTCGCGTGAAACTAATTAACTCTAGCCCGTTGTTCGAGGAGGTCTAACCTCTCATAAGCCTATAATTTCTGTTAGGTCTCCTCGCCACTTCTTTTTTCGACTTGTCCTATATAATTTGAAATTCAATTTCTATTGTTGTGTGGTAAATAAAATAACATTAAAATAAAATAACTATCTGAAAGGTTTGAACCCAGGAGTCATTTCAAATGTTTGAGTCAAAACTCTGAAGATGACTACCGCACAGGTTGTCGAAACGTTAGTCACTGTCAACAACAACAGTCCTATTCAGGACAACGTTCACCCGGACGATCAAACTCAACGTACTAAAATAATTATGTCTGTTAAATGGGTTTTTTGGGCCATTTTTCGTTGGGTGCATTTGATATGAGCTCTTATCGTTGGGTTTAGCGCATGAAAGTTTGAGCAGGGTTGAACGCCAATTTCGGTCCAACTGCAAATCTCCATTACTTTTATTCTAACAAAACTCACCGGGCTACAAATTTATAGAAATAACCTGAGGAAAAAGCGTTGGACAGTTATAATCTGATCAAATAATGCAGTGACACGATTTCACCTGCATTTTTGGGAGATAAATATACTCGGGAGTTCCATCGTCAGTCAAGATCACCATTGACATGGGAAGCAGTTCATTTGGTCGACAACATACAGTTCGAAATTGATTTACATTTGTCAGAGCCTGGGCTCGCCATTGGAGATCGCCGTAGATCGTTGATCTGGCGCAAACTCCAGTACACGTAAACGTGGTCATTACTCTAGGGGCAATGACAAAATTCCAACCGATAGCATTAAAATCTATCTCAAACATACGCTTGCGACAGCAGTTCCTTGGCTCGGTTTTATTGCATTTTCTTGGCTGAAAAGATCTTCTTTTGCGGCTGACTGTTTTCTTTTCTTTTGTGTCGACAAGCAGGAAAGGTTGATTTGCTTCCGGGTCATCGTTAGTCATGCCACCCACAACAAGAGATTTGCGCCCCTTCGTTTCTATTTCTAAACTCAAATCTGACGTTCGATGCTGTGAGAACCATTCTTTAACCACAAAACTAACGTCGAACGAGTGCCAACCAGTTTTGTTGAGTTGCTTCGAATGAAAACATTCTTTGGCCATGACATCTCTTGCTTCGTTTCCTTTGAAACGCGTCCAAAGGGCCACTTTGTACATTGCTTGTTTATTCTCTCCACTTGATCTGGCTGCCTCGCTAATGGAGACCCATAATGTTGCGGATTTGATCTCAAGGTCCAGGTGCTTTGAACTCACCTTGAAAATGTAGTTTTTTTCAACTTTATTTGCTTAAAAGGCAAATGAATGTTAAATTAAGCTGGCAACTGTATTGCTACTGAAAATAAAGAATATCTTGTTACCTTGACTAACACTACAAGTATAACGCACACATATTTCAAAAAAAAAAAAACGCTTCAAAGACGAGATTAATTTCAGTGGTTTCCTAATACCTTAAACAGCCAGCCAGATTAAAGACATAGTACCCTGAGAAGTCGAGTTCTAAAACAATAGATAGCTCGTCTCTTAAATCCCGACAATGGTGTCTAGAAGTCAAGAATTAAAACCAGAACTATCAGGATGAATGGAGACATTTTCAAGACCCCAAGATGTGAAAAACTAGCGGGCCTCCCCAGGTCAGATTTATGACAAACTTTTTAGCCCTTTTCTTCCCGGAAGGAGAACGTTTACTAGCCGTAAAATAAAAGCTATTAATTAACGCAAAATAAAAAGTTAATCTCACCTTCTTCGGGGAAGAGAAAAATTTGCTTTGTTTTAGCGTAAATTTCATCATCCACTTCCTCAGCCATGCGTTTATACTTTCTGTTTTCGGCTTCAACCAGGTTTCTGACAATTTCTGGAATCTTCGGGGGTCTAAGACCACTGACATTTGGCACAGTAGAAAAGCCCAGTTCTTTGAGCAGTTTTTTCTTGAATGACTCCACTAGGATCTGCTCGCTGTCAGATGCTTTTTGACCGCGAAATCGACAAGACGAACCTTCGAAATGCAAAGAGAGGACCGTGAAAATGACAAAAACTGTCATAAAATGGTCCATTTTCTTGAAAGTGAGTTCCACCGGTTTGGGTCCTTGTGATGGCTCTCGTGGTGTGAATATGGTCATCAATTGCCAAATCGGATGATAAATTCCGCAACTTGGGACGTTTGATAGTGTGTATCTAATGACATTAAATCAGCGATGATGTGGTAAGCGATATGAAATTATGAAACAGTATACTCAATCCTTTTGTCCCTACAATGAATGCTTATCATCTGTTGGAAGACCCTAGCTGACAGAGTAATCAAGCAAATTCAAAGATGCTATCTCGGAATGTACCTAATTTGCCCCGCTACTCATGAGAAGAAATCGTGCCCCCCTTCACGGAGAACAGTAAATGCTATTTCACAAATGAAAAAATGGAGAAATTTGCTTTTTTTTTCTCCTACCATTCAAGTTCTCCATCTAGGGTTGTTATTTTCTGGAGCAAGTAGTCCATGTGAAGCAGGATTTTATCGCATAGGTCAGTATTCCGAGCAGTCACAGCAAAATACTCGAGCCACTTTTGTGTTTATTTTCCCGTGGTGCCAATGGAGGCCAGATCTAGCTAGTTGACAATAATCAACAAAGTTTTATACAGGGAGGCTCCTCCCGAGGTTGAACCCTTAACCCATTATATACCATTTTTGACAGAAAAGGGACCTCTTTCGTATATATATATGTCTTGACAAATGGTACCTCTTTCACATACCTAGTTCAGAACGCTTTAATTTATTCCTTTTAATAGCTGAAAATGAACTGGCTTGTAAATATGAAAATATAACTAACATCCGTCGACCATTTTGGGTCCTTTTAATGACCAAAATCTCATATTTCCTTACTCTTTCAAATACTTCAACTTGTGGAATCCCTACTTTTTCATCCTGAAGCTAACCTACGAACAGGCGGTCCTGATTCTGATCACAGGCATTCCTGAAACGTCAAAAGGGTACCTCTTTCGGTCGGAGCCTCACCGTAATTATAGAGAATAACGCCCCAGGGCGCGATGATTAACTCGTCAGCTGGTGTTCATTTGTACTGTAATACCTGTAAAGGATGGTTGGCTTGTGTGTGTGTGTGTGTGTGTGGGGGGGGGGGGGGGGGGGGGGGGGTGGGCTGGTTACCCTGCGTCGCAGACGCGTATTAATTTAACCGCGATTCGTAGCGTACGCGAGGCAGCGCCGAAATCCTTGTTTTGGGGCCTGTTTCTCGAAAGTCCCGATAATTAACGGGCCCGGTAAGCTGTCTCCGTTTTCATTAAATATCGAGGTTTCAATAGTTTTGCATGTAACATGATAAAACTATCAGTTAATGAAACAAAATGGAGTAGTTTGCTAGCCAGGACCGGCGCTTTTACTCTTCATATTTCGATTTGAATATCTGATTTCAGGGCCGAAAAGTTACCGGGACTTTCGAGAAACGGGCCCTTGGCTCAAGATTTTACTAACAAAGTCCTACACAAGCTAGCTTTTGAACCAATCATTGCAGTTCTACATGGCGACAAAGACTCATTTTGGAACTACATGTGAAAACTGGAAGCTATGGTCCAAGAGAGTTTGGTCAGTGGAAACTGCATCGAAGATGAAGACATGCCAACAGCCTAAAAGACCTCAGAACTGTCCAAAATTTCCTGACCCTCAATTTCAAATTGACACTACCTCTGGAAAAGATGAATGGGACCTCCAACCAACCCGTTTTCCCGTACATGAGACTTTCAAACCCACCCCACAAATTTAACAATCCTTGTAAAGTCACTAAAGAAAATCTCAAATTCCGACCGATAGTCTGCGCTTAGGGAACCTTTTAATACGAAACGGCCAAGTACCTGGCCTGCCTTCTGCTCACTGAGAACGAATACAGCAACAAAACCACTACGGACTCTGCCAACGGTCTAATCAACAGAATCTTCGAACAAACAAGACAAATCAAAAGTCTTTTTTACCTGAAAGAGAAGAAACATTTACGGATCACGCGTGGTCTAACAGGTGACTTTTTCTTGCGATGCTAATTGTATCGGTGAAATAATGGGAAATGTAAAGTTACAAATCCATGGACATTCCAATCCGCGTAATGACCTCGACCCTGCTCGTTATACTTGGATGAGAAATAACAAATCAAACCAACGAACTCTAGAACCAGTGAGCTCACTTGTAAACTTACCTAGGGAAGAATCCACTTCAGGTGTTGCGAAATACTTTTTAAATATGAAATAAATATTGAAACAATTTTGACATTGCAACGACGATTCTCTTGAATTTACAAAACGATTTCAGTGCGGTCCTAGGGTATAGAATGGGATGAATGTGGACTGTAAACCCTGCAGACTAGGTATAAAACACGGACTAGGTTTAAAATGCGGACTACAGGCTATGTTTAAAAAACTGGGCTAAATATTTGTAGGTAAGGTAAAAATAACATTAATAGATCGCTAAATAGCACAACACTCGGGTACATTTTTGCATGAGTGCCCCTCTATGTCCTCCAAGGCATTAGAAACAGAGTTGTGGCAAGTCTAGGTTTATTACTCGATTACAGGGTAAAACCTACTAGGATTTCATCTTAACACCTCAAACTATTATCTTAATATATCTGTTTTCTGTGCTCGTTAAATTAAGGGTCGGTTTTAAAGTATCAACCCGTATTGCCGGTATACAAGTTCAACATCCTGATTCCGTGCTTTCAGTCTTTTTAAATTGATTCAGAGTTTCTGAGTACTTTTTCATTTTCTTTTTTGTGAACTTACATTTTCCATGTCAAAGAACTCTTTAAACTTTATTGACTGTTAGTATAATTACATTGATGACTATCGAAAATAGGAGCTAGAGCGCTGTGATTGGCTAGGACCTTCGCTTTATCCCGCTATAATCACCGCGCGGTGATTATAGCATTGAAAGCTAGCAGTTTTCAAAATGGCAGCCAGATTTTTTGATGTTTGGGGGTCGGAAATTGCTCAATAATTTTATTTTCTCGAATAATCATCAATGTAATTATACTAAAACAATTAGCCGCCTCAGGCGACGTGAATATTGGCGAATAGTCACCTCGACTTCGTCTCGGTGACTATATATTCACGTACTAATTGTCAATTATGATTTTTTTTTTGTTTTTTCAAGAATTATTTGAGGACGACTGTGCCTATAGCTAGAAAACTTTGATATTCAAACAGATATGACATTAGTTCGAGAACTTGTTTGGCTCATTTAGGACAACAATGCACTTCATTTGCAACAGTGTCTACAACAGTCCCAACCAATTTACCCAACTGTCCAACACATTTCGCGTAAGCGCCTTCAGGCGTCTTCTTGTTTAACACTATAGTTAATGCAGTCAAACTGGATGGAAATGTATCGAAACTTGAAGAGGTTGGGCCAAATGTTTCACGTTTTAATGCTAGCTATACCTGAAAAAATCAATCACTCCACCGGTGCTTTCTAATATAATGACATCAGTTTCATATCTTCTTCCTATCTCTACAGGAGCATTTCGAAAATGGTAAAGGTACTAAGTAATGACTTGAGCACAGAATTGACCTAAAACAGCAATATCCTTGTAACATTAAATAAATTCGGTCGAGTCGAAGCTTGTCGGATACCTCAGATATAGCGTCAGAGGCACGCGACGACTGTTTCCTCCCAAATGCATTGAAAACACTTTTTTAGACTATCCAGAGTAGGTCAGAGTACTTTAAGACCTTTACGAATGCTTTCTAAGCGGCGCTATAAAATAAAATTTGTATCTGTTCGCTCATCATAGGGGAACTTAAGTCTTTTAAAAATTGCAAGGGCTTCAGTATTATTTTCCAGAAAATTTCAGATGCATTTTAGCGCATTACGAAAGGGAATTTTTTTATTCCTCTCTCCATCACATTTTAGAATCCAAAAATTTTAGCTTTCCTTTTTCTTACGAAAAATAGTATAGCCTGGGTTGTGAAATGTGAAAAGTTAAACTTCAGAAAATCGTAAGGAATTTATTAGATAAGCTTCGAAAATTGTACATGAATGGAACGGGCATCTAGAAATGTTTAGCTGTCCTTAAGTAATAGAAAATTCTAGGTAATATTTGCTTCTTCGAACAGATATGTTACAGAAAACAGTCGTCGGGTACTTACTCCTGATAGAGTTGCTTGTGTACACGACGATTAGGTGAAATAACATGTTGGCGTGCGTAACAGTTCTAAAGGCCCTTTACGTGAGCCTGGTTACTGGTACCAATTTCGCCTTGGGTTCATATGAGAAACTTTCCGCCCGGTTTCAGAGATGAAAAACGGCCAAAGATCGTGGGGGCGAGTTTTTGGGAGAAATTCGAGAAACAAAGCAAACATGACAAAACAAAAAACTTATAACTTTCGCGTCTATCATAGCTTTTTTAACCCTACAGCTGTATCGATGGGATGCTTATGATGTGGAAAACACAGCAAGCAATGTAAGACGGTTAGAAAAACCGAGATCTCGGGAACCGAGCCATCCCGCCCTCTCATATGAACACATCGAAAATTTTACAAAGGATTTTGAAGAAAGGCGAGATCTCGGATATTGCAACACCGTGGACCAATTTTGTGTTCAGAGAGAATTGTCTCCAGGGGGTCTGGAAAAATTATTTTCTCGGTGTTTGGTCTTAAAACAGGCCATAAAATAATGTGGTAGTGGCTTTTAGGGTTAGGCTTTAACAGGAGCCCATGATTTCTCTGCCATCAATAAACTGAAAGTGTTACACCTCTTACTAACTCACAACAGTGATTACCACTAAGTTCATGATCACTGTTTTAAAACGGCAGAGGTAAGGTCTTATAAAACATCGCAATCGAAAAAGTTCTTGTGATGTATGGTTCAATTTGACCTGTTACATACCCCCCCGGGCATACCCCCAACGATTTGCCTTTTTTTCTCTCCTGTGCCTATTCCCCACCCCGAGCTCCTGACCGACCTGATTTCTGTGCAAAAGTAACCAGGTGATCTGTGACGTCATTGCGGGGGCCTGGGGAAAGAAATTTTAATGCCGTATCCCATAAACCAACGCGCGCACCAATTCAATTCAATTCAATCTGTTCCCGTCAGCTTTGGTTTATGGGATACGGCATTAAAATTTCTTCCCCAGGCCTCCGCAGTGACGTCACAGATCACCTGGAAAACAAGACGTATGCAGAAGTTTATAAATGCATTCTAAAGTTTATTGAGAGAAGGTTAATACATACAAAATGTGATTAAAACATGAACAATACATTTGAAAACGAAAACGAACAAAAAAACTCTTTGAGCGTCCTCTTGATAGAGCACTTTACTAGAACACTGGATTGAATCTCTGTTTAACTACATATATTAAAAGCCTTGTATCTGTTTTCATATGCGGTCTATTTAAGTCGTCTTGTAATTAAACGAGACTTTGTTTTTGTTGCAAAAAAAAAAATCGATTCCAGTACGAATCATACGCACTTTTGTTTAAAGCATACCTCCAAATACAGACTTTAATTTTGATAGATTATTCCTCTCCACCCATTCTCTGACAAATTCTCTTGAAAATACGTAATCTTGAGTTCCGCAGCTTCGTGCAAACCGGGCGAGAAATAAAACGTACTTCGCAAAGTCAAAGAGAAGTCACTTTTGATTTTCCCCACCCCCCCAACCCCGGGATAGGACCGCTTCAAACAATTCCCTACCCCCGGACCCGAAGGGCTGGACTTGTCCAAGGGGTTGCCCGGCAACAAGTCAAAATGAACCATGCATAAAATCCATTAGCTACGAAACAAGAAACAAGACGCACAAATCTAACAAGTGATCTTAACTCCATCAAAATAAGAACTCATTTGTGGATTGAACTTGTTCGCAAGTCGCTTCTCTTGAGATAAAAGGTATAAAGATTTCAATCCTGACTTCAAAATGTTTTGCCCATTTAAAATTTAAGCCATAAGCCTCATAATTTAGGGGCACCCAACGACGGTTTTCTCCTAATACATTGAAAACACTTTTTAGGCTATCCAGAGTACTTTTATGTATCTACAAATGCGTTCTAAGCGGCGCTATACTAAAAATTTGTATCTGTTCGGTCATCGTAGGGGAACACGAGGGATTCAGTATTATTTTCCCGAACATTTTAGAAGCAATTTAACGAATTACGAAGGAGAGAATTTTTCCGATTCCTCCTAGTCCATCACATGTTTGAATCCGAAAATTTTGGGTTTCCTTTTTTCTACGAAAAATAGCCTAACCTGGGGAGTGAAATGTGAAAAATTAAACTTCAGAAAATCTTAGAGACTTTATCAGATAAGTTTGATAATTTACAAGAATAGAACGGTCACTTAGAAATTTTTAGCCGTCCTTCTGTAATAGAAAATTCTAGGCAATATTTGCTCCTCTGAACAGATATTTTACAGAAAACAGTCGCCAGGTGCCCCTGAAATTACCCAATTGTGATGGTTGATGTTTGCCTTGAACCTAAACTACAATACTCGTCACAAATCGTTGAAACAGAGGCCATTTGTCTTGAATTTTCTCCGAATTTCTTACATTCACTCTTCACACCTTTGTTCTCAATCAAATGTGCCCCTCTCCTTCCCCAATGTTGAGTCACGCGTATTTTGGAGCACTGAGATGACTGCAATCCCAAATCAACATTGGGGAGGGGAAAACCGCACAAGTGTTTCAAGATTTGTGACGAGTATTGTAGCATCTGTCCACCCAAACGATCCAAGGAATCACTGCGCCCAAAGCTTGTGCCCATTCTTCTTAGAGTTTCTTAATTGAGGGTTCATGGTCAAGAGTGTCATATTACGCAGCCGCACTTTGCCACCCAATTGTGGAGATATCTTACGTAAGCTTTGTTCGGGTCATCATCCCTAAAGAAAACAATTTTTTTGGTAGTAAATTCAATCGGACGACAACAGGAGTGAAGCTGAAACATACTTAAGTTTATGAAAACTTGAGCCCGCGTCGGATTTTTGGCGGTGGCCGATTGAGCACAGACGCCTTCGCACACATAGGTGTTCAGCACTTTGGGCTCGATGATGAAATCCAAACCAATGGCTTTAAAGTCGACAGTCAGCTTGTGCCCGCGACAACAATTTCTTGGCTCGTTTTCTTTGCACTCTCCGAGATATTCATCTGATGATGATGATCTTTCCCTTCTGTTGGCATATTTCTTCTCTCCTATGTTCACCACCAGAAATGGTTGTTTTGCCTCTGGGGCGGAGCCAGTTATACCACCAACAACAGCTTTCGATTCCTTCGTCACTACTTCCAAGCTTAAGTTAAACGCTGGATACAGTGAGAACCACTCTTTGACCAAAAAAGTAACGTTCATCGAGTACCAACCAGTCTTGTTGCGCTGTTCCGAGTGAATAATTTTTTTTGCGAGGGTACCTTTTCCGTTTGCTTTGTAGCCTCTGTAAAGGACCAATTCGTATTCTCCAGTTGCCTCACTGATAGAAACCCACAAGGTAGCAGATTCGATAACAAGGCCCATGTGGCCGGAATTCACCTTGAATAAGTAGTTTTTCACAACTTTATCTCCTTGGAGGCAAATGAGAAAATTATATAGTCAACAACTATAGTAGCCGTCTTGAAAGAATGTCTCGTTTACTCCCTTGATAATAAAATTGCATTCAAAGGCATAAAAGCGCGTAAAATAAATATACGGTGGTGCGTGAAGAAACAGCCGTTTGCTACCAACATTTGATTGAAAATATTTAAAATGTCAGTAAAACCACAGCAACAAACCAATGAGTGGTGCGGATCTCCCAGTTATAGACCTGGATCAGTACAATTAAACTTGTAGAGAAATATGAAACGGCAAACTGATCCTTACGGCAAGGCGATGAAGAAGTAAACAGAAGAATAAAACCAAAAAATATATATTTGCTTAAATATATATTTTTTCGTTTTATTCCTTGGTTGATGCTGATGATCAGTGCTTTTTATTCAACCAAGAGCCATATGGCTCTTGGTTCAACAAAAAAAGTTGTTTTAACCCTTATTGTTTTGTACTATAGAGCAAAATATAATTCAAGGAGCCAAAGTCCTCCTTGATAGTTCTTTGCGTATTTATCAGCTGTACCCGAACCCAGCTTTTTAGACACTTAACCATTGAAGGAGGTCATGTCAGTGTTTGTTCCCTATGAAAAGAACAATGGAAAACTCAGCTAAACTTCTGGCAGGAAAATAGATATATTTCTTTAAGTATCAGATTAAACCTTTCGTACAAAAGGAAAAAAACTGTGCTTTAAGCCTCTATTTTTTAGCCAGATAGACCAATAGGGGTGCAAAAACTCCCGCGTGTCCTGTCCGTGTTCCGCAATTGTCTTCGGTTTCTTAAAAAAATTCTTAACCTATGCGGTCGCCGCTCCTAGCCCCCATTTTCAAGCTACGTGAGTTGAACTTTTTTTTGGTGCTGCGGTTTGCTCAAGGGAGTTCGGCTGTTACTTGTGGAAATCAGTCTCATGCGCAAAACCGAAATCACAATATTGTTTCAAGTCAAGAACCACAACAAAAGACTTATTAAAGCCCAGTGATACATTCGTGGCTCGCTTAGAATTGGACCTTGATTTTTCCTTGATGATTTTCCAATTATTGCACGATATTTTTTTCCTTTTATATCGACGAAAATGTACAGTGGCTATTTACTGCAAATATAATCTAGCTCTTAACTAACTAATAGCTAAGCCCACCTTGAACGGGAAATAAGAAAATTCGTTTAATTTTGGCGTGGTCCTCTTGTTTCTTCAAGGTGTATTTTCTGTTGTCGGCCTCGACCATGTATTTGAGAATGTGTGGAACCTTTCGGAGTGTAGTATCGCTGACATTCGGAACAGTGGAAAATCCCAGCTCTTTAAGAAGGCTTTTCTTGAAAGATTCCAGTAAGATTTGCTCGATGGCAGAAACATTTCCGCCGCGAACTTGCAACGAAGTCGATTCATGGCTCAGCAAAACGATCGTCAAAGTGACTAAAATCACCAAAGAGTTCATTTTGCTAAAGGAACTAGTTCCGGTAGAAATGCTGATCATCTAGAATTGTAAGGACTTATATTTAGCAATATGGGGATATACATTACCTCAGCCATCAAACGTGACTGATATAACTTTATGAAACGTCATACCTTGTTTGTGTTATTGTTGCGATTGTTTTAAGTACCTGCCTGGCGCCTTACCAAGGAAAACTCGAAGAGTTGTCTCCATTTTTTGAACAAAACGTGCCGTTATTTAGAGGGGACAGCAACTTTTTGCTCCAAGAAACGATGGGAAAATTCGGTTCACCCTGTTTTTTTTTTTTCCTCATAACTTTCATATACTTTAATTAGTGAAATCCTAACCCTTTCATATACTTGAAGCCTGAAAGCAAGGCCTGCCCCCTAGACCAGTTTAGGGAGTACCTTTCTCTGGGCATCAGGGCTCCCTATTGCTCATTGAACTGTTTAGGAATCGAACGTTTTTGCATTTCCTCGACTTTAGAACTCCTTCTCCTTTACAGAAATCTCCCAAGCAAAGAAATGAGCTTCCGGCTCGGATACCCAGGGCAACCCCATCCTACGTCATGACATAAATAAATTGATTGATTGATTGATTGATTGATTGAAGGTGCAGGCTGGGTAAAAGAAATAAATGAACACTTGTAAGGTGATACGTCTACATGCGTGACTAACATCTCCGGAAGTCTTTCTGAATTGAATTGACAAATCACTTTATTGGTACAAACAAACATCTTATATCGTTGATATGATTCTCATTTCGAAATAAATAAAATCCAGTGGCTATCTGTCTGCAAGCAACTAATAACATTCCCACTAGGAGAGTTCTAGAATTTCGCAATCAATTATAGAAAAGGAATGACAAACAGTATTAAAATTTAAACAATCGATTCAAATTTCAAAAATGATTGTCCCTCTTGACTCTTGTTGAGGGTTATCAAACGAATGAAAGTATTGTTGTATTCTGAGCAAGTTAGGAATGCAGACCTCAAGGTTTTGCTTTTCTACTTTTATTCTAGGAGAAATTATTTTTGATATTTAGCTATATTAAGTATTCTAATATTTTTAATTGTTAGTGATTAGACCTAGAAGAGCATTCTTCAGACTGATCGGTCTTACAGATGAGAACTAGTAAGGTGTCATGAGTTAAGTTTATTCATTTTGACCGTGTTATACTGTCCATTTATGCCAGTTAATAAAAGTCATGTTACTAGCTACCGTGAGAAAGTTTACACGTAACGTCAAATGCTCTAAGTATGAGATCTTTTAAAACTGAAAGCGAAGGACTGGCAAAAAAGCATTATGTGTTTCATTACTATTATTAATGCAGACATATTTGGAATACCAATTTCTTTTTGGTATTTTTGCCCGTAAAAATTAAAAGAGCAAGGAGAAAAGGAGAGGGAGTAATTGTGGATTGTGAGTTAAATAATTCAATGCAATAATTCCTAAAAGCTGTTTCCTGATAAAACTCAAACTTAGAAAGACCGATCAAATTTCTTCCAAAAAATGGGATTATTCTATGGCTCCATATAGGACAAAGAGCCCATTAATAAACACAGTACAGCTAGCACCATTGATGGCCAAATCGCGTGAAAGAACGTATTCGAAAAGAGGAAGGTATTGATAAAAATCAGTCTGGGTTTGGTCAGACAAAATTTTATCGAGTCAATTTACTGTTTACAATAGTTTAGATGACCTGGCGCTGCAATTGTGGCTCTACGGATAAGATTCAAGATCGGATAACCTACATCTATATCCTATTCAAACCACGCGGTGGTCAATCTAGTACTGTTGACATGCCTTTTGAGAAAAAAATAGATGCTCTGTTATTGGCCAAAAAAGTCTCCCATCTCAAAAAATGACCTGACCACCTTTGAGATATCTATCCGCATCAGCAAACTGATAACCATTTCACTTTGATTCTGTGACTCAATCAGTTTACAAATTATGTAACTCAAATGAATCAAGCTCGCATTACGTTAACCAGAGAGGGCAAGTGAAACAATCGCAAAAATATTCCTGCTTTTGAAAGGAAAAAAAGGCAAGGCAATATGCTCCTAGAGCGTCTGGAGATCCACGTTTATTCGCGCATAGAAATAAAATTCAGACACATTACTGGAGCATCAACGCACATTACTCCAAAATTTAGTTATTTTGTCATTTACATGTAAAATAAAATTGCTTGGTGGAGGGACAAAGAGATCAGGTCTTTATTTCAGACATTACAGAAACACTGGTGTTAGGTGGTAAGCTCGGTCTCATCACTGCTCAACGATAAACTAGAGAGCTTAAAGAAGACCTTTTTGAGCAACGCACGTCACGTGGAAATGAACGTTTTTTGCGCCGGTGGGCTTTTTGCATTCTTGTGCAATGGCTTTGACGCGTGCAGATCGTCTCTGTAAGAGTATTAAAATACACTTGACCCTATTTCTGACCAAAATACTGTCATATTCCACACCCGTTTTCAGACCTGGCATGCGCAGATATTACGTCATCGTTACTTAGATTAGAAATCTAAAAATCCATTTTGACTTTCTTTCTTATTCAGTTGCAATTAAAACGACAAATATGTTCATGTACTTTCGTAGCTCCCTCGATAATCATACTCGATTCCAGACCAAAATGGGCAAAGTCTATGCCCGTTTTCAGACCGAAACAGCACAAAACCATGGCAGCTGTCTATGGCTACAATCCCGCTCTGTTTTCAGTTCTTTCGGTGTCGTGTTGATGTCTTGCAAACTAAGTTAATTTTCACGAATTACGATCAGCATTGCCGTATTCTGCTTGCAGAATTTAATATGTCTACTTATTATTTTTGCTGATCAGGTCTTTATAGATCCTACGTTCGGCATATTCGTTTGCGGTCCTTTGCAGTCCTTTGTGGTTAATATTTGTACAAAATCATAATCTTTGGGGCGGCACATTCCAAGGGTCCTCTCTTACTCGGCCCAGCGTAGGAGAGGACCCTGGGAACGAGACTGGTGACTGAGGTGATTTAGGGCTAATTCATGTTTTTGAAGGGACACTTGTTTTGTAAGTGTGGTCCGAAATGCAAATGCTTGTTTTAGAGTAGTTATTTCTCGAAAAAAAATCATCTTCAGGATATTAAAACGTCTCGATACACCTGGTTAATTTGTATTTTGAATTCTTGCCAAACAGTGGAATGGTAAAGTTGTCGGCTCCCAAATTGGCTTTGATAAAGCTTAATCTTCGATAATATAACTACATAAGCCACCGCAAAAATGCTTTGGAACGAGCGAGAAGCTAACTTCTTATTGTTTGTGGTTGTGTGAAGGTTGAACCGGCAAAAAGTGCAAAGTCTCACTTAAGTGGCAGACTACAGTTCAACAGAACAGGAAAGCCACAGACTGGCGGAAGGCACGCAAGCTGACAGTTACACATTACCTAGTGCAGCCAAGCCGGTTAAATGGTTGAATTCGAGTCTGGCCAGCAAGCAATTGCGAATACTAGTAGGAATCTAGCCTGTGTTTTTAAAAGCAGGCTTAATTTATCTGTCTCGCCCTTCCACATCTTACAAAAGGCGGATAAAGGCTATTCACCGGATAATTACGCTGAGGTTGCCATTGTACACTTTGAAGACCTACAACTAAAAAGAGCGTCCCTGTGGTCATTTTTCATTTTTTCCTCACCATGGCCATGTCAATGTCCACTGCAACTCAGTCTAGAGAGAAGATTTTTTTGCAGCATGAGAAAGTTGAAAACATACGTGCAATCTACAAAACTAGCCTGTGTAGCGGGCGCTCGGAGGTAACGGGCGAAAGAAAGAACGGGCCGCGCGAGGGGAAAGGGAAACGATTTTCATCGGCCTGTCGGGCATGCGCTCTCCCTTCCCTCGTGTGTCTCCCTCGCGCGACCCGCTCTTTCTTGCGCGGTCAACCCTGGCCTTGCGGACATCTTGCTAGCGCCTGATACGCAGGCTACAACTATACTGACAAAACTGCTGATCATATCACTAGCTGTAGTGCACACAAGCCAGACACGCAGCTAGATACTCAGTCGTTTCTTCGGACCTTAAGCAAGAGGAGATAAATCTTCTCTTGCCTTGAGATATACATGCAGTGAAGAAGCAAAAAAGCTATAAATAAAAGCCGGCGACCAAGCTCTTCGGGAGAGCTGTTGAGCGTTAAAACCTGTTTCAAACGAACTAATGCTCAAAGAGAATAATTTAACCCATTTAAAACATATCGACTGTAATGAAAACAATGATAGTGCCTAATTTTCGTCATTCTTTTTGTAGTCAAATAAATCTTCAACTAATAAAAAAGTCAAGACATGTTTAAGCACTGTTTAGTTAAACAGCCTGACGGAGGAGCTATCGCTAGATAATTCACCTTTTAAATCCTTTTTACCTGGTGCACAATTCGCCTTACCTGTCAAGTGACAAACTCTTATCCTTGCCCTGCCGGTGGGTAGCGCTATCCAGCTCATGCACAACCGAGGCCAGTGGAAGCTGGGGTTGAGATTGACTGCAGGGGCCACTCTAATAAAGGCGCGAATCAATAAAACACGGTCATGCCCAGATTATCGTTTGGCAGCTCTTTCTTGTATGGGATCTTTGTCGAGTTTCCATATACTACGAGAAAAGCAATCTCCTGCGGCACTCTACGGCGGTTATTTCACAAAAAAGCGGCCACAATCAAGTCAGTTTCTGTCGGTACTCGCCTCGTGCAGATTGTCTTCCACGCAGATATTCTTATAGTAACCACTCTATTGGTCGTCTTTTTGAGGGATTCAAAGCCCGAGTTATAAAATATCTCGCTAGCTGTGATAGTCGCTGTTTTATTTTTTTAACGTTTACACATTTATTCCCTACAGTGTTTTACTTTTTCAAGGTAAAAGGCCTTATCTTCCGGGAAAAAAGGCCGAGCGTTTAAACCGCACCAACGACGGCGAAAGTCAACAAAGCAATGGGTTGAATAAGAAAAACAGCTCTGCAGGTGCATCACACTTTTTGGTACATTCTACGTCGTCCCGGCACGACTACCACGTGTCCCTAGGGACGTCTCGATTTGTTCACACGACCCAGGACGAATTTTCGACCGGTTGAAAGTTCGTGCGTTTAAGAGTTCTGTTTAGAAGTCTAACGGTTCAAAGTTCCGTGTGAACAGAGCGAAACTGTTGAACGATTCCGTAGTAACGAAGTGGCCGGTCAAATTTTTGAGCCGGTCGAAAATTCGTCAGGTACCGTGTGAACGTGAAACGTGAAACGGCCTAATTTCACGTTTTGTCGTAGACGGGAACAAAAAAAAAACAACTTTCTTTTTGATGAAAGATGGTAAATTTTAAGCCCGGTGAAACAAATGTGAAAATGAAGTGATCAGCATGTCACGAGCGTGGGACAAAGAAAACATCTGAGTCCCCGACAGGATTCCAGCGTATGAACTCGCACACCGGGCAGGCGCTCTATCCACTTGAGGTACGGAGAACTCATGGGTGGACTCAGTTTTTTTCTTTGTCCCATGCTCGTGGCATGCTGATCGTTTCATTTTCACAACTTTCTTTTTCTTTTCCTGAACTTTGATGCAGTCCTTTAGAATTCAACTCCAACATTTGACGAATTAAACGAGATAGAAAAGCGCGATAAAGTTTGAGGCAGCGCGAATTCACCTTTTAAGTGACGTTTTCGTTGCCGTCGCCGTCGTCGTTGCGTAAACTCCCTACTTACCCGCCATACCGCCCGGATAAAACTGGATTCTCAAAATACCTAGGATGAAATAAACCGCGGTGCTTTATACGGTTTGGTAAACCTCCCGAGACACCGCAAACTGCAAGAAATTAGGAAACAAAAAAAACCTCTGGCACCCAGGGTATCCAGCCTTATTGTGATCGCACCAGTCGTCCCTCGTTGATCTCTCGATCGGCCGAACACATCTTGGGGAGCAAGGGTACAAGGGTGGCGCGGCGGTGAGAGCCCTCGCCTCCAACCAATGTGGCCCGGGTTCTAATCCTGGCGTCGACGTAGCCTGCAAGGAAGTTCTCCATTTGGGCGAGTGAGGGGTGAAGCCGCGAGTCGCGCGTGTACTTTTCACGATATACTCCAAATGGAGAGCTTGCTCGCAGGGTTTGTTGGTTCTCCCCCTTGCTCCGAGAAGTTTTCCCCGGGTACTCCGATTTTCCCCTCTCTTTAAAAGCCAAAACTTCCAATTCGATCTGGTAACGCACGGTCACGTTTTAACGAGTTCTCATGAACTCCTGGATGCTCCGTGGGTAAACAAATTACAATAACAATTACAAATTTATTGAGATGACTCGGGCCTTCGGAACTAATGTAAACACAATGTGACGACGTTTTCGTTTCCATTCTGAACTTATTCCTTACAGAAAGATTTGCTTATATTTGACAAATTTACCGAGTTTAAGTTTTCGTGACCGTCGTTCCAAGTCAAAACCAATATTTGCGCCTCTTTTTGAGCCGGCAAAATTGGATTTAAGACGGTTAAAACCGCTTTTTACCATACAGCCTCAAACACAACAGTATTTACAACATATAGGTAAGAGTTTCCCACAGGCCGCCCCAACATTTATCATGCTTGCACAGTCTCAAACTATACGCCACTTGCACATCTCCCATAATGCACCACACTTGCCCCCAAAAGTTTGCATAACCTTTGTTTTTCATTTTTCCTGGGTATTACAGCTGTCTCAAGAGAAATTGAAAACAATCCTTGTGCAGAATTTTGGGAGGCAAATACAGTGCGTTATGGGAGATGTGCAAGTAGCGTAGCGTATTCTGTATTTTCGAATCCCCATCCCCATAATACACTCTGTTTGCCCTCCCCCCCCCCCCTCCACCTCAACAACGAACTTTTGTATAAAATTTGAAAACAATACACTAACGCGTTTCCTTTTAAAAACGCGTAAACACGTTTAGGCCTTCCGCTCACAATAATACGCAGAGCGTTTCTATCGAAAACGAATCAATTTAAAAACGCTCTTGAAAGTGATCAAAACGAAAACGGATACATATCTGACATATCGGTGTGGACGGTAGAAAACGCATCAAAATGAAAACGATCACCGAAAATATCACTGGCGCGTGTGATTGCAGCATGCACATAGAGTTCACCTTACGTCACAACGTGCAATTCTATCGTTTTCTAACGTCAGAGTGAAGACAGTTCTTAGGGGTTCGTCACGCGTTCCTCGTGGGGCAGGAAAGCGTGACGAACCCCTAAGAACGTCTGCATGGGAGGTAAGGGCCTTGGGGGCGGACAGAGTGTATTTGGAAGGATTCGAAAATGGTCATTTTCAGATATTATAAGGAACGGACTAGAAACTTGCACGCACAATAAATGCATGGAGCAGTGCGGAAACGTTACCCAAAATATCAATTGACTTTTGAACATCATTTTTTGCACAGTTTCAAAGATAATACCTCACCATCACACTACATTAAATTTACTTAGGTTTAAATAAATTTAAATAAGTAAATAGGGACCACAGTGGTCACAATGCTGCCCGACTTTGCTACTCTTAAATCTAGACTGATATGCAATAGGTCTGTGACTTAAAATCATAGATCTAGTACATATCTAAGGCTAGTATTTAGTGCATATCTAGTGCACGTCTACATATGTCTAAGTCTTCATCTATTAGAGACCTTAAGATACCCCGAAATCGGTGTACGGGTAACGGGTAGAGCCATGTTTTTTTCATTTTGTGGTGACGTCATCGACCTTACCCGGTAGAACCAGCCGTTTTTCCGGGGTAGACACCAGTTTACCCGTAGAAGATTTACGAGTAGCTGCAAGTCCTACATGATGGAGAAACGAGCAAGTTTTTAAGACTTTTTAAGTACAAATGTAAATTGTATGACTCCTTGGCAATGTTATTGCAAGTCTGTTCAAATATTTTTGCCAAATTTGAATTTTAGCTGAAAAGAAAGCGCTTCAAAATGCATTGATTTTGGACCTCAAAAGCGCAGGTTGAACCCTGAAACGATATCAATTTGTGGCAGTATTTGGGGGGATTTCTGAGAATTGCTCGAACGTTTGAGTTTCGCAAAAGAAATAGCATTGAAAAATTTAGCATGGGAGTCACTGTTGAAGTTGACAATCAAAGGAATTGTTTGGTGATGTGGCTCGATCAAATGGCGGGGTTTGCGATAACAAGCTTTCGGTCGAGGGACTTCCCGCCAAGTTTCTTAAAATCTTTCTATCGGATATTTCAATAAGCTTATGTTTGAATGAATTATTTGTTGCAGCTTGTTGTTAAGATATGAAGTGTAGAATTTGAGGGAGATTTTCTATGCATTAAGCAACACGCATGTACAAAGTTAATTTTGCGTACTTGTTCTTTTAACTAAGGGAAGAAGAGGAATTTCGATGTTCTCATCCTCAGTGTCGAACGAATGAAGAAGAAGCATATCATTGGCGTGCTTTCTAAAGAAAGAACATTCGTAAAGAAGAATTTTGGATACATTTGCTAGACTTTATTAAACAATTCAGTCAACTTATTTCAGAGGAAAAAGAGCCAACCACGCCGCCGCAGCCGCCATCTTTGTAAACAATCCTTACCAATCCCCGCGCGTTAGTTCTTCGGGTATCTTAATCGAAATAGTCACGCACATGAACATTTTACGTGTACGGGTACACTACCCGTACCCGTACACCGATATCGGGGTATCTTAAGGCAGTATTTTCCTATGGTAATGTTCATAATGCTGTTCAAAGTAGCTCTAAGTTTAAGCTTTGCTGCATCACTCAGGCGGATGGCAATGAGTAGAGCTCTCCTGAAGTGCGTGTTATTGTTAACTCTTCAATTCTCTCATGCACTCTATCATTATTTTTACTTCGGAATCCTTATTCATCTCTGGACTCCTCCCCGCTGTCTGTGATGCCTCCTTCCTTCTCTTTCATTTCTGCTTTCTGTTGTTGCAGCCACATGTTCGCGTACACCCCACCGTCTGACACCAGCTCATCGTGCCTGCCGTCAAAAAGATAAACATCAAGAGGTCGCGTCTTTTCTATTCCCAGTCTTTTGCTACGCTTAGCAAAATCAACACAAGAAGAGCCCCTCCTTTCACTAATGGCCCGTTCACACAGAAATTTTATGCTGCAATTCCAGCGGCGTTTGTATGGCGATATTTCGTCCGGCTTTATGCAGTGGTTGCAACAGGGGCCAATACGATGAAACAATCAATGTGTTTGGTAACTCTTGCGAGAATAATCGCCGATATATTGCATCGAAACGCGAGCAGTTTCAAACAAACGGCGATTTCAAGAACTCGGCTCCAATTTTCAGGGGCGATTTAAAATCTTGTCTGAAACGCCTCAAAATAAAGCAAAGGGCGCCCGTGTAAACGATATTTTAGTTCACCGAGCGTAAAATGATTAAAATAAAATGACTAAAGGAGAGAAGTAAATGCTTTCAACCGAGTTCTCAATATTGGTCAAGATCACAATGGAGAGGGACACCTCAAAGCATAAGGAAAGCATTAGAAAGCTCAAGCCAAGAGCTGGCAAAGGTTATCCAAAGTTGAAAAGTAACATTTTGTTTGTTTGCTTGTTTTTTATTAATCAATATTTATCCAGGGGCATCCAATTTAGCAAGCTACAGCTTTCGTGGCGGCACCCCTCTAACTCCCTAACCGCACACAGAAGGTAACCAATCGCCTTATATTCTCAGGAGCTCGACTTAACAAGCGTGAAATGGGAATGATTCAAAAGTGGCCATATCACGCTATTTGTTATCAAACTATTCCAAAAATAATGGTTCAGTTTCGTTATTTAAGACTATCTTTAGGCATTGAAATTGTTTCCTGTCGTGTCTTGCAAAGGATGGCGAGGATGGACAAGGATTGAAGCTTGAAAAAGTCGGGCCAACTTTTTCAAGCTTTAATTCTATGTCTGTAACAATCACCGAAAAGTAATTATCTGTTTGATATCTTCGTCATAACTCTGCAGGAATATTTTGTGCTTAGGTAAAGGCAATGAGTGATGATTTCAGTAGACCTGCACGTTCTAAACCTCCTATTTCAATGGTCCCCTTTTAATAATCTGCACCTCCATTGTTTTCAGGGATAGGGGCATTGTTATGTGACAATCCCTATTGTTTTCCCAGCTAATCAAAAACAATCTTTCAAATAGGTGCGGGATCGCCCGATGGTTTCAGCACTGAATTGACCTAAAGCAGCAATATCTTCGTGGCAGAGCCCCTTTAAATTATGAACTCCGGCTTTTCTCTCCAAGGTCACATGACATCAATACAACAATGCAATGATCACCACTGGATCCCTGACTCGTCCCCAGTCGTCTTCACTCTCCCCATCACACCCTGCGCGCTACTAGGGAAAGCAGGTGAGAGACGACTGTGGACGAGTCATCCAGTTACTCAAAAGTCAACAAGTCAGTCACTTACCAGGTTCTCAGTGCAAGCAAAATCAACTTACCTTCCGCGTTCAATTATTTCGCCATCATGGACGACCAGAATCTGATCCGCGTTTATAATTGTGGACAACCTACAATTGTTACAGAAAAGGGATTGTAAATGACTCTCCGGCAATTGGCTCCTTGGAGTTCAAACATCACCCTTTGCGACTGAAAATCTCGCACAACATTGTCAACCAGTCAGAGTTTAATAAATTAGAAAGTTATAGCTTGCTTGCACGAGTTTGCCAGTGCTTTTTATGCACGTGTACACACTTCTCCCACCAGGGCGGATAACCTTTATCCGAGCTCTTGAACACGGGACATTATGTTAAATATAAGATTCGTAGGAGTGGTGTCATCGCACTGAGGACTTGTAATCAATGATCAGGCGTAAACGAAGTAAAACTTCACTGCTAGTTTATTTACCTGTGAGCGACGACTATGGTAGTTCTGTTGATACACATGTTGTTTAGTGAAGCTTGAATATTACGCTCTGTTTGTGTGTCCAGGGCAGAAGTGGCCTAACGCGATAAAACAACAATAAGTCACTTAATTAACGCATGGAAAAAATCTTTCCTTGAATGTCTAATCCAGTGTCGATTTTAAAAAAGCGGGAAGTTCACCCTTTTTTCTGAAATTTCAGAAGACTAAAGATGCATACGAAAAATCAGAATCAGCCGACTGAAGCGGTCACTTTGAGCAATTCATTTTGCTTTTTTATGTCGTGCATACTATTTAGCAAAAGACGGATCTGACTGGACGGTCTCTTAACGACCGAACTGGTCTGGCCCGCCAGTTCTGCCTAATGGTAAACGCCCTTAGAACTTTTGCTACAAATCCGAAGCTTCTGCGAACTCTTTTAAATAATCCAAGACTTAACGACAACTAAGGAAGAATTTTGGGCACATCTCAGGACGACAATCAAAAGATGATTTCATTGATGTCTTCACTCATCAATTAATAACTGATATTGTCACTTGGCCTTCCAACGGGACAATTCGCAACGACGATTTTTTGCGAAACACACCGTTGCAATGCTGGAACAATGTTGAAACTATTCGAACCAATGTCGCAATAATGTTGCAGCGCTGTGTTGCGCTAAAAATCGTCGTTGCGAATCGTCTCGTGTAACATCCTTAAGGCTGATTTCCACTGACGCATTTTTGGCTACGCCCATTACCTCATCTAAGAGGACAAGCGGCGGATTCTTCAACAAAGTTCTCGCTATTGCCACGCGCTGCTTCTCGCCACCGCTCAGCTTCAACCCACGTTCACCAACGATCGTTTC
>JBBMOI010000004.1:35607500-35680000 GCA_038088405.1 Porites divaricata
ACTGGTTATGAAAGGCAGAATGCATCAAATATAAAAACAGCAGTACTGTAATTTATGTTGGAATCTCCTTGACGGTGATAAAATACATTGGTGTTCCTTCAAAGAAGCCGTGGTTAGAATGCAAACAGTCCGTATTTTTGCGTAGGTCAAGAACGCACGAGCGGTCAAGCGAAAGGTCTCGAGCGAGGGAGAAAAGGGAGAATAAGACTGGCGGAAGACGAGTACAGCGCGTGAGGCTCGCTCGCTTCGTGTCTTTAAAAAAGTACCTTATATCGTTGTTAAACAGAACTGTGTCCTGGGGAACCACGCCTATCGTCTTGCGCAGAGACTTCTGGGTAACCTAGTTCAACGTAAGATATTCATTAAAAACATGCAACTAAGGGCGTGTTCAGTGTTATCGTTACTGAAGAAGGTTAAGCCCTTTCCTGATCGCAAAATGATAAATCCCTAACATTTGATATAGCTTGTTTACGTCTCTACGACATTAGAGAGCTTTAGATTTGAGGATGAGAGCGAGATTTTATAACTTAAAGTTCTTGCGCGTGTTCTAAAAAAAAGACACCCCGGAAACCTTCATTTTACTTTTTTTTCCACCAAAAAAGTTAGTACGGTTAACAAAATGATAAAACTTGTTACATTTGATAACTTATTCCCGCCATTTCGACATTCTCGTTAAAACCCGATGTAGAATGACTACGGCCATCATGTTTTCCAGCCAAAATAATTGAAGCTGGTTCACTTGCGAGAAAATCTCACACTCGTAGTCGTACTAGTCCTCGAATCTAAAGCTCTCTAATATCATGAGAAAAAGGATTAAGAAGGGTTGCCGATTTACCTTTGCGATGTTTTGTCCATCAATGGAGATGACGCCAGAGTCCAGATCATAGAATCTGTAAAGTAACCTGATGATGGTGCTTTTTCCGCTTCCCGAAGGACCAACTAGTGCCACAGTCTGACCAGGATACACAGTGAAACACACGTCTTTTAGAATCTGTTTTCTGTGAAATACGGTAGTAAATTGCCAATTACCAAGTAAAAGGAAAAAAAAAACGCTCGATAGGTTAGCCATTGTGGTCACTTCAGAACATAACTTTACTATGTTACTTCACAAAAATAAATGGCATATATTTGAACCACAAAACGAACAACATGTACAAACTGTATGGCGATTTACCTTATTCTCACTTAATTTCACGAATTTAATTTTCGATTTTTGTGGAATAATAGAATTTGAGTATATTAAATTTCGCGATTTCAAAGGAAACTTTGACCTCAAAACAGTAACAAATAATTTATCGTAAACAACAGCAAACAACACAAAACAAACAAAACAAGCTAAACATAACAAAACATAACTTTTTCAACAGTCTAAATAGGTACCCGCAAATAGTTGGACAGCAAATATTCACACTCTAATAAATTTCGTTCTTATAATGTTCTGTGAGACATGATATGGAGTTCCTTATTCTGTCGATCTTATACTTTTTTTGGATATGTATGGGATTTTAATCTGCGCGAGGATTAGATTTCGCAAGTATTAAATTTCGCAATTTTTCCCAAATTAAGTGAAAATAAGGTACAAGGAGTTTGACTTATCCTGGTATCAATTTTTAATTGTTAAAATTTCCACTTGGTGCAAACGTTTGTTCACAACACTGCCAAGCAGGGTGGATGATCCCAAAGAAATTTTAGCTGGATTCAGTGTCATTGAGACACAAGCAAACAAACTCACTCTGGATTATATGAAAAGTTGACATGCTGAAACTCTATCAGACCATTGGTGACTCTGATATCTGGAGCATGGGGCTCATCTACTACCTGAAACGAAATATTTAAAGATAGCAAAAACAATGTATAACAAGAACGCTCTTAGTAGCGGTGAGTCTCGCGCGCTTGGAGTAAAGCCCCTGGAGCTGTTATACTACTTTTTCGTTTGGAATACAAAACGAGTGTTGTATGTCATATGTATATACTCAAAAAGTACAAAAAATTGCAAGGAGAGACAGGCCGCACATCTTAGGCTCAAACCGGTGTGAAGCCTTTGAAAACCTTCTACATATTGATATTGCTCCATTGAGGAGTACTCTTTCAGGGATTTTACACTCGAAAAATTGGACGATGATTTTTATCGGTATCAGGGGCCCATGACTCTGTCAGTATAAATATACATAGCTTCTTTTTACCGGACCAAGAAACGGCTCGGTACAGTATATGTTCAGCACAGGAAAAAAGTGTAAGTTTAACAGAACCTTATACAACACAGTACACAGTTAATTCAGTTCGCGCGTATTCCTGCTGAATTTGTTGTCCGTTTAATAAGATATCAATATCGCGTGAAAGTAATGACATTTTCCATAGCTGCTTAGTATCTACTTTTAATATCTCCGCACAGTCTCAGAGTACAATGTTTAGAGTTGTACACAGCATGCATTTTAGATAGATAGATAGACAGACAGATAGATAGATAGATAGATAGATAGATAGATAGATAGATAGATAGATAGATAGATAGATAGATAGACAGATAGGCAGATAGACAGATAGATAGATAGGTAGATAGATAGATAGATAGACAGATGGATAGATAGGTAGGTAGGTAAGTAGGTAGGTGGGTAGCTAAGAACCGTAGTTTACGGCACGATAAAAAGATCAGCATTGCTGGTGGGGTCGTGCATACAACAATTACAAGAAAAATAAGGAGTACTGAAAGCAAATGTACACTTAAAAATTAAAAACTGTTAAAGTTTTTTCTTGTATTACAGTATCACCGGGATAAAGCGTTTCATTTTCCAGGAAAATTTCTCTTTCTCGTCTAAACAATCTCTGACTCAGACAGACTCGGATTAGTTTACTTGAATTTAGTGTTCAGTACAGCGAACGAGGTTATGTTCTGTGAAATTTATCTACAGTCTGTGGCCCACATAACCACTGATCCACGATTTATTTATTTATTTTATTTTCAAGTTCTTTTTAACCGATCCTCGATCCTGATTTTCCAGTAAACCTTGAAGTTTTGCTCATTAAGATTATTCTTTTTTTTTCGACCACTGAAATGATGAGTTGTTCCAAAATAATCAACACTTTCAAGCTATAGAATTCTTGGACCAACCCGTTCCGGAAAAGCTCGATATGGGATTTCTATTCTGTGGACATGCAATGCTGCAAGACCCGTATAAACACATCCGTGACAAGTTAGGGTGGATTTTTGGCTCCGCACGTTAACGCACGTTAATTTTAATCACGTAAATCAAATAGAGGTGTGACATAAAGTATTGAGGTCAAATTAAGCGAGTTTCTACTTTTACGCTTACATAATTGTACGTGCGGCCTTTCATACATTGCCTTTATTTTATTTGCGAACGCAAATTTTACGCACGTGCGCACGTAAAAATTACGTGACAGTGGATACTTGATATCTCAAGTATTTATGAAGTGCAACACGACTTAACATCTTAACAACTTCGAAAATCTATCAATTAAATACATAAAACAAAGTGAATCTATTTAACCGTACATTTCCTGTAATTGCGACAATATTCTGAGAAACGTAACGCCTTAAAAAGCCACAAAATCCTGAGGATTTCCCAGCTATAATATTTTCTCATCCTGCTTGGGGATATTTCCTTTTTAAAGTGCCTGCATGTCGTGCATAATTACACGAAAATCAAGGACCTCCATTCGAGGAAAATTACATCATTGCCAAACTTACACGCGTCATTTTAGTCATCGCCGAAAATAAACCGCATTCTCATCACGAGACTCATTTCCATACAATGAAAGTCGTCACGATTCTTATCCCCAGTTTCCACGGTCTTCGCTAGGAACGCGGGGCCTACAAACTAGGTCCGAAAAAAAAACCGACTGCATTTTAAGAGTCTCGCTCTGCTCAAAGCACGCTCGACTAATAAAACAATTATTAGATTTTGTTTTTTGTGACATCCTAAATAATCAAGATCTCAGTCTTCGGCTCGGCTGATAACACTTACCTTGACCTTGATTATTCCGGATATCACAATCACCTCATGCAATAATTGTTTCAAATTAGGGGCCATAATTTACTAGGAAGTCCACAATAGTTGATGGCTCACTTACATGGACACATAATTGAGAAAAGGCCTTTACTTGTAGCTGTTTTCTTAATTTTATACCCATTAACATGAAAAATAACCATTAAAAAAATTAAAAATTGACCAAGGGATTAAGCTGAAACCTACATTGCCAGTAGGAAAATTATTTGCAATATAAATGATTACTTATTATTTTTTTCACCTGCAAAGTAGGTTTCAGTTGTACCTACATTGTACACACCTGTCTTTTCTGTTGAAACAAGTCAAACATGTTCTCCATGTCAATGAAAGCCTGTTGAATCATCCTAAAATAAGGTGAAAGAAATAATTATGGTTAGCAACAAATGTTAAGCCAGTTCTCTTGTCTTGATACAACCAGAAATAAAGCTCCATGTACAGTGCCGGTTGACTTGAACACAATGTTAAAAGGGCTATGTCATGAGGATATTGCTGTTTTAGGTCAATTCTGTGCTGAAGTCATTACTATAAGTGCCTTTACACATATGCAAAATTCTCCAGTAGAGTTAAGAGGAAGATATCAATGAAACAAATTTCACCAGAGAACATTAAGCACAGTATTTTTTGGTTATTTTTGACGGCACAGTATTAAAGGGGCTGTGTCATGGCAGTCCAGTTCATTTTCTTTAATTTTGCCAATTACTCGCCCTCAATCGCTATGAAACTTAAAGTAAGCAAAGCAATTACATATAAATGACAAAAACAGCGATCCATGACAAACAAAATTAATATGTCTCCTGAGCATTACTTTTGAAGCTGCAAAGAGCAGAGATCAACTTTGAAAAACTGTTAGGCTGAACAGTTTTCAAAAACCCTAATTTCAATCCGTTTCAACCTTCTTCAGTTTTACCCATCCCTGGCAGCTGTTGTATCTGTTGTGTTATTTTAACTTCCCTTTAATGTTTTAAGCGGTTATTTTTCTGTTTCTTTTATTTAACAGGCATTTTGCAATAACCTAATTTGGCTGAATTTCATGACACAGCTCCTTTAAAACCTGAAAAAGTAAGCCCAGCTTTTTAATCCATGTATTTGTATTTGTATTTATTTATTTGCCACACGATTACAATAATTTTATTACAAAAACATACCAAAGAAAATGTAAGAAGAAATGGCGAGGAGGCCTAAAGGAAACTATAAAGCTTATGTTAATTAGGCCTCCTCAATTACAATTTTTCGAAGATGGCACCAAAATTACGGCGATGGATACAAAATAATATCAGGTGGAAAATTAAACTAATCAATATTACGGAAGTTTACAAATAATGTTGAATATTAAAAGACTTTTTTGTAAGATTTCTGTTGGAGTATACTAATAATTATTACAAATAAATGCCTTAAGTGCTCTTTTAAAGAAAAAAGATGAGGAAGCGTTGATGATATTGGTGCCATCCTCGCCATCTGTAGCAACAGATGACGAGAAACAGTTTCAATGCCTAAAAATATAGTTTTAAATAACAAAACTGGACCATTCTTTTTGGAATTCAATGAATTTATTGATGCAAAGACAAGTACTTTTAGCCCGCGGCAGTCCCTTGGCAATAGTATTCATTTTAAAAGCCTCTACATCCTAAAATGGTGCATGAATGACTCTGAAAACCCTCTTTTATTCTCATTTTTTTCTACACATCCCAAGCTCTTACCTATAGTAAGTTCCAAAGTAGTTGAGGGGTACGTACAGCTGTGTGGTGTATGACACAAACAGAACAAAATCTCCAACCTGCAGGAAAACATTGCATAGAAAAACTCATGGTGCTGTGGAACAAGATATCCATTGGTTTAAATTCAGTTACAAAGTTTGGCTTTAGAGACTCCCACAGTGGAATTTCTTGCAAATGAACTGAAAAGATTAGCCTGTGAGCAAGCTCTCCCAGGCGCTCTGGCGACAGGGTGGGAAAAGGAAGGAGAGCTTGCAACTATGTCTCACCTCCAATTCACCTGTGGCTCTCATCGACTGAGCTGTCAGATTTCCGCCAATCAGCGCGAAGCGGAAACAAGCAAAAATGTAAAAAAACATTGAAAAACACGTGCCAAGGGTAATGATGTCATTACTAATGTCATCTCCGCCAATCAGCATTTCTCATTGACTTTTTCAATGTAGCTATTCAAATTCCAGAGACGTAGTTGCAAGCTCTCCTTCCTTTTCCTGCCCCGCCACCACAGCACCCCAGAGAGCTTGCTCACAGGCCATGAAAAGATAAGCCAAAATCTCCCTCATACTGTAAGATAAGCTACCCTTGGGGAAAAGAGGGTAGGGCTAAAGAATTTACAGTGATTTAGTAGCAAAAGCACAGATCTGAATAACATTGGTAGAGTGCAAAGCAGGGGCAACCATAGTTCACATGAAATAAGATGCAAAGTGGCTGGCCACATTGGTTTGAGGTTAACCACTTGTTTAAATAGCCATCAAACCTTGTGACACTCCTCTAAGATTTATTCAATAAATTGGCATTCTTTAACCCCCTTTTAAACACCTCATTGGCTAAAACATGTCATGGAGTCAATTATGATTTTTACTTATTCAGCCTTGATCACATCATTTCACACTACTTTCCACAACAACACTTCGGAAAATGACTGGGTATGACTTGCAATTATTGCATCTGAGGTACAGAAACAGCATTTAAAATAAAGAAACAGAAGTAAGACACTACTCAAGCACAAAAATGTTTTTAGACAAGGTAGTGAATTTTAAGGATTTTTCAAGACCTTAAAAAGAAATCAAGTACTTTTCCAGGACCTTAACTGAATTCAAGGACTTTTCAAGATAACTACTAAAATTCAAGACCTTTTCAAGATTGTACAAACCATGAAGGGTAGGGCAAGATATCCTCTAACTAAATCATTAACTATGACAGGTAAGAAGTGGCCCTAGGCAAGCAAAATGAGAGAGCTTCTTGCCCTAAGGACAAGCTGGAATTCAAATTGTTTTTTGAGGCCTGACACATGGCTGGAATCTTATTGCCAGTACTTACCCCTAGATTTCCATCAACAACTAGCTTGCCACAATAGAGTGTTCCAGCCAAAAGACCAGCAGTAATTACACTGTTCTGAGCAGTGTTCAGCAGTGCAAGGGATGCAATGGTCTCCCACTCACAGTTCTGAAAGAAAACAATGAAATAAGTAAGAATCCGACAAAATAAGTAAAAGCAATTGGCTGCTGGTAAAAGCAATGTCAAATAAAATCACAAGGCCTGGTTCTAATATCCTGCAGATCTACTTGCGACATGGCAGGCGGTACTACCTGGAAAACTGTTCCGCTATATGGCAACATACACTGCTGGTAACAGGAAACACAGCAGGCCTAAGCCAGCATGCCTGCGAAGTTGAACACAAGTTATCATCACAGGCATGCCAGTGATAAAGACTGTCATGGCCTCAGTTGCTGGCTACTCCTGTTCTTATATCGCAACCGTATCCCAGTCAGTACTGGCAGCTATGCATATGAGAACCAGCCTTACGACTTGTGCAAAGCAGTCATAGTATTTAAGGTAAACAAGCACAGTGTTATTGTGTACTCAACTTAAAAATTAGCCTTATGAGTTTTTACTTTTAATTATTGCATATTTCTTTTAACGTTAATAATTGCTACAGAGCCCTATATGGATCACAATGAGTACTGTCATCTAAAAACTAAATTTGACTTTTTGTTTCAAGTCAATCATATTAAAAACAAACTGAATAATCCTGTGTTAACAACTGCAACTCCACTTAGTGGAGGTGGGTGCCTGGGATGCCCACATGCTTCCACTTTTGGCCAAGCCAGCCTCTAGACAGAGTTACGCCTCCATGGTTGGTAAACCTGCACCTTCCAACCATGAGCCCTCACGCCAGTGGAACCAGGCCCATGTCACACTGATTTATCAGTGGAAAAATAACACCTGTGGGGGAGGGATGGGGGTAAATCCAAAGGCTAAACAAAGAGAGTGGCCACAAAGAAATGAGGCAAGGCTGACCATGCTTGAGCCAATGCACTGACAGCTGACCGACAGCAAGCGAGGGCACTCTTTGTTGTTAACGGCCTTACCTTTCATTTAACGTCAAGATTTAGTTGAGTACACCCCATGACAAGCTTAAAACACAATAATAAACTGCTGATTCTCATCTTCCTCTCCTCTAAACACTGATTGAATACACCTTACAAGCCCTGATAGTCATTGAATATTTCAAGTAAAAAAGGCAAGACACAAGTCTATACCTGGTAGTCCTTAATTGCATCATCAAGTCTCTCCACTTCAAAGTCCTCTCCACTGTAATACTTCACCTGAAAAAGAATGGTTAACCCTTTCACCAGTAATTGTGGCTAAAATAACAAAATTCAAACCCCTGCCCAAAGAAAAAAAATCCTAATTTCTTAAAGTTTAATTCTAAGATTTAATATTAAACATGATGTAAAAGTTCTGCCTAAGAGGTTTCATTTGAATGGTAACATCACAGAATATCTTCCACAGACTCAAAAAAAGATAAAGTCAGGGCTGTGATCTACATGTTGCCATTCCCAGTGGCACCTGATACCTTACCTTTGTGCTTGGGTGACTAGTAAATCTTACTTTTTTCATTAAAATCATGGCCAGCCTGGATTTCCCAGATTCAAAGCATTGGGCTCCTTTTGGCATATGTTAAAAGCCAAAAACCCTCAACAAAAGTGATAACATCAACTACTGGTCACTATAATCACAACCACAAGCCTACAAAGTAACATGTTAGCAAAGTTTTTGCTGATGTAGAGCACAAGAAGGCAACTTGCAAAAAAAAATTTTAAAAGTTTGATTAAGTGCTTACAGTTTCAAAGTTCAGCAAAGAATCTACGGCTTTTGCCTTGGCACGGTTATCTTTCTCGTTCATCTCCCGCCGGTACTTTGTTCGCCATTCAGTGATCCACACAGTGGCAACTGAGAGAACATAATAAAGTTAATACATAAAGTGTTTTAAGACAATGCCATGATATGAGTTATGGCATTAACATCTAGCATCACGAGGAGTTTTTAACCATTTCACTGCCAAAGGTGACCAAAGTCCAAGTTTGACAAAAAACTTCTCAATTTCATTTTCATTGTAAAATGCCGAAAAAACAAGTGGCACCATGTGAAAGTACTGCTGAAGTGGTTTTACTTTTCTAGCCATATTGTAGATGTTTGTCAACAGACTTAAAAGATAAAACCACCTCAGGAGACTTCATCATTCACTCTACAGTGAACAAGTTAGACTGTTAAGGACAACAGTCCACATTTTAGATGGTACACAATTCACCATTTTCACATCGACCACAATGCACATTGTTTACCCCCCAAAATTTTGCATAACCATTGTCTTTGATGTCTCTTGGGATGACTGAAATACCCAGGAGAAACTGGAAACAATGATTATGCACTTTTTTTGGGGGGGGGGGGGGAGGGAGGAGGGGGGTTAAACAAGGTGCAATATGGTCTATTTCAAAATGGTGAATAGTACACCCTCAGAAACAAAAAAAGATACAATTTTAATTGACTCTTTCCCATTAATCATCAAAACTTTTCATGAATGTTTATTATGTTATGACCATCACAGCAAAGTTCAGGACACGTAAGCAGGCCACAAACCACAATGTTGTTGCTTGCCAGTTTAGTTTTCTCATGCCTAATTGTCTTTTTCCTTGCAACACAATAACGATTCCAGAAATACTTCCCGTCCTCATGGTTTTATGTGTTCCACAATTACATTAAATTTTTTATTATTTGATTCATTGACCTAATATTGCAAAATCTACACAAGTTTAATATGAGAGAAAGGAGTTAAATGATTGACTGCAGAATGGAAAATTGACTTTTGTACTCATTTATATTTAATACTGTAACAATAATTAGTCTTACCTACGTAAAGAAACATGGTTATGAAGACAAGCAATCCAAACCAGCCATTGAAAGCAACGATGAAGTACACAATAGCCACTCCAATGTCGACAAATGTAGGGACAATATTAAACAGAAGGTAGCTAAAAATACAAAAAAGTCAAAGAATGGTCATGCACATTTTGGAAAACAACATTAAGTTCTCTCTGCGCTCAATCAAATTCCTGCAACAGAGAAAATAAGGCTTTTCCAAGATTCTTCAAACCGTAGACATGATTGGTGAACTTGTTTCTGAAACTTTCCTCTTAAATCCACTGAGGCAGACATACTAAATAAAACTGAAAAGTAGAGCTGGTCCAAGTTTGTCACGTTCCAAGAGACATCATCAAGGACGTAATAATCTACATGTACTAAAATTAATCCTTTTTTACTGATGTATCATACTTTCAAGTATAGCTGCTTTGCTTTGACCAAAATAGAAGAATTAAGCCAAAAAAATATTAGTAACTCACTTCAGTAGGTTGTAAATGCTGTTGGCACCTCTGTCCACCATCCTGATGACTTCTCCAGTTTTACGATTCAAATGCCAGCTAAGTGACAGACTGAAAATATTGAAGTCAAAGCAAGTAATCCTTGAATATGGTTAGGAAAAGCTCAAAAAGATTAATCCTTTAAGATGCAGCATTTATTTTTGCTAAATTTCAATTAAGTTGTAATCCTAGCACTTAGAAAATCAATGTATACTTGATAATCAGAGGGTGCATTCTCTTGGAATGATCCAGACCAAGATTACTGATCCAAGATCACTAAGATCATTGTTAATCAAAGTAAATACCAAATGCCATCTGGACACAGATTCATCCATACCTTCGATGCAACATGACCTGAGGGATCTGGGATTTTTTTACTCATGCTTTTTGCAAACTGTTTTAAAAAGCTACAATGTGTTTATATTGACTGCTACGGAAAATACCATAACATACCATAAAGCTCTTTGTTTGTCACCTCAAAATTTTGCATAAGCATTGTTTTTAGTTTCTCTTGGGGCCATTTTAACTCCCAAGAGAAACTGAAGACAATGCTTATGCAAAATTATGGGTTTACAAACAAAGAGCATTGTGGTATGTTATGGTATTTTCTGTAGTGGTCAATTGAATATACATATAATATATTTTATTATTCATTCAAAATATTTCCCCAATTCTGATGGCTAAAAGCACACGCATAATTCACCATAACCAGTTCATGATGTCCAAATTTGGAAGAATTTTGTGTTTAACGAGGAAATGACGTCAAAAATGCAGCCCACTACAGTTTAAGGCACCATTAACCGAGAAGACCTGGGACGAGGTTGAGTTGTTTTGGTTGTGAAAAAAAAAAAGGCAAACATTTTGCTCGTTTCAAGAGTAAGAACTACAGCTGGAACTCGGCGAAATAATAGCTAAAAACATGGCAAAAACAGCAAGAAGACAACTCGGAAGGTGACATCTGCTATTGGAGAATATTTGCAGAGCTGGAAAAACCTAAAGGTAAACTATCGAAGATGAACTTAACATTGATCCAGGTAAGCATGTTTTAGCTATGTTTTTAAACTAGGAATTATTTAGAATGAATAATAAAACAATTCGGCTTTCGTAGGATATGAAGAATTAAGCAGATTGAGGAGGGTGTTATCCACTGAGGCCAAAGGCCGAGGTGGATAACACCCTCCGAGAGGGTGGGAGATGTTCTCGGAGGGTGTTATCCACCTCGGCCTTTGGCCTCAGTGGATAACACCCTCCTTGATCTGCTTAATTCTTCATATCCTACAAAAGCTGAATTCATTAATTTCTAAATATTTTATATAACTTTATCATCATCATCTTTGTGAGCTATTTTTATCTGTCCCCTAGCAATAGCCTGTGTTGCAGCTGGCTAATGCACTCGTCTAAAACATTTATATAGTCCATCTGTAAATAAGTGCACAAAAGCCCATTCTAATATCCTGCAGCATTGCAAGGACATATGTGAGCATTTCTGATAGGCAGGTTTTTTATGCGTTTCTTATGCGCCTCACGATCAGGCACAACTAAGAATTATTCTCAGTTAATGTTGTGCCTGATGGTTGGGCACAGTGACATGTCAAAATTCACAGAAGGGAGTTGGCAAGGATCGTTTATAGTAAACAATGAAAGAGCAATTTCAACTTTTAATAAAGCCTTCTTCTGAACAAAAAAATGGTTTGAGAGAATTCCTTCAAGGCCAGAATTTGCTTGTAAACTTGAAGACTGGTTTTCCAGCGTCTTCCAGTCACTGCAAATGCACTGCTGTGTATTCAATCTCGCTGACACTGGTTAGCATCAAAACAAATCAGGAAATCATGATATTCACAACCAAACAAAATACAGACATGTAACTATTCAGGTCCAGGCATTTCAGAGAAAACCAATGTAACTAAGGTTATTTAGCTACAATAAAAAAGCTTCACAAACTGCATAAGAAACTACGTAAGAAACTAGCCAATCAACAACGCTGACATATGTCCTTGTGACTCTGCGGGATTCGAACACAATATTGTGCACTAATTCACAGATGCTCTATACAGAAGGTTTAGAACATCTGCGATGCAAGCAACCTGACAAGGGCTGGCCCAAACCCAATTTTCATTGTTCCTGGACCTCTCCTGCAAGGGAAATGCCTTCATTAAACTAACACAAAATGGTAGATGCCAACAGACAAAACCCAAGTGCCTTGACAAACAAATTTGGAAAATTGTGCTTTAAAAGAATTTAAAGTCAACTTTCAACAAAATAATAGCTAAAGGAAAGGGAAACAGGTTTGAAAGCCTTAAGCAAGCTCAAAAATTTTTCATTAATATTATGCTAGAACTATGTACATTTTTTCATTCAAACGTCATGACAAGACATATACCTGTGAAGATGTGCAAAAAGCCGAACTTGAAGAGTTCTACTGGTAAACTGTTGGATCTTAATCCACAGAAAAGCCTTTATGTTGTTTAGTAATCCAATCCCTCCTGTGCCACCACCCTGTAAAAACCTTAGTGCCACGTAAATCAGAATCAGGTGCCAGGGATCAGAGAGTGCAACACTTCCTGGTGTAAGACGGTTAACTGAAATGACAGAAAACAGGAAACATTTAGAGGTAGTTAAGGTCAAGTCTCATCAACTTAATCCTTCCTCTACCAGACAGGCCCATCAATAAACCATAACACCACAATAAACAATTCAGCAGAATGTTATTACAAAGTTTCCTGTTGAGCCAATACTCTAGATGTAATAATTTTTGAATCCCTTCCCATTCCACCCAAGGGTGGAATTAACAGGAGATCTGGTGGTATTTGCAACTCTCAAGTTTATTTCATCACTCTCCTTACTTCCCAGCTCTTTTCTGGCTCCAAAAAAACACAATTAATCCAAAAGAACGTGATTGCAAAGTTTCCTGGTGAGTCAGTATTTTAAAATGTAATATTTTACCCCCTACTCAAGGGTGGGGTCATGTAGGGGATGACGGTATTTGCTACTCTCATGTTTGTTATCATCAGTCTCCAACTTGGCTACAGCTTTCTGGCTGCACATAAATGAATTCAAAATTTCACGTTATTAAAAATTAATAATCTTAAAATACATTATCACAAAATCCTCGCGAAGCTTCAGTGGTAAAAAAGGGAAACAAGCAAGGGGAAAAAATTGTCAAAAAAATTAAAAAAAAATTTCCAAATTTTAAAAGTATGGCTTTGCCGGAAATCAAACTTGCTCCTTCCGAATTTGCTATACTGTTAAGTGCAAATTGATCCTTGACCACTGCGCCACTCACCTGTCGTCATGACTGGATGATGTCAACTGCGGACACCCAAGAGATCTATAGAAATATTCGCATCTTGAGTTTCTGCCTCACTGTGCAATCAATGCGCAAGGCAAGCGCTGCGTGTGTGACAAATTTATAAACCTCACGAGGCTAGGCACCAAACTTTGCTCAGAATAAAATCATTAAGACAAAGTAATAATGGAACTCACCTATTACTTTGTACATATACGGGACAAGAACATTAACAGCACGCCCTGCTCCCAGGAGAAGAAAGCATACAACGACCTTCACTTGAAGGCCCCTATAAACAAACAAGGGTAAGACTTGACTGTGTGGTTTTCAGAATACTGACACAAAAATCTCTCAGCCCATCTTCTCTAAGGGTAAGAAATACATTTTTAAAGGTTGCCATTCGGGCAAGCTGAACCTAGAATATACTAACCCAAACGTCATTTCAACTAGCCCCAAAAACATTTTGATGAGCAGAATTGATTACACAGTTCTTCTGTAATTTGAATTCCTCAAAAAACTTCACTTGCCTGTCAAGCAAGTTAAGAACAAAATTCACTAGCCAGATAGCAAAATTCACTAGCCCTGGGCTATCGGACACTGCTTTCTTTGCACGCTGATTATTCAACAATAAACTATCAATTCAAGAGCCCTATAGTCACCAATAAATATTATTGTAATAAGTTACAGCTGAATAACGTTGGGTGGCCCCAGTTAAATTGATTGTTCTTTTAATTAATGAAAAACAAGCTTTCTTTTGAAAAATGTGGCTAACTATTATTATTATACAGTACAAATCATCATCATCATCATTATTAGTATTATTATAGAATTATTGTAATCCTTGGCTTGGTTGTTTAGTCTCTAAAGCACCGAGTCCAAACCCAGGACCTTGGGCACCAAAGAGTCTACTTGATTTGCAGAACCTTTCTGAGGATGTGGGCTGTTTGTTCCCAGAAGAGTGTTTTTTTTGGAGCTCGCTGATGCCACTTATTCCTCAAATTCTGTCAACATACTTTTCCAGTCCCTTCTTAATGACCCCAAGTGCCCCAATAACAACTGGTATCATCTCTGTTTCCATGTTCCACATTCTGGCGATTTCAAGCTTTACGTCTTTATACTTCGAGAGCTTCTCGACTACCTCAACGCATATTTTATCATTATGCATTTTGTATTATTATTATTATTATTATTATCATTATTATTAATATTATTACCTGTCTGCAGGCCATAAGAAGGGCCACAACATCTTTGATTTGTGCCAGATATCTTTGAAGGCTGACTGTCCACGACGGTCAGTTGCCTAAAAGAATAAGATCAGTAACAGGTCAGTGTTGAAAAGCATAAAAATACAGTGTATCTCTACTCCAAGACTTTTATAAATTATAATAAAATAACTAAGAAATACTGTACTTGGTACACCCCAGTTGGCTCAGGGATGTCAATAAGGTTTCAAATAGCTGGTCTCTTAGGAAAAGTAACCGGTCATTTATCCTAGAAATAATTATTCTATGTTTGTAATGTTTGACTTATAATTTACATGTAGAAACTTAATTTAGTAGCCCGTGGATTTTAGTGCAGTAGCCCATTAAAAAGGCTGGTGACTGGTTACCAATAACAGTCCTGTTGGCTCTGGGAAGTGTCTTTGAGTGAGAGTATGTAAACACAGTTGTGATGTAACAATTTAATTTAAGTCTTTCAACTACCTATTTACAATAGGTTGAAAATTTGTCCTGGTAATTTACTGTAATGAAAAGTTTTGCCTTTCAAGGGGCTCTAGTTTACAATACTTTACCTCAGCATTTAAGAAATTTAAATTCTAGGTTTCTTTTTAAGAGTAATTTAAAAGAGTTTTTTCAATAGTATTCCATAATTCACAACTCTTTTCCTTTTCAGTCTTGTAAGTCGATGATTTTTACAGATTTTGATTTTTAAATCTTAGATTTCTTAGTGTTATTTTATTTTATTTTTTTCGATTTTCTTCTTTATTTTTTAGCTATTTCTGAGATAATAACAGGACCCTGTTGACAACAGTTCTTTTTAGAACTGATAGGTTATCCTGTATAAATATTCGCGTTATTATTATTATTATTATTATTAATGGGTTCTCGCATGAAGAGAGAACAAAGTAGACTATACAGATGGAATTTTCCCTACCGCAGATCCTTCCAGAAAAGTTGGTTCTTCTCTGACTGATATTGGTGGCCGATAAAGTCCTGGTCCCAACAGTCCAAACAGAAAGATTAGAGCCATGATGGTATAACGTGACACAAACAAACCAAATTCTGCCTCATGGATCCTTGTATTCCGGCCAAACCACCAGTGAGGATTGTGCCACGAGATGAAGGACAAGTTCTCGTTGACAAATGCCAGAGTCCAAAATGTGAGCATTAAAAGGGAATGCCTGCTAATGTGAGCCTTAAAATACTGTACACACTCTGTGCGCAGAGCAAAAAATGCTAACATCCAAGTAATGAACATGCTAGCATCATTAACAATGACATATCCTTGTATTCTGTCAGATGCAATGGTAGCCTTTGTTATGATATCAATAACAGGAATAAACAAAAGTATGATGTGTAAGAACTGTTGAAATGTGAACAAAAATGATGTGCGATTGTCTCCATGGATTAAATCAGAGGGGTTTGCAATAAACTGCATGGAAGTGTCTTCAAATTTACAATGTCCATCAAGACGCTTGCAGTTAAATACACAGTTACAGGTCTTGCGTTCTTCTCTTACAATTTCCTGAACAGATGGTGATTCCTCATCAGATAACAAAGTATGTCGTCTGCTTTCGGAACGGATCTTCCTTTTTTTCCACAGTTGAAGCAGAAATAGAAAGAAGATAAAGAAGAGAAGAATGGAAGGGGGAACAGTGCCCATAATACATCTTGGCAAGCCAGAATCCGTGGATGTATGACTTGTTAAGGTTTCATTAAAATCACAATAATGAGAACAAATCATGGTGATACTGCTGATGGTTGTAAATTTATTCTATCCTGTGAAAAAACAACAAGATATATTTTAGTAACAAATTATGGTAATGAAACTTCCATCAATTAAAATAATTTAAATCACCAATGATGAAGATGAAAGCATGACACAGTGACAAGAAGCAACAAAAAAGAACCTTTTTGTGATTTAATACTGATTGTACACTAATAGCAATTGCAGGTTGGGAATTTTCCAGTGGCTTACATGTAAAACAAGGGTTGATGTAAAATGCTGATCTCCTATCCCCCCTCCCTAGGACAAGGTGTGGATTGGGGGGGGGGGGGGGGGGATGAAGGGTATTTGAGAGAAAATACGTCTTCCAAGGGATGAACCAGGGGATTGAGAAATTCTTATGTTTATTATTGGGTGCTGTTTCCTAATGTTGAGAATTTTACAGTCGTGACAAAAGTAATAAAGGAATTTGTTGCCTGTTTCACTAATTAGCTCTCCTTCTAAATCTATATCTGTTTTTTAAAAAAAATTAAAGAATTATCTCACTGATAGCCGATCTGTCGTTTAATTTTCTGATCTTGCTCACTCTGCACTCAGCCATGAATTTAGTTCACTAGGTAGTTGAAGGAAGCCTATTAATATAAGCTTCAAGCTTCGTTAGGCTTCCTTGTCACATTAAATTAATAATTTAATTAACACCTTTTGTTCATGTTGTGTAAGGTTTTGTGAGTGACAAACTAAATAAATAAAAAATAAAAAAATAATAAAATAAAATAATTTGCTTTCAGTTAAATCTCAAAATAGAACATGGTTGCACAACAATATTGTCTTCAAAACAACCCTCAAGTGTGCGTTCAAGTTCCCCTGATGAACTGCAAATAACAGTTAGCATAGTGCAAAGCAGTAACATTAGAGAGTTCTGAAACTTCTCATTCTGCAATTGAAAGTTTTGGCTTTAGAGGAGATTAAATAAGATTCAAAGACCATTCCAGGAATAAATTCACTTCCAAACATTTTTTTTACAAAAGCCCATTCAACCCTCCAAGTTGCGACCATTTTAGTTGCCATGGCGCCTAAAATTTTGCAGCTGGTGACTTGATTTGTAAAGAAGTCCCCCTAAACCAGAAGAGCTGGGAGCCAAATGGCGACCGAGCAAAAACTTTAACTTGGAGGGTTGCCATTCCATTTATCGCAACTACCATCTTGAAAAAAGAAAAAAAAACTAAGGGAAAAGGGGTGGATCAACCTCTCCCTCTGTCAGTTTTAACATCCATGATGGAAGGAGAGCATTGCTCACAACAATAGAATCATCACTTGGTCTGCAAAATATGCCTGCTTTGCAAGCCTACAAAAACAACAATATTTAAAGGGACAGGTTCAAGGTTCAGTGCATATTAAATATGATCATGTGTTAATGTTGTCAAAGAACCAAACTGCACACTCCCCTGGCAGTCACTTGCACTTGATTAACTTAAATATTTGCAAATGGCTGTAAACTAATCAACCATAGAATAAAACCTTTGGGTCAGCAATAAATTCAACATTGGTAGTGTTGGAATAATCCACTAATTTTTTGTGCGATTTTCATACTCCTCCACCCTACTTCAGGTAACTCTGAAATCCACTTCTACTTTGAAATACACTCTGAGATCACTGAGATACAAGTAAGTGGGATTATTAACCGATAGAATTAATAATAAATTGGAGAAAGTAATTCAATTAATGAGCATGCGCTTAATTGTGAACCTCTCCCTTTAACTGGACTTGTACCTCGCTCCCACGTGAAATTACTCCCCCTATAACTCCCTGACTAGTACTCAATTGAGTCCTACCACCATTTCTAATTGTGACATGTCTGTTCTAGGTATGTACACATTTGTTATGACATCCTGATGCAGCATATTTCTGATAGAACCTTTTTTGGAGAAAAATCCGCCATTTAGAAAAAAATGGATTCCAAAGAAAAATAACAGTTCTGTTGCATTTTTACTAACCAGTCTCTTAATTCCTTATTTTCTAACGGACCACTGATGAGAGCACTATCTGAGCATACAACAGGCTTGCAAAGCCAGCTTTGAAGATTTAAATTTATCCGAATGAAATAGCTGTATCCACGAGCTCAGCAAATACTACGTGTAGTTTCATCGCAATTCGCTAAACCACAGCCTTGAAGTTTTAGGGAAACATTGTCTCTGAATTGGAAGAATTAGATTTGCGATTAAATAGACAGCTGTTTTCGTGCTTCTTTTTTGCAGAGTGAGGCCACCACGCTAAACACGCTAGTTTTTGTCTTGACAGGCAAGTACTAAACTGGAAAGTTAATATTAAAACCACAACTTCTCGAATTCTTTCATTTTCTTCTAGACAGACTAACAAGAAGGCCTACCTTTCAAAACATATCTCGTCCGATGTGCTGATGAAAAGTGAGAGTTAAACTGCCGGCTGATTCAAGTAACCGCGTAGGACTGGTATCCATCGGTCTTCGGCGTGTCGTCGGTGTGTCGTCGGCGAGTCGTCGGCTGGTTTAGACAGATAAGCATTTTACATTTTTTTTTAAGCTTATTTTTCCACCCAAGGTCTTTTAGAGCTATAAATATTCTGAAAAATGATACACATGGTATCAAGTGTCCCCTTTAGGAAACAAAATCTCAAAAGAAAAGAACTTCCGGATAACACCTGGACCGATTCCGGAAACTATTCGACTAAAGCCGAAAACTTCCGAATGGATCATCCCGCGGGCTCACGTGGATTGGAATCAGAAGAATGCAGCAATGCGAGCCAGAAATAAATAAAGATGAAGTGAAACGGACAGTTTGCCGGTTGAGAAGCCATGGCTCATTAACTGGACAGATAAAGAAACTAAACACATTTAATTTACTATGTATAGACTGAGCAGAAGATTTCGCCGGCGTTTTGGAAAGGATAGAGAGGAGAGGAAAGATAAACATGCGTTGGATTATGTTATCGTCTTGCTCGATGAAAGTGACCTTTCCTTCAATTTACACGTAAGTTTTTCTTCTACCTTCATTGTTATTATGAATTGTGGAATAGAACAGTTGATCGTCTCATTCGAGAGTTTCTAAAAGCGTAGTTGTTTTGATGCTGTCGAATACAAATTACGAAGTGACCAATTTCCGCACCCTTACCTTGGAATAACGTTCGCCATGCGTTTTGCTTGGTTAACTTAAGCATAAAGGAATGTTGTCGCCAAGAGCTAATATTTACTGAATTGAAGCCTTGCAAAGCAAACGATCTTTGATATTTTTTGGGGATCCACTTTAATGAGATAAGATCTTAATGTTAGCGAAAATAATCTAACTTTTATTGCCATTCGATTGATCGATGATGCTTCCATGAGCGCTGATTGTGCGTAGCTTGATCGAGTTCACTCTGTGTGCAGCAGTTATCGACGCCGATCTTGAGAAGCGCGGCTCAGTTGTCTGTTTGTATATTAAGTCGCTTTCAGTTGTCTAATGAAAGCAAAGGAGTCCGGATTTAAGCAGGAAAACCTAATTTGACCTTTACTCTTTTTGAGAAAAATAATGTTTGAACGGGGCGTTCCGTCAAAAATTTATTTCAAGTAAACTCGTTCGTTTGCCAACAGGTGTTGTTTTGAGCATTGAATATGTTTATTAATAATGTTCTTTTTATAATTTTTATAATTTCTTTCAAATGCGATTCAGACGAGATAACAAAGCATTTCTGTGATTGAACGACAATCTGGCTATTTTTGTTGAGTTTTGTCAGCTCGATGGCGTTTAACCCCTGATTTATAAGCGCCTAAACTTCCGATGAAAGACTAAATTTGATGACAGACGAAAGTTTTCACTGTCATGCAAAAGGCTGTTACAGTAGATGTTCTCTCCCGTGGATAATGTGTGAATTAAAGTAATTTTGTTCGTTGTAAGTCATTTTAAACAATAGTGAATGTTGAAGTTGGGTAATAAATCTGCGTGTTTATTTATTATACTGCCAAATTAACTCTTAATGTGATGAGCATTGTAATTAACATGTCTTTTTGAGAAAGAGAAGTCACGATTTTTGGCTTCTTAACTTAACAGTGGTGCAAAAAGCGAGACTTTGAGCGTACATTAGACTGTAGACATATTATAATTATATCAAAGTTTTCTTTGCATGCTTCAATATGATGTAAAAGCTATTTTTAAAACCTTTGTGTCATTCTACAAAGTTTAAGAGGATTTCTAAACTAATAACTTAATCATATTGAATTGACTATGACAGCAGGAGGCTATAGAAAACTTAATAAGAATGAAAAACTCTTTATTAAGGTTTAATTTTTGAAGACATTTTCACTAATAGACCTTATCACGGTTTTCAACGCCATCCTGACGAGTAGGCAAACGCGTGAGAAATTACAGTGTTTGTTTGAGAATCTAGTGATGAATAATTTCCATAAAACGGCTGTTCTGAAAAATAATATGAATTGTAAACTAAAGCTACACAGCAAAGGATTTTACTGACAAATTTTGGTGGCCGTTACTGTGTTTAAATTTCTCCAGATGCTTGCTTTAGATTTCCATATGTTTGTCTGCAATTTTTCCCAGGAAATTTTAGTCGGCAGGAAGAGAAATTTTTAGAGACAAGTATATAGAAAATTTTAAAAAGTGGTTCTAGTGCACGTAGCTGCATGAAACGACCTCAAATTTTTTCAGTAAAATTGTTAGGAGTGAGGCTTTAGTTTACAATTAATATTGTTTTCAGAACAGCAGTTTGATGGAAATTATTTGACATTTATTAGACTCTCATACAAACACTGTAATTTCTCACGCGTTTTCCTACTCATCAAGATGGGGTTGAAAACTGTCACAAGGCCTATTTGTTCTTGTAACAGGGGTCTTATTCATTGCAATTTAACATAAAATCTTCAGGACGCAGATATAATATACTTGCAATACCATTGAATATCACACAGAATATTGTGCTCTGCAGTTGCTGGGTTCATTGAGGAAACCACATGAGATTACATAAAATTATTCTAAATGTACAGTACACGTACAACGTATTCCTTGCCACAGAGAGTAGCAAACACAAAATTCTTGTGTCTCTTACGAGAAAAGGAAGTTATTATAGTCGTAAACTTCTGTTTAACCCTTTATCCCCCAAAAGTTGCTGAAGTAATGTTTGACAAAATTTTTTAAATTTTACTTTGTATGATGCTGAAAAGAAAATAATTTCAAGGCAACATTATTTTATTGGTGAAGAGAATTCTTTTGAATGTTAACACCACAAGATTTCATCCACAGACTCAAAGGTTAGAACCATCTTTTTACACTCCATCTGCACTCACTTTGGTAGTGAGAATGTTAACCCTGGATTGGCCTGGCCTGTTTATATGGCAGATATTTTAGTAAAGAGCCTAAGACAAGAATAAAGTACAGGAGCATGGCATCCATAAATGCACATACTCCTGTGCAAGCATTTGAATTATATTTTCTATGCTTTGCCACAATATTTGAGAACCATTTCCTTGACCTTAAAAGTTCATTATATTCACTGTAGAGGGAAATAAAAAGATTGTTCTAGATCTGTTATTCTTGTGAATCAATTTTACAGCTGGGCTTCTTAATTGTGGTTTGCTTTTGGCCTTTTTGCTTGCCCTGTTAAAACTTTCACAGCACGGGGGTCAGTCTTGCAGACTTGTTCAGTACTCCTGAAAAAATTAGATTCTGGGTTGAAAAGACCAATGCTTTGGTGATCTATGTGGATCATTTTAGTCACAGGAATGTAAATATATACCATTTTAAAAAAAGTAATTAGGTGAGAGCACTTTATAAAAGGCAGACTGCTTTATCTTGCACAAGAGGATAGATCATCAGTCTAGCATTTTTCTTGAGTTTGTTTTATTGCTTCTGTTTAGAAAAAAGCCAGAGGACAAGAACTTCTGGATCTTGTGTTCAAGAATCTTGACTTGGTTGAGAAGGACTACTTTGGACTTCAGTTCATGGACACACATCAAGTTTCGGTATAATAATATTAAAATTATCTTCAATCTGCTTATTTTCGATAATGTTTTAGTTGCTTAATTTATTTCTGTTATCCTGCATTTTACATAGTCATGCACATGGTATATGGTATGCATGTGGCAAGTTAAATGGATTTCAAGTCAAATGATCATTTTCCTGATTTGTTGATTTATACGGACATATGGGATGTTTTTGACATGTCACTAACAGAAGTTGGAAGATTAGCACTTGACAGAGATTGTTTCCGCTATGCGGTCAAAGATGCGACATCCAATAGGATGAGCAGTCAGAAAATACACCCATAATGATGAGACAAAGAAATAAAAATCAAGCTATTGTGAAATCCTCTCTATCTAAAATTCATTGAGCTAAATAAATAGTAAAAATATAATTTAACATTTTGTGTTCTGGTCTCTCCAACAGCACTGGCTGAATCCTTTGAAGAAAATCAAAAAGCAAGTCAGAAGTAAGAAAATACAGCCTATTGAAGACAACACTTTCAATCTGTCTCTCCTTTTTCTGAAGCATGATTTTCACCTAGGGTGGGGTCAGGGTTAGAACCTAAAGGGATTATGGAAAAGCAAAGCAGACCATGCCGAACCATAAGGGTTTTAGAATCTGCTTATAATTAATAATCTGAGTTACCAAAAACTGTTAATATTGTAAATATTTTATTGTCAGGGTTCTTACAGAGTCTTGAATTCTTGAAAAAGTCTTGAAATTTGCCCAACAATTTTCCAGACCTGGAAAAAGTCTGGAAAATAGAGATAAAGTCTTTATAAAAATGGTAAAAAGTCTTGAGTTTTTGCGACAGTTATGCCTTTACATGTGCAGCACATCATGGAAAAAGCTTTGTTCCTTAATTTTTTTAAGGTCTCTACAGATCACCTATTTGATAACCTTGGGTCTCGAAAAATAAATTATTGTTTTGGAAAAAGTCTTGAATTTTGGATCCAAATATCTGTAGGAACCCTGTATTATTCACTCTCCTCAGGGCTTTTCAGCAATAGTTTACAACATTGGTTGGGGACTTTGCCAGAGTGCTTTTGGTGCATATTACAAGTAATGAAGGATGAGTAATGACGCCCCCTATAGCTATGTGAGATAGACCACCACACTAGTACTGGGGCATTTTTAAGAACAGTGTGTGGGTTCTTCAATGTTCCACATAATTTATTACATGTGGAAGGGTTGTGAGACAGGGCCTATGGTTTTCCATCCTTATTCAAGGAGACTAGAAAGTCTAACCATTTGCAGAAGTCATTACAAAGGTAGCAGGTTACCCGGCTAAGTTATTTAAAAGACCTTGATTGCTGGTCCAGTTGGGGTATGAACCAGTGCCGACTCCTGCTTTGCAAACCGGTGCTTATCCAATAATTAAGTATTGAGCTAACTGTGCTGCAGTGAAGAAAGGGGAGGAATGACCCCAAAAGAATTCCCATTACCAGGTTTATTCATGTTCTGCTTGCAACACTGACTATCTGTTTTCACTAGATCGTAACTGATGGTTATACATGAAAGTGTAAGCTCAGTTGGATCAGCACTGGTTTGCTGAGCAGGAGGCTGCTGGTTCAAACCCTGGCTTGACAAACACCCAGGTTCTTAAAATAACTGAGGATAAAGTGCTGCCTTTGTAATAACATCTGGAAGCAGTAAATTTGAGGTGTTCTATGCTATCTCATTTTGTAAAAAAATTTGTTTGGTTTTAGTTGGTCCACCCTTTACTCTGCACTTTAGAGTCCGATTTTATGCTGCTGAGCCTCAAGATCTCAGTGAAGAACTAACCAGGTATGAGTGGAAGTTAAGATCCCCTTTAGAAGGATGGTTTCTCATTACAATGAAATAGGTCTGATCTGACTCATACATGTGCACATTCAGTTGAATACATTGACTAATTGAACAAACATGTAATATTGTTGCCCTGCTAAATTTTGATATCTATCATCTTGATGAAAGTGTACATGTCTTTTGTAATGTCTTCTCAGGGTTCGCACACACCTTGAAAGTCCTTAAAAATCCTTGAATTTTAAAATAAAAATTCAAGGCCTTGAAAGCCCTTGAAAATTGCGATCAGTGCTGGAAAGTCCTTGAATTTCATGCTAACTTTATAATTTAAGTAGAACTCCAAAGGAAAAGGAGCAAACACAGAAAGAACTTCGAGATAAAATTACCTATGTAGGTTGAGTTTGATCGTCCGGGTTAACGTAGTCCTGAATAGGACTGTTGTTGACAGTGACTGACGTTTCGACAACCTGTGCGGTAGTCATCTTCAGAGTCAAAGTGAGTTGTATCACGTCAGTAGATGGTATTATATACTCTGGTTATTGATCTGATTGGTCAATAAAGTCAAGATGTTATTGGTCGACTGTCAGTGAAGCCGCGATGTTATTGGCTATGAAGACTCGTAATCAGTAATTAGCGCGTTTCGATCCGTCTATTGTCACAGTTAAGCAGTCGTCTATTGTTAGTCAAATTGTCAGTTCTCCAGTCAATCTCTCGTAGTTAGTTTCGCTTCATCCCGTCAATAAGTCGTTTGTACGGCGCTGGTAACTGTTGGGTACGATTCAGTGGCGTCTGTTCTAAGTTAGTGAACCAGCTTTCCAAAGTAAGACGTTGATGGTAGTCTGTAGAATACGTTATACATGTCGCAGAGTCCCAGTCAATTTGATGTTTCATCTGTAAATGATGCTCAGCACAGTGATTGTTGATGCCACCATTCCTCGTTGCTCGTTTGTGTTCGGTCAGTCGCGTGCTAAGGTTTCTGCCGGTTTCACCAATGTAAGAAGCCTGGCAGTCGCAGCATTTGATCTTGTATACTGCTCCCTGTCTGTCCTCCGGTTTGTCTTTGTCCTTGACATTAGTAAGCAGGCGTCGTAAAGTGGTTATGGGTTTGTGTGCAACACGTATATTGTAAGGTTGTAATATACGTGCAATAGTTTCAGAGGTACCTCTGATGTACGGTACAGTAGCTGTCGTAACAGGGCCAGAGTTGACGTTCGTCTGAGTGTCAGTGTTGCTGTGGGTGTTCCGTCTAACAAAGTCCGTGTTGTAATTGTTCTTACTAAAAACGTTGTAAAGATAATCAGTCTCGTCTTGTAGGCTGTTAGGTGAATCGCAAACTAGTTGCGCTCGCCTCGTCAAAGTCCGGATAGTAGTAGCCTTGTGAGAGGTCGGGTTGTACGAAGACTGGTCTAGTAATCGGTCGGTATGTGTCGGTTTTCTGTAAACAGTCGTTTGTAGTTTGTTGTTGTTGCGAGCAGTCTAGGAAAGGTATCTTACAAACAAACTGGAGGACAGACAGGGAGCAGTATACAAGATCAAATGCTGCGACTGCCAGGCTTCTTACATTGGTGAAACCGGCAGAAACCTTAGCACACGACTGACCGAACACAAACGAGCAACGAGGAATGGTGACGTCAACAATCACATTGCTGAGCATCATTTACAGACGAAACATCAAATTGACTGGGACTCTGCGACATGTATAACGTATTCTACAGACTACCATCAACGTCTTACTTTGGAAAGCTGGTTCACTAACTTAGAACAGACGCCACTGAATCGTACCCAACAGTTACCAGCGCCGTACAAACGACTTATTGACGGGATGAAGCGAAACTAACTACGAGAGATTGACTGGAGAACTGACAATTTGACTAACAATAGACGACTGCTTAACTGTGACAATAGACGGATCGAAACGCGCTAATTACTGATTACGAGTCTTCATAGCCAATAACATCGCGGCTTCACTGACAGTCGACCAATAACATCTTGACTTTATTGACCAATCAGATCAATAACCAGAGTATATAATACCATCTACTGACGTGATACAACTCACTTTGACTCTGAAGATGACTACCGCACAGGTTGTCGAAACGTCAGTCACTGTCAACAACAGTCCTATTCAGGACTACGTTAACCCGGACGATCAAACTCAACCTACTTTTGAAATGACTCCTGGGTTCAAACCTTTCACAAAATTACCTATGTTGTGGAAGAACTAAAAAAAGACATACAATTATGGCTCTTTTTGAATTGAATAGAGTCCTTGAAATATGGAAAATGTGTCCTTGAAAGTCCTTGAAAAGTCCTTGAATTTTTTGTTCAAAAACGGGTACGAACCCTGTCTTCTTTATAGTGGTACATGCAGTAAAGATAGCACATTTCAATTTCATATCACTGTAAGACATCAGACTTGCAAACTGGCAGGTAAATGGGGTAAACATTGTCTTGACATGCTGTAACAAATTCCCTATCCCTAAACTGGACTTTTAGAGGATTTAAAGTTTAGGGATAGAGAATCCATTGAAGCATTTCACAACAATGTTTACCTCGTCTCCGTGCAAGTCTGCATTTTTCACTCTGTGTTTGTCACACACCGGTAAGACACACCTCATCATGTGTCTCCCTTCTTGTACATTTCACTCAATTAGAGTCTCTGACTGATTGCTGAAACTATACTGGTTCTTATTTGAATTGTAGCTGTCAAATTTTCCCCCAATCTTAACATTAAGCCTACTTGATTTTCATTGATTTTTTAAGATGAAAGTATCACTTGTGAAATGTTAAGATGTAAATTTGAAGAGTGCCAATTACATCTATTTTAACACTAAACATTAACATGTACTCTAAAGGTTTTTAAAATAATTATTATTTTAGACTCATATCTTCAAAGTTAAAAAATCAAGGATCCAACTGAACCATTTAGTAATAAGTTTAAGTATTGATTTTGTAGGGAGAAACTAATATTGATAGTAAGAAAAGTCAGAGCCTAAAGGGTTTTACCTCTGATCACCTGTGAATGTCATTGTTTTTTTCTTTTTATTGTTTTAGATACCATTTCTTTCTACAAATCAAGCAGGATATCTCCAGGAAAAAGTAAGTCCTTTTCGGTTATAAATGACACATTGACAGTATATTGAAATGCCACCTTTGTACCATGCTCCTTGTATTGTACTGCTTATAGACCTCTTTCATAATGACATCCCATTTATTTGTTTTTTATATGTATGTAAATGAGCCTCCCTGGTCTCTCTTGAAAGTAAGAATGCTTTTGTATTTTGCTCATGCTAACGAGGTCAGAAAGGCTAATTTTCCTACTTATAAAAGAATATATTAGTAGGTCACCATTTTGAAAGAGGTCTATGATGTCATCACCCCTCATCTTGAAAGATGACTTCGATGTACAGTTTTACAGAGTGCAAATTTTCCAATGTGTTGTTAAATGAGAGTGTTACTGGGAAGTCATCCAAAGATAATGTAAAAACCACTGTCTCCCCTACCCTCCTTAGCTTCCCCACGCCCCTGCCAAAACAGCTGGCCCCGGTTGTTCGAAAGCTGGATAGCGCTATCCACTGGATAAATCGCTATCCAGAGGATAAGTATTACGACAACCAATTGCGCTATCCAGCTTTCAAACAACCGGGGCCTGGTATTTATATTTGAATAGTAAATTTAATGGTCCATTTTACAGTTACGGGTGCAAGTGAGGCTGAAGTTGACCTTGTTTGATACAGCCCTTCGCCCCATATTATATTATATAAAAACTAGTATTATTTTTTTAGCATAATTTTCGTAAGAAAAGGAAAGAGGTTTGCATTAAAACAAGGTCAACCTCAGCCTCATATTCACTGAGAGGCTGGGGTACTTAGCTCATAACTGTAAAGTGGTCTATTGCCATATCGTGGGAGACTGAGGTATAAATGTATGTATTTTGGGATTATTGATACAAGACTATATAGTTTTAAAGAGAACAGCCTGCCTTACAAAATCCCCAAATTTGTTGTTAATCAAGCTGACATTGAACAAGAGACCTCTAAACTGGTGGTGATCAAGGTGCAATAATTACTGTTTTGGTTATGGTTTGTTCTATATTAAGTGATAAGAAAATGGCTTTTTTGCTTCAGTAGTTCAAGTAACTGTTTATATTTTTGTGTGTGAAATATCTGCTTGTAAGAGTCAGTGGGTTAAATAAACTATACAATAAATCCTACCATTTACTTTGGTAATGGATTGCTTGACCTTCTGATCTCTTCTTTCTTAGACTTGAGGTTCCCTTGAAGATTGGTGTGGACTTGACAGCATATAGCTTGCAATGTAAGTGTATGCTAATTATGTTCTCTATCCTCCTGGGATTTGAAGCCTCGTTTACATGAATAAAATTGCATGCAACACATTGTAGAGAGTTAAACAGGCTGATTTCTATTTTTGTATTACAGCATTTTCACTTGCTTATTCTTAGTATTGCGAATTATGTGGTGGTAGAATCCTTAGTAAAAAAAAAAACTATCTTCAGCTTACATGTATTATGATTACATTTTCCTGCAATACCTCTTATGGCTGTTTATCAGGGATATATGTTGTTCTGTGTTAGCAGCCATGGTCAAAGTTGGGAAAGAGATTACAAAAATGCTTTCAGATCTTCAAAGCTTTAAAATGATGGCCTTGATACAGGTGCTATTGACAAAATACAATACACAATTCAGTGCAATGCAATACAATAGCTTATCAAATCAAAATGTGGAAACTTTTATAGTATTGTTTTTACTAGAATGGTTTATAAATTTTGCCTTTGTTCACTGCCTCTGGTAAAGATGTTTTTCTGTTTCCTCTCATCCATTCAGCTCATCTTGGAGATTTTGATCCTGAACTTCATGAGCCATCAACCGATTACATAACAGAGTTCAAATTTATTCCTAATCAGGTAAAAGTGAACTTTTGAAAAATCCTTAGAATTCATTCATACTTGCTGGGCAACTAAGTATTCTTAGCAGAGCTGTCATTAAGGGCTGTAACCCGTAACACCTGTCGCAGCTGAGCTCACGTGATTCTTTGGTTGATCAAAGTGGGAAGCTATAAAGGTGACACTTTTAAGTTTTGAGGATAAGTTACGGGTGAATCTTTGCTACGGCTGCTCTAAAAATTAATGACAGCCCAGCTGCTTAGGTCATGTTGCAGAAATGCATAGTTTTGGATGGTTGCAGCTAGGATTTCAATCACAGACTCAAAAGTTAGAACCACCTTCGAAATTCTACAGGATATATTAGTAATAAATGGCTGCACTTGGGAAAGATTAGTACTGGGCAGGTCTTCCATGAATGAGTCCCTTGTTACTGTGGACTAAACACAAGTCTGTTTTACAGAAGATATAATAAGGAACAGACGTGGGACTTTCTGATGCTTCTTAATGAAGAATGTGGGCGTAATGTGGTGGATAGCTGATTAGACTAAAGTTAGTTATTTTTCCTACTTCCCTGAATCTGGGATTAAGTTCTGTAAGAATGACATGTTAGTGTTTCTTTCTCTTTTGAAGACAAAAGAATTGGAAAAAGAGATAAAGAAAAAGCACCAAGCACTTACGTAAGTAAAGAAAATTTAATTACATTATAATTATTATGTTAGAATTGGGTTACTAAATGAAAACACACATGATTCACTGCATTATGTTACTATTATTATTTAGAAGAAAAGAAAAAGTTACATGATAACATATTGTAATCACGTTTGATTCATTTATCATTAGCAGAAACTCATGACTTGCTTTTGTATTTTTCAGTGGTTTGAACCCAGCAGAATGTGAAACCAACTTTCTTAAGATTGTGAAGAACATGGATTTTTATGGAATTGACATGCATAGTGTTGTGGTATGCAATCTATATCTCTCAAACGTTTAATTAATAATTTTGAAGAGGGCTGAATATGATGTGAAGAATTATGCAGATTGAGCAGAATTGCTGTCCCCCAAGGCCGAGGTGGGTAACAGCCAGATCTGCGTAATTCTTATTCAGTCAAAATATTTCTAAGTTCTTAACAACCTTACCTCCTTGTATGCTTTCTTCAAAACATTTGCTTGTTTCTCCACTGACATAGTTTCAGGATTTAGAAAGGTGTTTTTCTTGCAGATCCCCCATACGTAAATGACATCTGTCGGGCAATATATTTGGCACATTCTTACATTTCTTCCGTTAAGTTTTAATCGCAAATTCAAACTCTTTCACAGTTTTTTAGTTTGCTTTTATGCATAAAAGCTAGGCTGCCATGCTGCTACCTGGAAAAGAGGTTGCTATTTTATACTGGGGCAATAACAAATTAAATCGGTTGTGGTTAAAAAGTTTTGGCAAAAGTTTTTACTACCAAAAATAACTACAGTTAGCATATTTCTTTGAAAGGAAACCGCAAACCTGACTGTGTACTTTTGTTTCAAATATCTACTTTCTAAAGAATAAATACGTGTAGTATTATCAGGGTTGTGCTCTAGAAGCAGCCAGTGACCTAGCAGATGCCTCACTTTTGCTTTTGGGCGACCAAGATATCTTAGCTTTTTTAAGAAATCCCAGAGCTCCCAGCTACTCTCAATTCAATTTTTATTATGGCACAGCCTTGGTATAACTATTATTGCTTTTAAAAAGTTAAGTTAGAACATCACTAACAACTTTACGATTTTCATATCTTGTTATTTTCCTAGGGAGAAAATAAAGTTGAGTGTCAACTTGGTTTGACTCCTCGGGGAATTTGGTTCATAAAAGAAAGAGAGAAGAAAGCTCTGTTTTCATGGTAAGTAAAATAGTGCACTTTTCCTGTTTTGATAGAGCCACGAAACTCTCATAAACCTCTGGTTTTATCGGCCTTTGATAGACTGCTAGCAGTCTGTCTTCTTCTTCAGATTTAGCGAGGGGAGTGCACGCGCGCGCGCGCGAGTATCGAGCGAGGAGGAAACGAGGATGGCAGCTCGTAGTCTAGCCTTTGAAAACAGGCCTGCTGGAGTGATTTTACTTAACCCATGAAATAGGGAGTAGAATACTACGCACTATATTATCAGGGGCACCCAACGACAATTTTCGGAAAATATCTGTTCGGAAGACGATTTGAGATCTAGAATTTTCGGAACATTTGTTGTAAATTTCTTATTTGCCTGCCTCTCCTAGGATTTTCGAACATCTAAAAATGGCATAATGGCCCATTTTTAACGGATTTTTATCCTTAAAAGGTCACCTAGAATTTTCGGGAACCTTTTTTCTGGCTGAAATTTTCGAAAAGGTAAGTTTTGATCCCTATAATTTTCGGATCACTAGACTTTCAGCTAGGAAATCCGAACAGATGAAAACTTTTTAGGGGATAAAAATAAGCCTATATCTACCGTTTAATACTAAAATACGTTTAACAATGCTATGTTTAAGTGGTTTTGAACTATATTCTCGTTGGGTGCCCCTGTATTATGCACTAATTCGATTGTCTTTTGTTTATTTGTAGTTATTTTGCACTGGTTGTTATTACCTGTTTCACAGTTCAAGTAAAATCACTCTATTGTTTATAGGGTTAGGGGCATTGGTTGGGTCATTCATCTGTTGTTTTGCAACTCGCCTAAGAGTTATAACACCCCTGCTTCTGTCATACAGTTTCATGAGCATTCTACGTCATCTTCTTTATTTCTGGTTCCTCAGGCAAAAGATTACAAAGATATCCTTCAAGAAAAACAGGTTTTTCTTGGAGCATAAGGAGGTAAGGAACTTAAGTTCTCAGAATCGTTTTGATCACCTACAGGTATGATCAGAGACTAGCGTCCCATCAAAGGGGATATAATTGCGGGCAACAAAAGGGCCCGTAATCCTAATCTCCAGGTTGTTATTACGCAAGCGTCACATATATACTGCCAGCATTCGTTTGGATTTCCACTAAGAATGAATGGAATTTGATCACGCGCGTTTGGACCTTCTATCACTCGTAATATGATCACGCGTCTTTTGACATTCTCTCACATGAAGCCTACGCAAAGCACATTAGCAGAGTGACGGAGCAAAAGCGTTTTGATCTTGGATAGTTGTTGCCCGCATTCCTTAACCTTTGGTTGCTACTAGTTTAAGTCTATAACCATGAAGTGACTAGGTTAAAATGACTTTGTAATGGAATAGCATTGCATGCTTGGGGAAAGGGTACTGATAGAGTGGAACCCCGCCTTTCGACCACCATATCCTTTCGACCCAAACGTGGAAACGTCACTGAGTCATTTTATTATTTTAAAGGCAACTTGTAAAATAACTGTAACATTCTGCTATGGGTACAATAAATAAATTTGTTGTTGTTTGTTGTTGTTGTTTTTGTTGTCAATGCGACCACCTCGTTATTGCGATTAGGATCTTATGGTCCAACGGTGGTGGCATTGACGGGGTTCCACGGTATTCTTATTCACTCTATCATCACCTGAGGGAGTAGGTCTATGGGCTTCTGCTAGCTCGATCAAATAAGCTGTTTAATACTCGAGTGCTATTGCATTTTCCTTTATCATTTACCATTTGTCTGATTTTGTCCAGAACCAGCGGCATACCGAGAATTTTACCTACACATGCTCAAGTTCTCTTGCTGCTAAGCATCTCTGGAAGAGCTCAATAGAATGCCATACTTTCTTCAGGTAAACATTCAGTGACCCTCAGCATTTATAACCTGTGAGCAGGCTCGCTTACCGTATTTCCCTGAAAAGTGCCCACGCCCAATATAATAGGGTCACTTAAAAAGTGAATTTGCGCTACTTTAAACTTTATCGCGCTTATTCCTAATCCATCTCGTTCAGTTCGTCAAATGTTGGCGAATTTTTTTGGAGTTGAGTTCTAAAGGACTGCATTGAAGTTCAGGAGAAGAAAACAACAAAATCGATGTCTTGTGTTCCCGTCCTCTAGAAAGTGTGAAATCATGCAGGGTCACGTCGCAGTCGTGCAGTCCGACAAGGTACAAAAAAAACGACATGCTCGTGCAAAGTTGTTTTCTAAACTTATTACTTTTTTGCCGTTTTCGTTGCTATCGCTGTCGTCGTTGCTTAACTGAGCTCCCAAATAGGGACTTTAAGATCCAAGGACGCGACGGCAATGAGAACGTCGCATAAAAAGGGAATCTGCGTTCTTTCAGTCTTTATCGCGATTATTCCTACCCACTTACTTTGTCAAATGTAGGCAAACTTTCCTGAATCTGAATTAAGATATCCAAGTTCAGAAAGAGAATTCTCAAACTCATTAATAATTCGTGAAGAAAATACAAAGGAAATTAAGGTGGAACCCATCTGAAAATTGAGTAATTTTAATTTTCAGTGGACAAAAACTTTCTACCAGAATAATTTAAACAATACCGCATTTTGTTTTTACATTTTTCAAGGGCTATAGATGTAATTAGTTATCTGTAATAACACCAAAGAAAATTTCTTATAAGAGCCCGAGAAAATAAATGTCAAATTCACAAAATGACATCTTACATATGAAATTTTCGGAATTTCACCTGTGTTTTCACAATTCCTGTGAAAATTTGACCGTTATTTTCTCGGGATTCCATGAGAAATAGTCTTTGGTGTTATTACAGATAATTAATTATATCTATAGAACTTGAAAAATATAAAAAAGAATGCAATATTGTTTAAATTATTCTTGTACAAGGTTTTTGTCCACTGAAATTGAAATTGCTCAATTTCTCAATGGATTCCGTCTTGATGTTTAATGGCAGTCAGATGAAAAACTGCCCATTTTTGCTTCTTTAAGTTCTCCTTCTAAAATGATTTTCTTTGAGAAGTAATATCAAGCATTCTACACATTGTTTCATCACCAGATGAAACACTTCGAAGTTCGTCAAAAATACCCCACTGCGCGTCATATTTTCAACTCTCTTCTCAATGTTCTATCTGGTGATGAAACACTGCGTCTCATACTTGATAGACTATATTACATAAAATTTCGTCGTTGCTTGTTTACGTTCCCCATAAAACGCGAAATTAGGCATTTTCACGTCGTAGTTGTGCGAAAACGGCAAAGGAATGTACAAAAAAGTGTGATGCACGTGCGAGATGTTTTGCTAATTAATCCTATTGCTCCCCTCTCCTCCCCTCAGAGATGCGAGGAAAAGCAGCTTCTATTGCCACTTTATTTTTAACCTTTTAGGCTTCGACTACAGCGGAATTAGTAAAGGAGAAAGTTTCTTTTCGATTAAGTCGCCCGGCTTCCAATTATTTCTATATCCATGTGCTTTCCTTGTGTGTTTTATCTCTTCTTTCGATATTTGTCCTATTGCCACATTCTTGTTGAAAGCCGTGAACTTCCCAGGAACAACTGTACCATTCTCTATTTCGTTCGAAGGAAAATTTAATAAGCGCCCACCTCGATTAAGCACTCCCCTCCGAATAAGCGCCCATCCTTTTGGCAAAAATTTGAAATAAGCCCCCCTGCTCTTATTCGAGAAAATGCAGCAATTGTTTCCCGTTTTCTCTCCCTTCCCGTCCTGTCACGTAAGTTCACTGACATGATATATAAGATGGACCTAAAACTTACCTGTTTTGTTTGCTTTCATTGACACAGACTCGTTAAAACAACCAACAAGCCAGCAAGAACTGGGAGCTTCTTAAGATTTGGTTCCCGCTACAGATATAGGTTAGTTCAGTTTTTGTGATCGCAGTATGGCAGACGTGACAATGTTTGTACGATTGTAGCGTTACCGTGTTCTTACATTCTGTTTTTTGCGTTGATTCGTTTTGTTGAGGAATGGAGATTTTAACAGGATTCTTTCTTTGCTTGTAGCGGAAGAACAGAACACCAAGCACAAAGAGATGCAAGAATGAGCGGTAGAAAATCTAACAAGATTCAGAGGTAACACTTATAAAAACTTCCGTCTACCTTTTTATCATACTTATTTTTTATATATTTTATTATTATTATTATTATTATTATTATTACTTTTTCGATATCCCATATATCTTTGATATAAACATTATGCAAATTTAGCAAAGACAAGGCAACGAGAAATGACAAAGCAAAAGCGCGCGGAAATGACTATCCTGCGTAGCAAGCGTTTCCGTTTGGTTTCGGAGCAAAGAAAGACCGAGGAACGGTATTCTAGGTTTTGGCCGCGCGAGAAATGAAACAAGTAATAAACAGTTACTGACAGTGGATGGCCGTTTTTTTTTTTTTTGCGGTGCACAATATGCCGCTCTTCCATTGGTCAAGCCTCAAGCCGGCTGGTATATCTGCCTTTAGTAAAATCCAACTAGTGGTCTATTATCAATGCTGCATTCTGATTGGTTGACCTACTACTAGGCTATAAGGTATAGCCCAGTAGTAGCGAAAAGCGCGGGCTTTTTGGCGGCAAAGAAGGATTAAAGACAAGATTTAACTAGCTAAACTTGTCTTAATCTCGATATTTTTTACCAATTAGTTGGATTTTGCTAAAACAATTGTTCCTCTCGCCCTCATGGCCTCTGAGTCAATAGCCCATTCGGCCTTCGGCCTCATGGGCTATTGACTCAGAGCCCATTCGGGCTCGAGGAATAATTGTTAATTATGCGCGCGTAAGCTTGCGCTTTGCCATCGTCACTCTCTTCACATGGTTCTTGCTTGTACTCTGATTCTTAGGAAACAGGCTCCCTAGACCTGTTTTAGACCATAGTCTTATTTTCATCAGTGAACTGGAACTAGTAAGGGTGCGAGGCTAGTGTCAAGCTCATTGTATAGCAAGCTAGTACAGCGAACTTCAAGTTTTGTTGAAACACGAAACAAAAGCTGACGATTCATGCGACTTCTTCTCAACCGACTTATCTAGACTCGCTTTTTTTTTTGGGGGGGGGGGGGGGGGGGCAAACGGGTAATACGTGAATCTACATTGCAAAAGGCGTAACCTAAAAATTGTTTGAACAAATTTAGCGACTGCTGCAGTTCCTCCTCACTATCAACATTATCCTCGTTTACCAAGGGTTCTACCGAATTTTGAAGTAATTCACCTTCCATTATTAAAACCGATGACCAAAATGATCCGAAGCTACAACAAAACCGTTACTACAAGCTTTTTTTAATCGGTGGACGTCGTTTTCATTTCATTCATGCGGATAACCAATCAGGCAGAACGAATTGACAACCCTGACAGTTCAGATCAAAAAGACAGATTGTAAAGGGCTTTTTTAACATCAAACATGCAAACACTGACAGTGAGGAGATAATTGGAAATGAAAATTTATCTTTATTTTTACTCCAGTCGTTCGAATGATATGAGTGTAGTTAAGTAGCCCACTTCTTTAAGTGTCGAAGACAACTGCAAACTTCCTCTTGCCTCGGAAGCCAGCTTTCGCCATCAACCGTTAGTAACTGTTTATCACTTGTTTCCCAGGATGTCCTAATACCTGGCCTCATTTCCGAATAGAGAGGCGTAAAACAGCTCAGGTCGTGACTTTTCTGTGGCTCCTCTAAAGTGTTCGGTCCGGTCGATAGCAATCGGAAGAACCTTATTTCTGTTCACGAGTATTTCTCATTTAAAACTTAGCTAATTATACTCAAATTTTTTATAGTGCGAAAAGATCGTTGTTATTAAAAATAGGTGTTAAGTTTCCATAATGTTTTAGCAGGTGGACAGCAAGACATTCACATTTCCATGAAAAATAGACGAAGACTTATTTACATGAATATTTTCCCTTCAGGGCGACAAGCGAGCGATTCTCAAGAAGACCTACCGTGGGTACGTATGTAAAATGAAGTTATGTTGTCATTTGTGGCTTTTAGATTTGAGTTTAAAGCAGATGCCTTATTTAGGAATGAAATGTCCTTTTTCCCGTATACTCTTTTCATTTTTTTTTCTGTATTGCACGGTTTCTTACTTAAGACTAAACTTGTTTCTCGCTGGTTCGCCTTCTTAGTTCAATTTCTAGCGCGGATAACTCATAAAACAACTGTCCAGTCGGTCTAGATTTGAGAGCTGAAGTCGCATTACTTGTTAAACCAGGTCGCTTTATTTGCTAAATTCTTATCTATCCGGGTTTTTATTTCAGCTCGCGTAAAAAAACCGGATTGAAGTCCACAGTTAATGCGTTCGAGTTTGTGGGGAATTCAGTCCGGTCAACCGAGTTCGAGTTAACGAGCTTCTACGATTACGGTATCTCGCTGTTGTAAAATTTAATTCTTCCTTGCAGGCTATTGAATTTATAAAATCTAGAGTTTATCAGCGTTTTCCAGCAATTACGTTGTGTTTTTATTTTCGCAGACAAATTAGTAAATGCTCGAAGGAGCCTTTACTGACGTTTAAATGAACGACCGTTTTTATACTAGAGAACGCATTATCCGTCCAGAGGGATAGGCCGTTTTTATACTAAAGTCGTATTATCCGTCTGGACGAACTTGGGCAAACACTCGTAGGGGCTGCACAAGACGCGCTATGGGTCTAGACGAACTATCCTTCGTAATAGGTCTTGAACAACGCACTATGAAAGGTAGTTTGTCTGGACGCATAATGCGTCTTGTGCGCTTTTTTATACTTAAAACGCATAACCAGACGAACTACAAAATGTTTGCCCAAGTTCGTCCAGACGGATAATGCGTCCTTAGTATAAAAACGAATCTGTCGGCTAACCAGAACGTCCTTATTCATCACATTTAAATGCTATCGTAACACCACATCATATTTTTGGAAAAATTCACTTAGGTTCTATATTTACATAACCAAAGTTCATTTGTACATTCAACAGCAAATATTGTTCCACAAATCCCAGTCTATTTTTTACCTCAACTGTTAGTACTTTTAAAATGAACCTTTGCTTTGTGCTCTTTTATGACTCGTGGTTGACCGTGAAACGACGTTTTCCATTGATTTGTAATGTCCCTGCGTTTTTTAAGCCACACGAAATAGTTTTTGAGAAAGCTACAAAACTTGAAAAAGGACGACAATTTCAAAGTTAAGATAAACTGGACTTTTTACTTCTATGTATGTCGTTGTTCGTTCTTTATAATATTTACTTCACATGTAGACATGAACTATAAGGTCCTTTTTCGGGCCCTTGAAGCAAAATTTTTTCTTTACAAAATCGATGAAAGCTGTTTACAATTTCGTTTTAGCATTCACGTTTCAAGGCTTTTACCTCCCTTTTGTTATAATTGTCAATCTCGAGGAAACGATTTGGAAAACGAGAAAGGCTGGATGGGAAACTCTATACGTACCTGTGTAAAATTTCTAGCCATGCCCTTTCAATAGCATCCCTTCTTCTTGTTGCCCCAGTTATGTGATCTCTTTTAAGAGTTTTTACAACGTTTTTTTTTACAGGCTACATTCGTGTTGGTTCTCGCGTGTGGGGAAAAGCTCTGAATGGCGATTTTTACAAGGGGCTCGTGACAGGACTTGGAGAAATGCTTCACATCAAGTTTGACAATGGGGACACGATTGCGCACGACAGATCAGATCCTGAGTGTGTTGTGTTTGATCAAACACCGGAAGTCAGCGACTTAGAAGTTGGTAAGAGCACTCTTTTGAAACTTTCAAGAAATTTAGTGATTTTTGCAGGAGACTGACGATCACCGCCCTCCTATTTTTTCATCATGATCTGCTGTAATGGGCGGTCATCTTGATTTCATATGTGCCGGGGTGGGAGGTGCGGGCGTAGGGGTTAATAGCGTAACAACCCCGCCCCCTAGTTGGATTGGATACTCTCGAGGATCTTACGAGAAAAAAGGGACTGTAAACAGTCTAGTAAAATTCGCCTCTTTGATTGGCCATTTGATCCCGCTCACCGAAACCGCATCTTTTTGAAACCGCGGTCAAGCGTGGTTTAAAACTATGTCCATACGAATCTGGGTAAACAAAATCTACGCCTTCCAAAATATCCGGATTCGAGAGGATGGGGGCCTTAAACTCAGTCAATAGAACCAATCTGTGCCAAGTGAGTTCGGAAAAATAGGAGACTTGGAACGGTCTATATCGTCGGAAGTTGCATGTCTTAAATACGCAGCCAACTTTTACTTGAGTACGTCTTCTCCTGCAAACAAAATTGCATGCTAAATTATTTGGACCTTGAATTGAATGTTGCACTGGCACATTTGTAATAACGAAGTGAAGGTTTTCTTCCTTTTAGTTGTACTGTTTTACAACCCATTGTTGTGTTTTTACAGGAAGTCGAGTGATTGCTCATTGGCCGAGTCTTCCCGCCAAATTGGCCGGTAAAGTGATTGGTATCGAGCATGGCAAATACTATGTGGAGTATGATGATGGAGACAAACATCACAATACAATTGAACAGCTTAGGATTCTTAAACCGCCCCTGTATTTTGGTAAGCTCACGTACTATTTACTAGCTTGCAAGCAAACTCTCCATCTGGGGAATATCTTGAGAAGTCACGTGTGAGCCTCACGCGTTCTCGCGCGGCTCGTTTCGCTCGACTCTCGAACTGGAGAGACTCTGAAGAGCTTGCTCGCAGGCTAAGTATTTACATTAGGGAGTTTAGAGCGATTTTACTCAACCCGTGAAACAGTTAATAACAACTAGTGCAAAACAGGTGCAAATAAACAAAAGAAGCCAACAGAATTAGTGCGTAATAGTGCGTAGTATTCTACTACCTATTTCATTCTAAAGGTACAGCAAAACCGGCAACAAAAAACATGTAGCTTGTCTTGCAACATTGCTGCAAAACCAGTTGAACGCGTCTTACATCCACGTAAAACCTGTCTTGCAACAAATCAGGTTGTTCACTGGTTTGAACGATTGTGGTAAAAGGCGCAACATCTCTTTCCAACTCGTTTTGTAGCAATGCTGCAAAACAAGTTGCACGTTTTTGTTTCCCGTTTAAGATACCACGACAGTGGCGGTGGCGAAATCGTCACTTGAAAATTTTCTTCGCGTTCTTTGGAACTTCAGGGCAATTATTCCAACTCGCTCACTTTAGAAAAATATCCAAGGTCCAAAACAGAATGAGAAATTCGTTGTCGTTTGTGTACGTTCTCGATTAAATGTGAAAATAGAGCGTTTTCAGGTGACGTCACAGCGGCCATGTTGGTGTCTCAAGCCAGTCCCGTAGGAATTGAACTCTTTTCTTTGTTCGAGCAAGTTTGCTCAGATGCCGGCCACTTGGGTGAAAACACTCTGTAGGCAATTTCACTTCGTAGTCGTGCAGTGACGGCTAAGAAATGAACCAAAAAGCGGCTAACCTCTCCGGCATAATGTTCGATGTGTGTGAACCACTTGTTTTAGTTCTGTGTCGTGGCTGTTATTCGGCACGAAAAGCTGTCCGGTATAGTTTAGACGGTAACCGGTCAAGTCGCCCGAAACAAGAGTCATGTCGCCCGAAATTTTTAGTCAAGTCGGCAGAAATTTTAATAAAGAGTCTATGTAATATATGAGACAAAACAATCAAGAAAATTGTGCAAACGAGACGATTCGCAACGACTATTCTTAGCGCAACACAGCGTTTGCAACATTGTTGCTACATTGTTTCGAATGGTTACAACATTTTTTTTAACATTGTAACGCTGTGTTGCGCTAAAAATCATCGTTGCGAATTGTCCCGTGTAACATCACCTCAGTTTAAGCAATGATGCTATGATGAGACGAAACAAGCAGGATGAATGTGTATCATAACCCGTTCTTTACGCTATGAAGAGACGAAACAAATGAGATAAATGTGTAACATATCTCGTTCTTTTAGCTTTGATGAACTAAGCACGTCAAATGCGAAACATATCTTGCTCTTAAAGATTTAATGAAACGAAACAAGCGCGATTAAGATGTTAGGTTGTTGCTGAGCATGATAAAATTTCGGGCGACTTGACTAAAAATTTCGGGCGACATAACTTCCGACGAGATGACTTTCGAGCGACTTGACCGTAAACTCTTGAGACGTAGCCTTAAACTCTCTTTTTACGACCATCATACAAACTGCGTATCCGGCTTGAATTTAACTGGCTAGAGAGCTTGTGTGCTTAAGCCTATTTCCATATGAACTGGAACAAGATCAGCGACCGGTCTGCATCACGCCGTGGACATGTGCAAAAAACGTGTGTGTTATTTCTTACCGATACTGAGTGAAACATGTAAACGGAGCACGTTGACGACCGCTAAAGTAAATTGGAACATTTGTCTGTGGTATCGTGGACAGTTTGAATACTTTCAATGCAGACAACTTCAGATATTGCCACAAACTGTCACAGACCGTTACAGATTATATAGAAACCACTTTAGCTAGAGCGACGACAACAAGAATAGAGAGCTTTAGATACGCTGGAAACAGTGAGCGTTATTTGGGCGGGAAAACGTGATAGCCGTCGTCATTTTACTACGAGTTTTTGCGAGAATGTCGTAGTGACGAAAACAAGTTACTATTTAAAATGTTAGAGGTTTTACAATTAAGCTTTCAGAAGGCTTAACCTCCTTCAATAGAAATAATCTTGGTATTAAACTTTATTATCAGGAAAATTACAATGAAGCTTTCCGAGTTGTCGATTTTTTGAGAATACGCGAAAAAACTAAAGTTAAATCTCGTACTTGTACTCGTCGTAGTTTTTTATTCTAAAGGTCTTTACTGTTAAACAACAACAACACGTGCACTGTAAGTTGTGTGCGTTTTTTTGCCGTCGTTTCGTGCATCGCGAATTTCCTTGTTCAAAGTCTAATGGAATACTTCCGCATCAGCACGGCGAATTTTCTCGCTTAATTTCGATGCAGTCCGTAAGAATTCCATTCCGGGCAAATTCGGCTGCATTAGTCATTTTAAGTAAGTTGGTAATGTCCGTTTTGACTAGAGGTGAGCTGGAGTTAACTGTATAGACCCTTGAAAATAGAAAGCCTTGTTTTATACGGCTAAACTCGTTCTCGAGTTCCGTTTTCTCTGCGAGGCTAGACCTGCCAATGTTTGGTTTGTGTGCAAAATAGTTGCTGTTTGGCGCGGGTCTTTTGGCAAATAACTTTAGAAAGACGAACGAGTTACTCATACTAATACTGAGAATCAGTGCTTTGTCTGATATGAAAGCTTCAAAGAGGGGAAAAGAGGGATCACTTATTTCGTAATTCAGTAGATAACACTGTGCACAAAGAAGTGAAAAGGGTAATGCTTAAAACGTTCGAGAGGCAAAAAGCTTCGGCACATAGGCTCATGTGTACCTTCGTATTCACTCTTTCATACCAGTGGGAGATTCATCCTTTATTCCTTCTATCAAGGTTTAAGGTCTGCGAATGTCAATGCATTTTCTGGTAGGACTTTAGCTAGCAAGCAACTCTTTGCATAATTTCGCCATATATTTCTCTGCATGTAATGTTCGTATCATTATGTTCTCTCTTCTTAGCTTCCACTAACTATTGTAGAATATAACTGATTATGAATTCTAATATGACAACAACACGTCCACTCTGTTTTTGTGCTCTTGTTTTGCGCATTTAACTAGTGCTTCCTAGTTTTTAGTCTAAGAAGTCTCAACAGATATTTGCTCTAAACTATTCGGTGAATACGCAAAAACCTACTAAAGCAATCTCTCTCGTGATTGAAAAATGACGGTTATTGAAATGAGTGTCTCTGCTGAAGTTGGACAACGAAACATTTGTACTCCAAAGACACAATTTTTTTTCTTAGTCTAGTGAAAAAAGGTTTTATTTATTTTGCTTCCGGTGACAACCTCTATTTTAAAGTACCCTGCGAGCAGAGGTTTTAATTCTTGCATGGCTTTTACAATTTGCGAAGTCGTTCGCGTCGCTTATCTGTCTCGTTTAGTTAAAACGAAAAGCCATGCAAGAGAGAAACCTCTGCTCGCATGGTAATTTTAAAGTCAGGAAAAGATAAGAAGGCAGTGTGACATTCATCGATAAATCATTGTTCTGCATACAAAGAAGTTATTTTTATCGAGTTTGTTTTCTGTAACCCTACTGGTTTTTGGTGGCTACGCTCTTTTCCCTGTTGTTTTAGCTTTTGTTTGTCCTAATGACTTTCCCAGTAATAGTAACTCACTATACTAAATATTCAGTAAGACGCAAATCTTTGTGCTGAGATTTTGAAAATTCCTTGAAACCGCGTTTATCTTCCGCATTACAAACGTAGTTTGCCGCTCGTTACTGTTCAAAGATCTATGTTCTATGAGATGTATGCTTAAGGTAGGATGTCGTCTCACTTTATTAACATCTGTACGCTTTTATTGTACTGTAAATGTTAAGTTATTTTTTCAGTACTTTGGCATTTGGCCACAAAATTGTCACAAAAAATGCTGATAAAAAGGCAAAAGACCGTTATTCTTTCCTTTCAGCGATGAGAGCTTCTAATAATAAACAAATTTTGGGGGAATTTTTTTTAGACAGATGAGGGAAGTTTGAATTAAATCTTTGAACTGATTCCAGATATTAAAAGCGAGAGAAAAAAATTTCCTGGCGAGATTGTTATATTTAAAGTTAAGCCAAGTTGAAATTACTCTCCAATTACACATTACGGAGAAATGATCATTCTTATTTTTTATTTTCGGTAACTAGGCGGGATCCTATTAACACCGGCCAACAGCTCAGTTCCATTTTGTGAGTAACAAAACACCGGTTGTGGGATTCATTCCAATGAAGGCGTTTTCAGCTGTTTAGAATGTTTCGCGAATTTTCTTTGCCGCTGTAAATAATTCATTTTTACCTCAGGGGCTCTGTATTTAAATATTGAAGTCACGTTGGAAATAAGTGCTTTGTCGAATAATTTGTTCTTAACCCGAAAAAGAGCAACTTATAAAGGAAAAAAAGCTTAAATTTAAGAGAAACGTTGATCGCGAACGCTACGAAAGGTAAGACAATATATGTTGGTGTTAACTCGAGGGCATCTTGTTATATTGTTTCATATAGTGAACTAAAGTTACCGATGCTTAGAAAGTTCTTGAACTTACGGAGTGCCTTTGTTATGGATTTAACGTCATGTGGCGATTTCAGATAAGTAGAAAATAAAACTTTAAGTGGGTGCACGTATTCTCAGTTGCTAGAACAGAAAGCGGCCGCGTACAAAAATACATCGCATTTTGCTCGCTTCAGCTCGCAGACAAACACAAGCTTTAGACATGATAAAATCATCTCGGAGAATCTATTTCAGCCGTGTAGTTCGCAACTTCCTTAAAGGTTTGTTTGGCCTTGATTTAAATTGAAATGTCCTTATAGATTTTGCCTTGTAGTGTGGTATTAGCCTTCTAATTAAAATTCTGTCAACAGGTCCATAGTATTTTTACAAACGTTTTTACAAATATTGCGACGCTTATATGATCTTTTGTTTGTATAAATGGTCAATTATTTACTGTAATTGTTTCCAGTGATTATGTTCTACAGTTGTCGAGTTTTGTTTCTGCGCAATATTATAAAGACTACAATAAACTTCACAAAAGTGGAAAAGAACACACAAGACCTTTTCGCTTCAAACAAAACTGAAGTTTACACGTTCCGACACGAAGATTGTTCATTTATTGTGTTTCTTGCAAAGTAATTTCCACCTATTCTCGTGAAGTCAAATGACGGGTTATGTTTTTTAACAGTCGGGTTTTTGTGACATTGTATTATTTGTTAAGGGTATTTTTTATTTTATTTGCTGGTCAAACGTGTCAGTGAAGTTTTACAAGAATCCATACTCTCGTTAACAAAAAAAATGTATAAATACTATTCTAGAATTGCATTCCGGCGATTTTTATTGTGTTCGTAAAACCCATTAATAGCTAAGTTGATATGATAAACAAACAGTGACATTATAAGGATGAACAGTCTGGAATAGGATGGTTGGTTGGATCACTGTAAATTGTTTGTTTCCGCTGAAAACTGCCCAACGACGGCGAATTAGTCCAGAAATTGGGTCACGATATTTTTTAGTATCTCGGATATTTTCGAAACCGCCTTTCACACGAAAAAAGTGAATCCAGCGGCCGAAAAGACTATTTTGAAAGTCAAGCCGAAACTGCATCTTTTTGAAACCGCTCTCAAGAGTGTCCCTTTACCCCGACGGATTTGGGACTGCATATAGACGATTGAAATTCAATTAAGTATTCAGCCTGCACGGATTTGTGTGGACGAAGCCTCAAGTGTAACCACGATACCGTATTTACTCTATTAAACTCCGCGACGTGTTTTAGCGTTTCCAATGCGGCGTTTATTTCGAAGTCACTTTTTTAAAATCACTGACAACAGTTATTGTAAATCGTTTGTAAATATTATGTAATTTAAAGGTGCCAATGTATCCCTTATTTTGCTGAGAACGAATTGTAAATGTCTGGATGGTATAAATTACCAAGTTAAACCGAGGTTTTTCTTATTATCCTCGAGTAAACGCCGCATTCTTCTGATTAGGTGCGGCGTTTATTCGAGGGGGGCGTTTTATCAAATAAGTATAGGTAATAGCATGATTTGTAGTGATATTTGGCATAAATACCACGAGTGATATTTCAAAATTGTTATACGTAATTGCACGAGCCGTTAGGCGAGTGAAATTTGAGACAATTTTGAAATATCACGAGTGGTATTTATGCCAAATATCACGAACAAATCATGCTATTATTTGTTTATACTACTACCCACAAAAGGGTTGTAATCTTCACATGTAGGTATTTCAAATTAAGCTGAAATACCACTGCTCTAAGCCAATCAAATTGCAGAAATTTCTCATGTAGTGGTATAAATACGGTAATTCAAGTCCACAAGAAAAGTGCTATTCAGTATTTGTGCGGATGGACTCAAATTCATTTAATTTCTTCCAGGACCTGGCTCGATGAGACGGAAACCCGTCAGGAAAGCGGAGTCAATGAAAGTCACGAGTCTTACTGGTAAAGCTGTCATCACTACCGAACTTCCCAAGCGATCGCATTCTAACGGGCATGTTAAAAGTGAGAGTGGATCGAGAAATGATAAGTTACTGTCGACATCTTCATCTGTTGATGGTGCTGTTTTTCTGCCCTCTACTTCCGAAGACACCGAGGAGAAGCGTTCGGGATCGGTCGGAACCAGCGAACTTCCAGATGATCGGCCGAAGAATCTTCACATGAGATCTGCATCGCTGCCTGCCAATGTTCGAGCTCCGAAAGGATCGGCTTCATCTTCGCCTTCTTCGTCTCCAAGACCTGACAAAAAAGCTACGCGGAACAAATCGTTCGGCGGAATGACGAAAAACTCCCGAGCACAGAAAGCTCCTTTGGAAATTTTCTCTTTACCCGAAACCGACGTAGATTCTGGAATCACTGTGGCGTGTGAAAGGCCGACATCGGGGCGTGCATCAAAACGAAATCTGCGCATTATGGATCTTATGAAAAACACAAAGGTAGCGGAGGAGGAGAAAAAGGGCAAGCCCACTAAAGAAAAACTGCGTGTTAAATTACCAAGCGAAAAGTCAGCCGGGAAACGAAGTCCAAATCCTGCTCGTCCAGACATCCGGGTTCCTCCGAATGTGCCGTATGCTCCAAATTACCTAGAAACCGATCTTGACGATGAGCCGAGAAAACGAGGAAATTATTTAGTAGATGCACAACGAAGCTTCCACGTGTTTATCCCAAGTAACAACAACAAGATGAACCAACCTAAGCGCTTCACATATTTCGCAGGAATCTCCGCTTCGGATGAAAAACTCCTTCGGGACAAGGATACAAAGAGGATAAGGTTAGGAAATCTTATTACCGCGCCACTTCTAACTTAAGCGTCTATGGATGAAATACTATCATGCTATAAAGATGGTTATAACTTTTAGTCTGTAGATGAAATCCTAAAATGCAACCATTCAAGTTAAAGCTACCGAGGGGTACTTTTCTGTGGTACTCATGGTTTATTTTGTTGTAAAAGATTGTTCGAACTTTTGAGTCTGTAGATGAAATCCTGGAGTGTGAGCATTCAAATCAACGCTACTGAGCAGTACTTTCCTGTGGTACTGTTTATTATGGTATAAAAGATTGTTCGAACTTTGAGTCTGTAGATGAAATCCTTGAGTGTGACCATTCAAATCAACGCTACTGAACAGTACTTTCCTGTGGTGTTATTATGATGCTGTACAAGATGGTCCCAAAGATTTTTTGAGTCTGTGGATGAGATCCTAAGACATAAACCTACCCTGACCAGTTCTACTTACTTTTGTACGTTTTTCTAACAGAACCGGCAACCCATGTGCTTTTCAACCCCACTTGGCGCTCTGCGTGATTTTTTTTTTTTGCCAACACGGAGTTTTAACATCGTCAATCAGTTAAATCTGATGACTTCAGTATTTCTTTTGGTTTCTTTTTAGGAGGCGAAGTTCCCTCCCTGACTTGCGACTTATTGTTAATCAAGCTGAAGACGCTAGAAATCTTAAGGGGTAAGTTTGTGTCATAACTAATGGCCTTTGTTCTTGTTCTTGTCGTTTTTCGTCCAATTCTTTACTCCTTATGATTGATTTATTTCTTTTAGGAATGACAATAAATTGTCCCGGAAAAACAGAACTCATTCTCTGAATGACCTCGCAAAAATGTAAGTTTTGAAGAATGGCTAGTCCGTAAACAGGCAATTCAACTTTTAAAAAGAGACAGGTTCACGGTTAATCGCATGCTAATTAATTAAATTACTTCTTTCCAATTTTTTATTAATTCTATCAGTTAATAATCTTACTCACATGTATCTCAGCGATCTTAGAGTGTATTTCAAAGTAGAATTGTATTCAGAGTAACCTGAAGTAAGATGGAGGAGTATTAAAATCGCCGAAGAAAATAGCGGATTATACCAACACTAACAACGCTGAATTTATTATTGACCCGACAGTTTTATTCCATGGTTGATTAATATACAGCTATTTGCAAATATTTAAGTTGATCAAGTGCAAGTGTCTACCAGGGGAGTGTACAGATTGGTTCTTTGACAACATTATGACACGATCATATTGCTTGCATAGACGATACAGCATGTCCCAGCAGAAAAACAGCATTTTGATAAATGAGCATGCGCAGAACCGTGAACCTGTCCCTTTGAATATTCTGCCGGGGAAAGCGCGTCTTCCTCCCTCACTCGTCAAAGTGACGTCAACCCTAAGGAGGTCCGACACCTTATGACGACTACACAACATAGCATTTGCTTTCAGTGAATTTAGTGATTAGGGTTAGGAAACGACGAGAATAAAGTTTCATGTAGGCTTTATAAGGAGTCCGATGTTATTTGGTCCCAACGCCTTTCCATCGCTTTTCACGCGGGCTGTAATATTGCCTGCGCTGTGCATCCACTAAGAGCACCTATTAATGGACTAAGTAACGAGTGCTCAGCGTCTTCAAGAACTTTTATACTTAGTGTGATTGTTGTGGTTTCTGTTTAGGTCGCCATCTAATTCTAAGCAGACTCCACTGCATATTGACAATTTGAAAGCTGCCACAGAAAATCGGGTTAGTACACTTTTTTTTGGAGTTTTTGGTGATTTGCTTATGTAATTTTGACGTCACGTGTTTAAGATCTCTAGCTTATGATTGGTCTGTTATGCTAAATGAATTTATTCCTGCGGTGTGTTTGGTTACTTGCTATGCCATCCCCCTGTACTACGCATCCATAGCTGAGTAGGGTGTGAAGAATTATGCAGCTCGAGGAAGATGTTAACCACCGAGGCTAAAGGCTGAGCTTGATAACATCCTTCGAGATTTACATAATTCTTCCCATCATACGAAAGCCGAATTCAATAATTGTTTTATTATTCATTCAAAATATTTCTAAGTTCTTAACATGCTTACCTCCTCGTAGACTTTCTTCAAAACTTTGGCCTATTGTTCGGCAGTGTCAATGTTTTCTTTTGTTTTTCTCTTGCAAACAAAAAAGGGTTTTGATGCTCGTCTCCCCGATTTACATGTATAACGCAAAGACCCTGGTGTATAGAATGCCTAATTGACTTTAAATGCTCTGCTATGCAGGCTGATTCACCGCTGTTCTCGCCGTCCATGGAACAAAGCGCTTCCAGTAACAAACTAGTCCAAGTCACTGATCTGTAACGTCAAGACTGCGATGTGTCACGCGAGTACAGCCTTAAAATGTCCGCTGGTCGTGCAATCCATGCTAAAGCCGTACATTAAAAGAATACATTGCGGTGGTCAAGCCGGGGACCAAGAAGTCAGTTTTAACGTTTAACTGTTCAACTTATTATTTTAAATTTGTGCAGTAAAATTGCAACTGTAAATTAATATTTGTGGGAATGTTAAACATGCCATGTCTTTCAATCGGAATATTTTAACACTTTTTGGGCTTGTTTAGTTTCTTTGTATTAGGACAAAGTAACTTATAATTTTGTGTTATCTATCTCGCGAAATTTCAACAGAAAGGGGTTCTGAATTCGTAGCGTGATTAGTTGATATGAATTGTTTCGGGAATTGTTACGATAACAAAGACTGCATTCGTAGATCGATATTGCAACCTATGAAAAACGTAGTACGGTAAGGACGACTTTCATTTAACAGCTGAGGGTGAATTCATGTGCAACATAATTATATGACCATCGCATTTCGAGTGGGCAAATTCTATATCAGCTATACGCGTGTGTTGCAAAGTGAATCCACCCTCTCTTTGAATAAGCTTATTTAAGGTTCTGGATATTGTAGAAAAAGGTCCGCTATAATAGTCCTATTCTAACCCTGAATAAAAGTAACGTGAACAGCACTTGTTGTCTGGTCTCCTTGGGTACATTCTAAACTAATCAAAAATAAAACTTAACTTTTAGCCCCGGGGGGGACTTCCTAGTAGGAGGCTAATGGGAATGTGCCGCTGGGTGGGGTCGCATTTTCACGACTGGATTGACTATTATGGGGTCACATTTTTATAGGAATTACTAGAATGGGGTCGCACATTTTCAGGATTTTGGGGGTCAGATTGGTATGTAGGCATTTAAAGATAGAAAGATTTACACCACATTAAATTTAACGAAAATGTGGCTGTTCATTTCAGGATGTTGTAGTTGAAAGGCGTTATAAAGTAGACGCATAAGCAGGAAGTGACTAAGTTGGGTTACTTTTTTCCAAAATTGACTAAGATGGGGTCTATAATATGGCCACAGAAAATACGTTTCGCGGTGTCCACGTGCTCCCCGTTGCATACAAAAATCACCACGTAGTCGTGTAGTAACAGTAAAGTGCGTGATGCACGAAAAAGTGCATAAAAGCGTAGTGCACTTGCAAAAGTTTTTCTCATTGAAACCATTCAGTGCTTTTTTGGCGTTATCGTTGTTTTCGCCGTCGAGGTTTGCTAAGGACTCAAACAAAAGGTTTAAAGAGCAGAACTACAACGTACAGAACTAACCGCCTTGCGCACAGTGTGTGGGATTTGAAGATGAACAGGAGTAGATTAAACCCTCGTCTTACATGTTAGAGGCGTTCAGAATGTTAGAGTGTGGCGCAAAGTCAGAGAGAGGGAAAAAATATGGACGAATTGCTCTCCCCTCGCTGTTTCTCCTGCTCACATCTCTGTGCGTCGTCCCAAAAGACTGAACTCCTGGAACAGGCTCACCATTGTCTGGATTTTGGAAGCAGTTAGCTTCGCTTCGTGCCCAAACATGTTATTTATTCTAAAAATTGGGCCGTCAACTTTACAGCTTTGCAGCTTCGAGTAAACCTCCAAATTAGTAATCCTCCAAACATATGGCAAATCATCGGCATATCGGTAAAGTCGTCGACTTTGACGAGAGCAAATAATAACCTTAAGTATTTTCCAACGTTTATCTTGTTTGACCACACTAAAAGTCCCGGGGGGTATGCGCCGCTGGCCTCTCAAAATAGTCTGTTCTTTTTTTTCTGAACCTGGTATCGCTCTTGGAGAAGTCATGATCAACTTTAGGAGAATTCGTTTAAATTCGGGAAATTGACCATGGCTTATGCCGAATATCATTGAAGGAACAAAAACAAAGTCATCTTCCTTTAATGAGCTTGTGGTTGAAAATATCATGTGAAATTCAACAATGACAAATCCCTCTCCAGGCTTACCTTTGATAACAATTGCCTTACCATGGAAACACTAGCCTGTACCAGGCTTCAAAAAAGGAGGGAATGCGGATTAACGACCTGTTTGCTGACCGGTCGTTTCCCCTACGAGTCGATTCGCTAACGTCCCGTTCCCTAACGTCTTATGTCGTTCCGCTATGAAAAGGCCAAATGAGCGCGGCGCATGTATGTGCTTCGTTCTCTCAGCCTTGATTTACAAAAGTGCGTCACGTATGTATATATCTCGTTGTTTCAACCGCTGAAAGTTAAGGAACTGACCCAAGACGTACACGAAACGACTTCACTCGTTTCTCAGACGTCGTGGGGGGACCTTTGGTGGCGTCCCGAAATATTAGCTGTTTTCTCAGGCTACAACGATCTACAACAGCAGCGAAAACGTCATTCACTAAAAAGTGCATTCGTGTTCTTTTAAAATATATAACGATTATTTCAAATGGCTCAATTGCATGGTCAAATGCAGGAAAAATTTATTGGGGTTAAATTTCAAAGTTTAAAAAGCTACAAGAAGAAAAGTGTGTCGTCGAGCGTTTACGTCTTCTATAAAACGTCACACTGGTTCACGTCGTAGTCGTGTAGTGACGGCAAGGTGAAGAAAAGTACAAGAGTTAGCCTGAGGCCAGGCTCCGCATTGGGGGGAAAGGGAAAAACAACGGAGAGTGAAGGGAGCCGAGAGGTGTAGTTTGGAAGTAGTCCTTTCCCCATCGCCAGGCTACCGCTGGGCTCCCTTCACTCGCCGATATTTTCTCCATTTGACCCCGTTTTTTTGGCCTTTTTCCCCCACTGCGGAGCCTGGTTCCAGGCTATACAAGAGTGCGATGCACGTTTAGAGTTGTTGCTTGTTTACCGTGTACAAAAAGTTCAGTCCGGAAAATTCACAGGCAGCCCAAACTCCGTGGGAGGCCGTTGGATGAATGAATATATGAAAATAACAAAATACGTCTTAAATTCCAATTTTGGACAAAAATAGAAATAAAAATGACTTACCTCTTGTTTGTGTTTTGTTATTTACTGTCTCTTCGCCTCGAAGGCGAAGAGTCAGTAAATAACAAAACACAAACACAATGTAAGTCACTTTTAACTCGTGGGTACGCGCGAGCGTACCACGAGTTATTGCAGGGACAAGGATATGCAAATGAGTCACTCGCTCACTCGTAGTGAACGTTTTCGTAATTAAACGGGTCCGAACTCGAGAGCGCGAAGATCTATCGTTTCCAAAGAAGCACGCTCTCGCCGAAGTTCGGTGGCATCAAATTCCTCCCCGAGAGCGTGCATCGTGCGCTACAGCACGGTCAGAGGATAGAGGTCTTACCAAATTTAAGACACGCAGGAATCTTTCACATTAGTACGATTCAAGAGCCTTTGACTCTCCCAGGCGTTAAACTTGACGAGAAGATGAGCATTTGCTCTTCTACTCCTTCAACTTCGACGCTGGCTTGATCTCATACCTTGTAGTAATGTAGTAGGTTATGTGTATGAATGAATGTATAATAAATAAAGGCACTTCTTCTTCTTCTTTATAAGGACTCCTTAAGATCACGGGGGGAAATGGATGTGATTTTGAGCATTAACTTTAAAATAACAGCAGAAATCGAGATAAGAAAACATAAGCTTATGTTTTGCGTCCTATTTCGCGGAGGAGTTGTGTCGACTTTGTTTCGCATATGTTCTTTCATTGCCATGAAATGTGTTTACATTGTTTTTTACTGTCAATAACCTGATTTCAATTAGCCTTAAATTTCATCCGATTGGTTCGAGTCGTTTTTTCAATCGGTTAAGTATGGCCACAGGGTCCAGAGGAGATGTGTTTGTCGTTAGAACATCAAAACCCATCGAAAACCTGTGAAAAAATGGGTTATTTTGTTCGCGTTACAGTTTCGTTAGTCGTTTCGTTACACATTCTGTAGACCGCAAACCAAGAGACTGAGGGGTCGCAAGATGTAAAACACGGAAATTGTCCATTTTTTTTACTCGGCACTTCGTGCAGCAAGAAAAGTATTGTGTTTCCAGAACAAGGATAGTATATTTATAATCTGAATTTCTATCATTTCCTAAAATTTACTGTGGGAAAAGCAGAGGTGATAACTAATTGATTATTTTCTAAACAACGTACCCACGAGTTGACGATAGTCTTTCTTTGATTATTTCTATTTTTGTCCAGAATTGGAATTTAAGACGTATCCTTGTTATTTTTTCATACATTCTCTCATAAATTCAAAGTCCAACGAACTCCCACAGAGTTTGGGCTGCCTGTGTAGCAACGAGTCTTAAATAATACAATGGTTGCACTAGTTACTTAAGAGAATAACAAAAAACAAAAATGACGTCAGGGAATTACCCTGTTTTTTTTTTTTAATTAATATTCCAAGGTATAAAAGGACGGAATGTTCTCATTCCGACTCACCGCTCGTTTGTGTTGACACCGCCATGTCTTCACAAACAAATAACACCACCATCGAAAATCTTCAACGAGCTTACAAAGCTGTTCTTCTCAAGATTGTTCGCAGTTTAGAGAAAGATCAGCAAGAGGAGCTTCGTTTTATTTTCGGAGAGCTTATTAGGAAAGAACCTGGTGCTTTAATCATTATGTCTTCCTTAGAAAACGCAGGAAAGATCTCTTGGTCAGACGTGTCTTTTCTAAAGGAAGGTCTACTGGAAGTAAAGAGATCGGATCTTGCAGAGAAGTTGGCAGAATTCGAGATCATGAGAAATTTGACAGTTCTTCTTGATTTCTATGCAAGAAAGAGGCAAGGAATCAGCGAATCAAGCTGTAGTTCTGTTCTTGATTCAGTGGAAAAGGTCGCAGGGTATCTGTTGATGATTACTAGAGAGGAATTTGAAGACGGATTCGATGTTACTGAGAAGGTCAGATCTTTGTTGGGGGAGTCGAGACAAGATATCAAGAATCTCATGCTTGAGTTTAACCAAGAAATTCTTGAGTTTGACCAAGAACTGTCTGATCCATGGAGTAAGCTAACTCTTCTTATCGTCATCAGCGGTGAAATTTTTGCCGTGGCTTTGGCGAATGAAGAGCATCACCAGAAGCAGGAAGTTATGAAGCTACTTTACACAGTGGCTGAAGATCTCTGCTCTCGGATCACTAAGCTGCTAAAGGGAAGTTGGGTGAGTGAAAAATGATATTTAATTTTACTTAAAATAGACTGTTATTATAATATTTTTAAGTCTAGCTTTACAAATTGTAGCCGATTTTTAACCCTATGAATAATTAAACACACCCATGCTTTAAGGTGATTGGTTTCAATGAAACACGTGATGTAAATCTTAAATTGAAGGCAGATTGAAAAGCGGAATGCGTTGCGACCTGCATTCGGCTGCCCCCGTTCAAATTCGACTTTATCCTGTGACATTACTGACGAGTGTTGTGAGCCTGTAATGATTATTATTATTACTAGTAATAGCCAAAAGTTAGGGAGTGCGGGCGACAACGATCGAAGGTCTAAACACTTTTGCTCCAACGGTGTGCCTTGTGTTTTACGCGACAGATGGATGGTCATGTCCTACAGTATCTTACATCTTTCACTTTCCTCTACCCCATCTGGTTGATGTTCACACCACTTGTCACTTCTGTTCAAGTCACACTCACAGCAGAGTCTTTAATGGACCAGCATGGCAATGTTGTCATGTCTTCTCCCGTACTCCTTCTGCGCCAAACACTTACACTCACTTATTAGAGCGATTTTCGTATGACCTTGAAAAATGGTTTCGATAAGTGTTCGTCATCTGTTTCATAAGCCAATGGATGAAAAGATCAAAACATGGACTCTTCGTTTTCCCGCCAAAGAAAACCCTAATATGGAGAAGGCATTGTTCGATTGGCCAATCGTGTTGCAGTATGACGTCAAAGCGAAGGATCCATTGATTTCTAGAAAGTTCTCGGGCATGAAGTTTTTTTACGCGAGCCTTCGCTTAACCAACCAAAAGCCACGCACGTTTGTATCCGTTCGATAAACCAATCAAATCGCTCTATTTCCATTCGTTTGTTGTTTCTGTTTTGTTCGCGCGTTTTCATTTCAAGGTCGTACGAAAATCGCTCTATATGGTTTATTGTTTCACCCTTTTGGCCACACAACCTACAAAGCGGGGAATCAACGGGCTTGTCTATATTGAACTTAACATAGTTTGTTCTCAGTCCCCGGCTTCTTGGGCTGCAAAATCGGTGCCTCAGTTTGAACTTTCAATGCACCTTTCCTAGTCCACTCCCCGGTCTTATCTTTGTCAACTGTCTCAGGCATTTCCCGTGTAAATTTACCGTGCATTATTATTATTATTATTATTATTATTATTATTATTATGTCCATTCCTTGTACACTCAGGCAAGATGTTCAGCCTGGTTTATAGTCCTTAGGAGCTGGTTACAACATGTCACCACGGGTCCCAGGTCTCTCTTTTCCTTCCTCTTACAGGGACAGTACTTTCCTTATTATTATTATTATTATTATTATTATTTTGTTGTTTTTTTTTGTTGTTTGCTTTTTATTATTATTATTTTTTATTTATTTATTTAATTTTTTAATAATTCAATCTCAAGCAGCATTTGTAAATTGCCTATGCGTAGCGAGATTTACAATTGCACATTCAAAAACACAAATAAAGTTTCCATTATTATTGACTCTGAGTGTACATGTAAAACATGACCGGGAATTCTTTTTGGCCAATGTTTTAGTTTGCTTTTATCTTTTTCAGCAAGAATTTTGCGACCGTGTGACGAAACGGTACCATCTTGTTTATAATCACGAGAACGCAGTGACGGATACAGAAGCCACCAACCCTACCATGAAAAAGCAGATAGCGGATGTAGTCCAACACTTGAAGAAGACCAACTTTTTCTTGAGGAAAGACTGTTAAATCCTGATCTTCATAAGCGACGGGGTTAGAGTCATGTTTTAAATGATGTGCGACTGACGAGTATTGTTAACCTGACGAATGGTGTGCGGCTGACGAGTATTGTTAATCTGACGAATGATGTGCGGCTGACGAGTATTGTGATCCTGACTAGTGTTGTGACTCTGATGAACGTTTTGACTGTGACAAGTGTTGTGGCCCTCACTAGTGTTGTGACCCTGAAAAGTATAGAAACTGTGGCGAGTATTGTGACTGTGACAAACATTGTGAACCTGACGAATGTTGCGCGACTGACGAGTGTTAGGATCCTAAGAAGAGTTGAGGTTCTGACGAGTGTTGAGTGAGGCTGACGAGTGTTTTGAATGTGACGCGTGTTGTGACGCTAACGAGTGCTTTGACCCTGACGAGTGTTGTTATGAGCTCGGCGTAATCGGATATGAAAAAATCAGAGCTCTTTCATTCGTTAGGTTGCCTACTGTCTACAGAAAACAACCAAGTTGGTTTTTTTCTGTAGATAGTAGGCTCTTCGCTTTTAATTCTGATGACGACTCTAACTCCATCGCTGAAGAAGACCTTCCTCTAAGGCACGTTCCTTTTTCATTTAATTCACTCTTTTTTTTACCTTCATCTTTTTAGTAGTGGATAGAAAAAAAAAAGAAAACACCAAAAAATTCAGAGATGTAAAAAAAGACCGAAAAAAAATGAAAAAACAAAAAAAAAAAAAGAAAAAAAGAAAAAAAAGAAATACCAAGTTTCGAGGAACAAAGAAATCCAGTCTCAATTTAAAACGTATACAAAATTTTGTCTCCAGAAACAAACAAACGAAACAAAACACAAAGTCTTAAGAAACAAAGAAACACGAAGTCTCAAGTAACAAAAAATATGTATGGCGGTACAGAAAAAAAAAATATGGTGGTTAGTACATCTCAATAAATAAAGATCATTGACGGTGTTTTCACAAATAGGCTGTCTTGTTGTTTATTTAGTGTTTGTTTACAGCTATTGTCGGAAAAAGTGCACGCGAGAATCCCGAAAGGCATTGTGGGTGGTTTTGAGTTTACTGTTTTTCAAAGAAATTTGAAAGAATTGGCACGAAGGGCCATGAAAATGTGTTTGCGAGTGCTAAAGGAAAGCAACAAAAGTAGGTTCGACAGCTACAGTCGTCAGGAACAGTGTATCGATCATATCCCATATTACCTTTCGGGATTGTCGTGTGCACATTTTTTCCGACAACCTTCCTCGAAATAGCTGTATATAAGGGAAAGTTCCTTGACCCACTGACACCAGCAATGCCCTAAGCAGCCATGCAGTGTTGAACATGGGCATAGCAACGCTGGAACGCACGTGCGCACAAAACAAAACAAAAACACGGCAAAGGAGTAAAAGGAAAAGGAGATGATCTTTAGCTAAAAAAATGCCTTTGCCTGGGTAAACTCAACTTAAATTGCTTTCAAATGATGTCTCGACCATATTACAGTCTTTCCTAGATTTTGCAACACCCGAAGCCAACGGCCCTACATCCAAGAGAGATGTTTCCCTCACTTAGTCTGCAACACAGCCGCTTTTAGTGTTGTCGCGCAAAGCTCCTCGCCACAAACGGCTGCTGAGAATCAAACCACATTCCTCTCCCGCCGTTAGTCAATTAGAATTCAGCTCCCATTTTTTGGAAGGTGTTCGCGCAAAGTTTGCAGTATTGTGACTCCTCCAATCACAGCTTTAATTTGCTTTTATCGGTGCCTCATGTGTGAATGACAGAACAATCAAAATTGTCGCGTGAAAACAACGGCTATGTAGCAGACTATCCCTCACCATACTGATAAGAAACACAAACTAAGTATAGGAGACGGGGTAGGGTGGATTAAGAGAGCTGTGCGTACCTCTAAAAAAATCCCTTACTACCCCCCCCCCCCCCCCCCGTATGTTTATTTATCACTTACCACAGAATAAACGGAAACAAGCCAAAGGGGAAAAAAGTACGATGAAAGAGAGAAACAACAAAAAAAAACCCCAAAAAAACTGCCGGGATTTGAGCCTGCACCCTAACAACTTCCTCCAGAGCAGAAAGTTAGGCCTCATGCCACAGGGCCATGCGACAACTGCACGGTTTAACTTTCAAATTGATAATTTTGAAGTATTTTTCTCAGCCATTCACACTGTTTGAACCTTGTGGAGCCGTAATTATCATGAACTCAAAGATACATTTGAAGAAAAATAGCTTCAAAGAGTATTTCAAAATCATTTTGCATTATTTCCGTGTTTATTCATTCTCGGGCTTTATACCGTCCTCTCTATGAACGCACTGGTCGTCTTCTTAGCTGCTCTCGCTGATTTTCAGGTCGCCGTTCTTTTGGTGTTCAAAAAATCTTCCACGGCAAGGATTTCCAGCCATCTCCAATCGGGCACTGTTGTGTTTGAAGCCCGCTATTATTTGGCTCAGAAATATGGTTAGCCGTTTGTCTAATAACAACCTTAAGTATTTTCCAAAATTTATCTTGTTTGACCACGCTTAAAGTCCCGACTGGCCTCTCAGTATATTCTATTATTTTTTTCTAAACCTGGTATCGCTATCGGAGAAGTGATGATCAACTTTAGGAGAATTCGTTTAAATTTGGGAAATTGACCATGGCTAATGCCGAATGCTATTGAAGAAACAAAAACAAACTCATCTTTCTTTAATGAGCAGTTTTGGTTGAAAATATCATGTGAAATTCAACAATGGCAAATCCCTCTCCAGGCTTACCCTTGATGACAATTGCCTTACAGTGGGAACAGTAGCCTGTATCAGGCTTCAAGACAGTAGGGAGTGCGGATTAAAGACCTGTTTGCTGACCGGTCGTTTCCCCTACGAGTCGATTCGCTAACGGCCCGTTAGCTAACGTCTTATGTCGTTCCGCTATGAAAAGGCGAAACGAGCGCGGCGCATATATGTGCTTCGTTCTCTCAGCCTTGAATTAAGAAAGTGCGTCATGTAAACTATGTATATATCTCGTTGTTTCAACCACTGAAAGTTAGGGAACTGACCCAACACGTACACGAAACGACTTCACTCGTTTCTCAGACGTCGCGGGGAACCTTTGGTGGCGTCGCGAAATATCAGCTGTTTTCTCAGGCTACAACGATCTACAACAGCAGCGAAAAAGCCATTCATTAAAAAGTGTATTCGTGTTCTTTTAAAATATATAACGATTATTTCAAATGGCTCAATTGGTCAAATGCAGGTAAAATTTATTGCGGTTAAAGTTTTAAGGGCGCACTCAAAGTTTAAAAAGCTACTAAGAGAAAAATGTGTTGTCGAGTTTTTACGTCTGCAAGACTGCGATGCACGTTGCGCGTTTACCGTGTACAAAGAGTTTCCGGAACATTCTGTTGAAAATTAAAGGAAACAGGACTTTTTGATTCGTTCGAGCGGAAAATTCCCTGCAGCAACGGAACATCTGAAAAAGAAGTCCTGTTTTTCAGGACGGAATACTCCAAACGGAAATTCATTTTCTATTTCTGGAAAGCCATCCTCGAGACCATTTGTGTGTATTGGACAACCCTCCAATTGCGGTCGTTTTTCGGTAAATGGAACTGATTTGTTCAAATGGTAACCGCGATTCCGGGACAAAATTTACCAGTCCTGAAGTTTGCGTACCATTTATCCAAACCGTGGACCGACCGGTTAGTCCATGTAAATGGTAAACAACCATTGTTTTAGTTATTTATAGACCTATTGCTTTTTTGACGTCTTCGTCGCCGTGGTTGCCTTAAGCCCCGTAAGCAAGTGGTAAGGGACAGATCATTAGAAATGTTATGGGTGGGGTGGGTAATTTTCGAGCCCCAGGAATTTTTTTTTGCCATAGCATGAATATTTTGTAGGGTTAATTGGCGTGGATCAATTTTTTTTTTTCATTAAATTTTCCCTTGCGCGAATATTTTTTTTTGTACTTTGCCCGCACCCCCTCCACCCCCCTCATAAGTTTTCTAATGGTCCGTCCCTAACCAGCCTAGCAATAATAATATGCAAATATTAGTCAATATTTTCAACAAGTCCACAAGTTTATTTACAATGCCGATTTCATTTTCAGAGATTATTTAGTAATGGTAACAGGACTGAGTGGAGTCCAATTCGGTCTGTAATCATACGAGTGATTAACAAAATCGGACGACCGCGAAGCGGGAGTCCGATTTGTTTAATCACTAGTATGATTACAGACCGAATTGGACGACACGAAGTTCTGTTACCAATTAATCATAACATTAACAAAATTTGTGATATAATAGGCTATTTTTTAAATCAAAACACAAGAAATTCGAAATTTTGTTTCGCTAGCAGTGAAAAAAAAAAAAGCCATTTAAGCGTGCGCGTGATGGCGCGTACTGTCCAATTACTTAGGCAAGACGCGTACTGCCCTATAAAACTGTCCAATTAAGGCTGAAATCAGGTCAGTTGATAGCCAATCAGATTTGACAATTTTGTTATAGTTATGATTAAGCTACTAATCTTTGATTAAGGTAGTGATCATAAACTTAGAATAGAGTCAAACATTCCTTGCGTGTAAGTAACTTACTGAGCTTTTCACAAACACGCGAATTCTGAAGTTCAAAAGCCAACTGATGATTGCGCTTTTCGCTGCCGTCAATCATCTTAACGGACATCTTAGGAAACAAAACTTTACTTTAACAGGTTCAAAAGGTCATGGTTTCTGATTTATGATTGATGGATTTCGATCTGTGTTTCAGGGTTCGAAAAACGCAATTGTGAAGGCGGCTTTTGAACTTCAGAGTTCGCATGTTTGTGAAAAGCGCAGTAAGATAAATAATCGAAGGCTGCATAAGGGTAGCCCTTTCACAACCACAAGAAGCCAAAATACAAAATAAAGAAAAATATCAATTACCATTCAGAAAATAACAAAGAAAGAAACATAAACAGTACTGATCACTCTTGAGCAAACAACAACGCTACAAGCAATTTCTGTGAAGAAAAGTTATTAGAAACTAAGATTACATTTTTCTGATTAAAATAACTGGGTCTTTTTAAGTGAAAAGAAAAAACTAAAAGAAACAAAAAAGCTCGCGAGACCTATAGCCGTTGAAACGTCACTAGAAGAAAGCTTGAATGAAAACCCTAAATTCAAGAAGCATCGTTTAAAAAAGAAACCAGGAACAAGGCCTAATTTCTGAAAAAAGTCATCCTTAATCAAGTCTTTTTGCGATTGCCTCCAGAACGCTTCACGCAACTAAAGATTCGCACAGAGAAGAATTCTGTGAAAGAAGAGGGATACAATCGCAGTTAAATACTGTAAAATTGCAGCTAAATACTGTTTTACTTTAACTGGGTCACATGTTTTCCAGAGGGGTAAATTACTCATTTGCAAGGTTTTCCGTGGTTTGATCCACAGACCCAAGATAAAAATGTACAATATATTACACTAGTCATTATTTCAGATTTGTTTCACTGTGGATCACGTGACAATACTCGCGGGACTGCTTTACTCTTGAAGCTGGGCACTCACAATTAGCACATCTCCCCTCCCATGATACACATTGTATGCCCCTGCCCTTCCCCCAGAAAAAAAATTGCCTAAGCATTGTGTTCAATTTATCTTAGGATGACTGCAACACCAAGGAGATGTTGTGTTGCAAGAAACTAAACTGCAAGCAAGAACGTAAATTAGTTTGTGGTTTTTTGGCTAGTTCTCGTGTCCTGATCTTTGCCGTGATTGGTTGCAGCACAATAAACATTCCTGAAACATTTCTATTTTTGACGGTTTCGCCCGTTTGACTGTAACAACGATGATGATGCCACAATTTTTTTCTGGGCGGCGGGGGAGGGGGGGCAAACAACGTGTATTATAGGAATTGTACAAATGTATAATATTTATTTCTGTATGCATGCACTCTTCATATCCGACAAGACAGAGGATCAAGTCTACACGTGTCACGTGATGTACAAGCAGTTATCTTGAGCAGTTTAGAAGCTGTAATCAAATTGTAAAGAGTGAAATCAGGAAATAAATACGCATAGGAATTTTCACAAAACACGAGTGAAATTACTGCCTAATTTCACAAGTATACTATCTGATTCTCCATTAATATCATGGGTGGCAAATTATGCTCATAATTGTGACTTGCTTAAACTCCACGCGCTGAAAAGTTTTAAAGCAAACATTTCAAAGTTCACAATTCTATGAATTTTGTATCCACAAAATACTTGTTTGAATCTTTTCTGCTCTTTTGTGTGTCTAGGTTTTCTGTTGCATCTTTTTAAGACACTGAAGTATACAGAACGTTGCCATGGCAATTTGGTGATTGTAAATCAAGCTGTAATTTTGGGCAAAAACTAGGGAGAAATTTGTCACCCATAACACTACAGTAGCAAAAGGTTGAAATTACTTTGTTAACTATAATCTATCGGTACTAAACTCTTGTCTAAAAAGTATATAATGCATAACCAGTAACGAGAAAGGCTTGAGACAAAGGAATTGAGACAATAAGAATTTTGCCTCTTCGTCTCTCCATTTACGTTCATTTAAATTACTTAAATATTACTCTTAAAATTTCTAGCTAAATCCCAACAAAAGACTAGATCAGTTATGCAGTGGAGAAACAGATTTAAAGGTTTTCGTATTGTACATATATAATTTTTTTTATAAAATGTAACCTTTATTTAGTATAAAATAATTTGGAACATTTGCTTAAATATAGATTAAGTCCAAATTCACTTCCTAATATGATTTGTAATCCATTCCAGTCCCTGATACAACCTGAAATAAAGAGAAAAAAATATGCATTTATCAAATTAATTAAAATGCCTTCTGCACTTAGATGAGTTAACTGTAATTACTGCATTGAACTTTATGAAAAAAATCTGGTGTCCTTGCAAACAACATGATAATGACTTGCAGGAGAATGTGTTTTTTGTGGTTATTGTATTTAACAAGACTGTGCTGTAACAAAAATAATTATTATAGAAGTCCAAAGTTTTAAGGCTGGTTTTCACTGGTGACAGAATCAGAGTCGAAATCATAAGAGAACTCGAGTCGTAAGAGCGCTTATGACCTTGTGAAAGTCAAAATCAGAGTTGTAAGCACAGTCATGCGCACGATGGAATGGGAGTCGGAAGAATCATAATATTTCCATTTTCTTTTGACTTCGCTTGTGACTCTGTCATTAATTTTACAATCTAGTGAAACCAGATTGTCAGAGTCGGAAGCAGAAGGAGAAGGATAAACCAATACAATGCATGTTCACCACTTTGTAATACTGGTTCAGGACTTCTGCTTCTGCTTCTGACTCTCACAAAGTAGTTTTCACTTGATCATAAGCGACAGAGTTGTAACCAGAATCAGAACCCCATTTTCACAAGATCATAAAGTTCTACATGTACGCTTCTAATTATTACGACTCTGACTCTGTTGCTAGTGGAAACCAGCCTTTAATCTATGATTTGTTTGAAATTTCTTATTCGCGGACAGAGCATTTTGGTGATCGAAGAATTTGTTTTCTGTATTGACATTGATTAGGGTACTATGTACAGAAGTTTTTTTCTGAATTAAAACGTGAGGCAATGCTGAGCGATTTAAGACTCTAAGAGACAAGTTATAGATTGTTTTGGATTAAGAAACAACAATTGACTTACCCTTCCCCTGTAAGTGCACAACAAGCCTGCAAAGAAAACCCAATGTCATTAAATCAAATAAATATTAATAGTTAATTGGGGTCAAATTTAAATAGTTTCACCATTTCTACTTAGAACCCTGGAAGGCTTCAAGCATAAAAATTAAAGAAAGAACATTTTATGCATCTAATAGACCAGAAAATAAACTCTTATGGAGAAAGAGTTCATAAAGCAATTTAAAATTAAAATGACCATTAAAAAAGCATGACTTTGTGATAACAACAAACTGTCATCATCAAAATCTAAATTAGGAGAGGATTAGTAGCAATATAGAAAAGAAAGTAAAAGATTAGGGTGAAATTAGTTAAGCAATAGACCACACTTTCTATGGATTTACCAGCATGATAACCCACACAGGATTTTGGGAGAACATGAAGAGCCCCAAATCACAGAATGATTTTTGCAAACATTTGAAAAACCAGTGCAAAACTGACATCTTTCATTATCATTTCATTATCAGATCTCTTTTAAGAACAATGCTTTTCATTCAGGAATTTAATTTTGACAGAGAAATAGTTCAAGACTGCAAGAACGATCAGTTTCGTTGCTGGTTGGAACATAGTTAAGTTTTTCTAGAAACTTTCTACATCAAGAAACTCTACAGTTGGTGTCTGTTGCAAAATATCAACTGCTTTCAAGCTTTTTACTTAACAACTTTTAAAACTATGGCAGTAGCGAATTGTGAAACTCAGTAATAAAATGTGGAAACCAACACTTTTTAAAAGAGAGAACAGCTGGGTAAGTAGACTGTTCTGTTTGGGAGTTTTTGTAGAATCATTGTTTGCAGATCAATGCCCAGTTTTGCATACGACTCATATGGCTTGGTATTGACCAACAAACAACTGCTCAATACACTGTTTGTATGCCTTCCTATTTTTTGTACCTGTATATGCCATCCATGATCCTTAATAGAAGTAAGGTTTAATTGCTCTGATATCTCAGCTACACTCATAGAACCCTGAGAAAAATAAGTCCCTTGTTAGGTTCACACAACTATTAAATAAACAAAAGTGAAATCTGAGATGGGTATGTGGGATTAAAATAGGAAGAGAGGAGTCTGGGAGGAATAATTCCACTCAGAAAACCAGTAATGAGAAACAACAGTATTCAGCTAATGAAAGGGTGCCTAAAAAAAGTGATGGCTGATAGACTAATAAATTCCTTTTTTTTTTGTCTGTGATATGAAGGGAGAATTTGACATAAGATCATGAGTAACTTGGGGCCTGATCTTTCCACAAGCCCTTAAGTATAGGAATGAACGTTTATTCGTTTGTCTCACGATAGAATCGCTTTGAGATATTGATCGTGACGTTTCGACTGCAATACTGCTAGTCTTCCTCAGGCGATGAGGTCGATTGTTTATGTGTAGCTATTTATGCACGTTGGTTCGCTGTGATTGGTGTATTTTGATCCTTATTATTCCGATTAGCAGATGATGTTCCATCACGGGTCCGCTTTGTAGTTGAACGGCTGTTATGTATGCATCGGAGAAAGTATGCATTAAGTATGCATTGGAACAGTGATCAGTGAAGATGAGGAAACCTCAGTAATGTATGGTAAAGTGAAACCAAGATATAACGGAGTGGCAAGTGACTGGCAAAATTTGTTCACTATAACAAGGTTGTGTTATATCGAGGTACTTTTCCATATGTTTTACAATTTACTGGGGAAAAGAAAACCGTTTGTTATACCAAGGACTTCCTTATAGAGGTTCATTATATCGAAGTTCCACAGATGTATATGTAATGTATGCCAGCCAGTCTTGCTGATTGCTATACACTCCAAGGGAAAATGGTCACCAACACCCCCCACCTCTCCCTCTTCCTTCAAAGAGACCCATAAAGGTATTCTCTTTGCCAACCAGTGGTAAAGTGAGATTGGAATTTCTGATATTGAATGTGACATCTATCCATTATGTTTCCTGGAATGGGGTGTAATATTAATTTTGAACACACAAGAGAGAAAACACTAACAGAGAAACAAGTATTTCTAGAAAGGGTGTCACTTAAAATGCAAAATCCTTCTTTTTACAAATAGGGCCCTTGAAAAAGAGGGCAGTTGGGGAGGGGGAACACTCATTCCATCACCCCTACACTTAATAACCATCCCAGCCTCCTTAAAATTATGACTGTAGCTCACTTACATAACATAATGCTTTTGTTAAAATGTAATGTTCTTCTTTGTCATGTCAAAAAATATAATTGTTAAATCACAAAGCATCTTTAATATTGGAAGGTAAATAACTTAATATATTGGGTGACGAAATACTCCTTTCAGCATTAATTAGTAATTTCACATGTGAAATTACAAAATTGCCATGGCAACCTTCCACAAGTCTCAGTGTCAATATAGCAACAAAGTTTCCAAATTTTATGAATGATGATGTCAGGGCATTAAACACACTTTGAAAAACCTAAACACAGGAAAGAGTACATTTAGAAGGATTCTAACAGGTATTTTGTCGAGACATTCTGAAAATTCTGAACTTAAGCCAAATTTAAGCTCTAAACTTTTGACAGCATGGAGTTCTACAAGTTCTCCCTCGCCTAAGGGCTTGGGAAATTATTATGACAGGGTGCAAAGAAGCAAGCATATACTAGCCCAAACATCATTTCAACTAGCCCCAAAAGCTTGTTGACGAGCAGAATTGATTTCACAGTTCTTCAATTTGAATTCCTCAAAAAACATCACTTCCCCGTTGGGCAAGTTAAGAACAGAATTCACTAGCCCAAAAGCCAGGACTATCGGACACTACTTTCTTTGCACGCTGATGATTTGGACAAAACACTTGTGAAATTATACCCTTATTTCACTCGTCACCATTTGATTACACATACAAACAAAATAGCAAACCTTTATATCCTGTTTGTTGGCAAATATGAGCACTGCAGCTTGTCTTAAATCCTAAAGTGATGAATGGCATAAAACAGTCATTTACAGGTCATAATTGAATCAGTTGACATCTTGGAAAAAATAATGGCTGTAGGTGAATCCTGGTTTACATTTTTTGCTTCATTTACATACCTGTCTGCTCACCATTATCTGATAAAGCTATTAAAATAACATCTCTGAATATTGAAAGAGCATAACAACTTCAGCAATATATTTCAGCGATATTTTGAGCCCAATATACAGTCTGTACCTGATGGTTTCATAGAACTCAAAATTTGTTTGTTGGATTTGTAAAACTCAAAATTTTACAAAAAATGTCTGACTCATTGACATTTTTGGCACCCAGCAATTTCAGTTTTTGATGGCTGATAGTCTCTTCAGTATTGCTTGCAAAGAGTTCAAAATTGCACAATTTGCTTAAGTTAATCAGCTCTTTCAACTTTTGAATTTAGTTATACAGCTATTTCAAGAAAGGCTGTCGGAAAAAATGTGCACGCGACAATCCCGAAAGGTAATATGGGATATGATCGATACACTGTTCCTGACGACTGTAGCTGTCGAGCCTACTTTTGTTGCTTTCCCTTAGCACTCGCAAACACATTTTCATGGCCTTTCATGCCAATTCTCTCAAATTTCTTTGAAGAACAGTAAACTCAAAACCACCCACAATGCCTTTCGGGATTGTCACGTGCACTTTTTCCGACAACCTTTCTCGAAATATCTGTATACAGTATATACGGCCACTGCTTCTATCAGTTACGTAGTATGCTAATGAGGAAAGATGTAAACAATAACATAAGCAGAGGTTCGTAAATTATTCTTCACCCAACACTGGCCCCGGTTATAGTAGTCGCACCGTAAATAATAATTATTGCACAAACAAAACATGAAAGGCTAATAATATCAAAATAATGTCACTGAATCTACCAAGAAATGCTCATTTCCTAAGGACATACATCTATTTTATTTAAGAAAAGCGTTTCAGTTTTCCTGGCTCGAAATCTGCAGCGAAATTACCCAAAATGTTTGGATAATACACTGTATGCAAGGAGGAACAGACAAATTTACATCTAGAACTCCATGACTACCAGTTAAGTACATGTAGATTTACAAAACCTGTATGGAATTTTTGAGGCAAAAACCCAGACATCTCTCATGCGAAACCCCCTCAGCAACGGAGAAAGATGAGTGGCAGCTGTATTCAAAAGCTATAGGGCAGTTATCTAAATGAAGTCTGACGTCAGCCACGGTTTAAGAAATCACTGGACCTCCAGATCTATCTATTTCCAAAGCATTTTATTTAAGAAAATAAGTGCTTTTCCAGGCCATGCTATATGGTTAATTCAAATTGTTCATGAAAAATGGTGTTTAGATAAAAGCATTGGGCAAACTGAAAATGGCTTAGAATGCGATTTTGTTAAACATGGGCTAAACTCTGTTTAAATAATTGGCCCTATGTGTTTAAGGGATAACTCTCTAGGATGGACAAAGAGAGTTGACTGTACAAAGAAAAGGCTTCTTACCTCATGATTTAACATGTTATAGAGTTCTGCTTTAGTTACAGGAAGTCTTTCTCTGTCTGTGCTATCTACAACTACTATTAAAAACTGAAAAGAAAAAGGGTAAACGTTAGATTTAGAGAGAGCTTCTGGAGAGTCAAAGAGGTATAGTGTACACTGTTAAGTTGCACAGAAATTACTTTGATATACAACTAATAAAGTGGTTTAAAGCACTTTTATTAAAAAAATACTTTTCAAAAAATTTTCAAGCACTTTTGATTCCAGGGTTTTTCAAGGACTTCAAGAATAGCATGAACCCTGACTTCCACTAATCTTGGTGACAGTTATTTTTTACTTACAAAATACATTTACATGTTACTGTGGCAATTTCTTGAAGCCAACAATTTCGTAGAGTTGGGCAATTTGGCCTAACATATTAATGCTAAATGTGGCTAAATGTAATTTAGGCAAAGTTAACCTCAAAGCAATGCTGGTCAGCAGTTTCCCCAACTATACTAGGGGTGGCCCGATGCCTCTAGCAGGGGCACCTCGTGACTTATATACGCAGTTACTTGCTTGCAGTTCTTTGCACAGTGTTGTTGCAATAGCTTGCTGTTTGCGCGCCAGTTTGTGCTTGGATTTTTTCCATCCCTCCCTCCCTCTTGAGGTATGGGCCAGGTAAGTATTGGTGAGTAAGTATTCCACTGAACTGTTCAGTGTGACGGTGCCTGGAGGGGGCCGCTCGCAGGGTTGCCATGGATACCTCCTCCTCATGCTAGAGCATTGCCCAGCTCCACCAATGTAGGCACCAACACCCAAGCTCATCTATTGGTGATGAGTTAAAATCGCATTTATTTATTGTGTATTCATGATCAAACATACTTCTGTGTTTGTGTAGTATGTATTCCACGCTGATCGTAAAGACTCTTGTCCTCCTATGTCCCACATTAAAAAGTGAATATTTTTCCATACTACCTACGATACAAAACCAAAGTATTGGAAAAGATTAAATTTCACTCTCAATCAGTCAGGGACAAATTAAATCACAAATGTCACGAACAAGAGAGAAAAAAGATGTTCAGTCCATGAAGGGAAAAATCAACAAGAGAAAACATTTTGTGAATAAATACAATGATCACCAAAAGGGAAGATACTTTGATGTTAATTATTATTATTTATTAACCACTCAAAATATTTCTCCATTTTTGATTGGCTAAAAGCACATGGATAATTCACCATAACCAGCTGCTGTTGACCAAATTTGGAAGAACTTTGCAATAATTATTAATCATCAATGACATCAAAAGTGCAGCACAGTTGCAGGTTATGTGATGTTAACCAAGAAGACCTGGGGATGAGGTTGAGTTGTTTTGGTTGTGAAAACAAAAACGGCAGAACACTCTGTGGAACATTTTACTCGTTCCATGACAACTATTGTATAAAAACATAGCAAGAAAGACAACTCGACAGACAACATCTGCTATTTGGAGTATGTTTGGAGTATATTTGGAGACCTGAACAGCCCTTAATCTTCTAAACATCCACTATTGAGGTGAACTTAACATCAATGAAGGTATCCGTAAGCATGTTTTAGCTTGTTTTAAAACGAGGAATTATTTTGAATGTATAATACAGCACTTAATGAATTCGGCTTTCGTAGGATATGAAGAATTGTGCAGATCTCGGAAGGTGTTATCCACCGAGGCCAATCATCTCCTTCATCTGCATAATTCTTCATATCCTACGAAAGCTGAATTCATTAATTGCTAAATAATAATATTAATAGCATTATTGCTTCTGTCAATTCTTTGAGGATATGTACAAAGATCAGCCTGGATAATTTGTTTGTAGAAATTGAGTTACAATTTTTTTTAACTATTGGAAAACAACAACAACAAAAAAAGCAAAAAAGTACAGTAAGCTGTTGAGCAGTTAAACTAATCTTACCTCTTCTACATTACTGCCTATCGTTGGTGATGTATGAACAACTTCACTCATTAAACTGCAACACAAAAAAATATTAACTACTGTTCTTTGCAATATTTGTACAAAAAATGTATATGCACTGGTGTATAAATTCTGCATTTTTTTCTCTACAGATACTGACAGACATTCTGTACACATAACACCCAGTTTCATTAGTATGAATTCCACCCTGAAGAGGGTAGTCAATAAGGTAGTCACTGGTTAGTCAAGAAGAACTAGCCTTACAAAAATACAAAACTAAAGCAGAAAAAGGATTTTTTAAAAAAATAGCATGCCAGACTCATCAGTCACCTTAGAGGAGATCTATACTGATCTGCCACATGTATCCCAGATGATAAACCGGCCAAAAAAAAAGGTGCACTTTGCTACCAAGCTAAAATGGAAATACGACTGTCACTAAGTTTTTACATTGCCGGGTACAAGCAATAGGTAGGTTAGAAAGTTATTTTGGTTCTATTTTCTTTTTTCTTTCTATAAAAGTAGCCGAGATTTACATTTAAAAACTGACCAGGGAAATCTCTGGTCCCTGCCCTGATGCTTAATGACAACCCTGGGAAAATATCATATTCTTTTCGATCCTGTAAAAACAAAAAGCTGCTTCCCAATGAGAACTACACGCTTAACTTTTCCTGACATCACAGTGAGGGACAGTGGAATTGGAGTACATGACCTGCAATTTGTGAAGGCTGATAGAGTGGTCTGTAAAGAAGTACATGTAGTCTAAGGGGTCTTGGCTTAGGACAAAAATTAATATGATGATGATAATGATTTTTTTCTTGGTAATTATTTTACTGATCACCCAGAAAATCAGGGGATTGTTCAATTATTAAAAAATGCAAGAAAGGCTGCTACAGAATGTAGCTTCACTAATACCACAGCCAGCTTTTCTATTCTTGAAGGGACACCAACATTGCATCTCCATGCAAAGCTTTATAAATTTGGGTAAAATGTTTTTCCAAATATCTTGCATATGAAATATCGCACAGACCTGATTCTTGGCAAGGCTTTTTGTATTTTTTATCTTCTTTCATTTCCCAGATTCTTGAATTTCTGTATTGAATGGTTTGCAATTTTATTTTTGATGGCGTGACAGTGAAAACAGAGAATTTGTATAAGGAAATAGCATGATTATTAGTGATATTTGGCATAAATACCACGAGGGATATTTCGAAAATGTTATATGTCATTTCATGAGCCGTTAGGTGAGTGAATTTAAGAAAATTTTGAAATATCATGTACAAATCATGCTATTATTTGTTTATACTGTTTACTACCCACAAAAGGTTTGTAATTTTCACATGTAGGTATTTCAAATTAAGCTGAAATACCCCTGCTCTAAGCCAATCAAATTGCAGAAATTTATCATGTAGTAGTATAACACTAGAAAAAGATCATGTACACTGTACATGCACATATGTTATTGACCATAAAGCACACCTTCTACTAAGAAATAAATATTGAATTCTAAATACTCACAATTGATATAGAATTGTTGTCTTTCCAGCATTGTCTAACCCAACAATTATCACCTTGTGTTCTATTGACGAAAGTGAAGTACATAAATGACTATAATATTGATAGGTGTATCAGTGTTGTCACTAAGATTTTAAGTTGCTGGGAAAAATACAACTAACCAGTATGGAATAATTGAGGCAAAAACGTGGACATCTCTCATGTGAAAATCCCTCAGCAACGAAGAATGATGAGAGGTGGCTGTGCCAAGGTTATCACTAAGATTTCAATTTGCTGCATAAATATAACAAGTAGGCTGGGGAATCAAACAGCTAGGGATTTCTTTTGGTACTATTTTCTTCTATTTTCCAACAAAAGTAGCTGGGGGCACATTCATAGTAGCCAGGGAAAATTCCCTGCCCCCGGCTCTTAATGACAGCCCTGAGTGTATGAAATTTAGCAATTTTGAACACATTTTTAAAACCATTCTTCCTGAAACCAAAGAAACCTGGACAATTTAGGGATCAATTAAGGTTTCTGGTAAACTTCCCACCTACCCAGGGCTCAAAATAACAGCCGGCCAATGGACAATGTCCGGCCAAAATGGCGTCTTGACTGGCCAAAAGCTACACTCGCTGGTCATTTTGACTGTTCACGCATGTCTTGAACAAACATCCAAGATCACATTCACTGATTCAATTACACAAGGATCAGAACTGTTCACCTTTTTCACAAGTTTTTGACCGGACAAAAAACAAGATGACCGAGCAAAAATTTCTTTGGCTGGTCATTGTGTCCGGTCACTGTCCAAAAATTATTTT
>JBBMOI010000004.1:35685000-35732500 GCA_038088405.1 Porites divaricata
CGATTTCTTTACAGATTTTGAGAAAAAACCGACTGTTTGCAGCCTATTTTTACTCTCACACACAAATTCTGAAAAAATTTGCATTAAGATATGCGACTGTTTTTGGCGGCACTGGTTTAAGCTCAGTAACGAGCGACGCTCCCAGCTACGACAACGGCTTTCACGATCCGGCACTACCATCACAACGCGGATCACTAATACGATGACCAGGTCTGCCAATGCGACCACGACTTTCACTACACGACGGTACCACGGCCACAATGAACATTACGACAAAGACCACCATAGCTACAACAACCAAAGACAGCCTCAACCGTAAAGAGTATCAGGGGCACCCAACGACAATTTTCGGAAAATATCTGTTCGGAGGACGATTTGAGATCTAGAATTTTCGGAACATTTGTTGTAAATTTCTTATTTGCCTGCCTCTCCTAGGATTTTCGAACATCTAAAAAATGGCATAATGGCCCATTTTTAACGGATTTTTACCCTTGAAAGGTCACCTAGAATTTTCGGGAACCTTTTTTCTGGCTGAAATTTTCGAAAAGGTAAGTTTTGATCCCTATAATTTTCGGATCACTAGACTTTCAGCTAGGAAATCCGAACAGATGAAAACGTTTTAGGGGATAAAAATATGCCTATATCTACCGTTTAATACTAAAATACGTTTAACAATGCTATGTTTAAGTGGTTTTGAACTATATTCTCGTTGGGTGCCCCTGGAGTATGACAACTGGCCACCAAGGCCAAAAGGACTACGACGGTGACAAGGACCAGGGGTGGACAACCAAAAGCACCACGGAAACCAGTCAACTACCACACTAAGGCCACCAGGGCCACGACGACTAGAACTAACTCAACAATCACGACGACTACCACGAGGACCACAAGAACTACAACGTCCATGACGAGAGAACTACGAGAAGCAAAGGATCATCATGATCACAAGGACCAAAAGAGACCACAGTGACCATGACAACCACCAAAACGACGACGAAAAACGAAGACCACAAGGACTACGACGGCTGCAACGACCACGAAGACTGCAAAGACCACATCGGCTAAAAGGATCACGACGACAAGAACCACAACTACCATGAGGACCACTTGAACTAAAACGGCTTTGCCGTTTAGAAAGATGACGACGTTAACTCTCACACGACAAAAACGCTCATGACAAAGCCACGATGACCAGAAGGACCACAACCACCAGGAAAACTGCAAGGACCACGAAGATCACGTTGACCACGTGAAACAGGCAGATCGTTCAATACAAGGCAACAAAGAACACGTAAACAATGTAAATGTAATGGTGTTTCTTGGTAATTTTGCTTCCATCTGCGGCGATTACTGGGAGGGGGTGGGGAAAGGCGATTTTGGAGGCGTTTAATCGGGTAAATATGGTAACTCAGCGACCTTCTTGTGGTGAGTCTTTATAAAGGAGATCCCGGAGATTTAATTCTAATTATAGGGTTAAGGTTTTATCATGTAAACAGCAGAATACAGACCTACCACTGCAACTCTAGTCTGCTACACAGCCGTCTTTAGTGTCGTGACGACACTAAACATAGGCACGTTAAACGTGCATGAGCTATTTTGAATGCTTCGGTGTAACCTTACCAAGAGTGATGAATCTACCTCTTTCATCCTAAATGTAGATTGGGTTTTTGTGCGAAATTGCGTATTGCGGTACATAAATGAAAACGCGAAACGCTCAGCTGAATCGATCCTCAAGCTATATATTCACTTTCTTCTGTCTTTCCCTGTTACATCTGGTGCAAGTTAAACAAATCGTTCAAGTGAAATAAATTTCTACTCACCAAACGTTGATTAGAAGGAAAACTCTAAGGTTTCCTCGGAGTTTCTTAAGCCAAAATGTGACTCATCGAATACTGAATAGTTACGAAATACCAGGATTTTTATCATTGTGGTAGATGGTTGCATCATCATAATTCACGAGGTTTTCACGTGCAATTCTACTCAGTGAAACAGTCTTTAACTCCGACAACTTATTTCTTCATGTTTTAAAAGCTATTGCTTCTCAGAAGACAAGAGCCTTTTTTAAGGATTTGGTTACAAAAGGAAACAGGTCTTCATACGTCCAAGTTACTATTTATCATTGTGAAAAGCCAATCTGCATGAGATGTACAGTCACACAGCTGGCACGTGAAAGTGTTGGACTTTGCCCCCTTTCGTCGTTCGTACGTGAGGGAATTCGAGTTATCACACAGTAATCTAGTAAACAGAATTATAAAAATAACTCATGCACACAATTTGCATGTGAAGATGTTGGTCTTTGGCCCTTTCACAATTCGTACGTAAAAAGGAGGCAAATTGTTATACTACAAAATTTTCTCAAACGATTTTAAGAAATCAACTCGGCTTTATTACAACATCTGCAATTAAATTATGTTTCATGCAACGTCAAGGTTGATAGCCTAACATTTATTAACTTCCAAGAAAATTATCAAACTGCCGAAATATATTTCTACTTATACCATGTTACTCCACTCAATATGACAGTATCTAATTGTTGTATCAACTAGCTTCTTCCAATTTTATTCCCTCTCACTACTGTTTCTACTTAAGTTACGCATCTTTACTAAATAGAACGAAAAAGGTCGGTTGAACTTTGTAAGCGAGAGAATAATATTTTTAAAGCTTGTTTATACAGGATTAACAACACTCGATACATGCAGCTTTCAAAAAAAATAAGCTGCCTTTTAACCTTCTAAAACCACATTTTATGGGGCGCATACGGCTTTCGAATTAAAGTCTATATCTAAATATCTATTATTGCTTCATTGGAAGAGATTTGAAAATATATGATCTTTTATACTCTACCCAGTTGTAGCGGGTGAAACAGAACTCATACTGACGTGCGTTGTACCGATAGCCGAATTAGGTCAAAAATGCCCCGAACAGCAACCACACTTAAATATGAACCCTCAAACAGCTGCATCACTGTTCACAGCGTTTGAATCATGAAGATATTTTATGTAATGCTTCCAAACACCTATACCCGTAATAAAAGACGAAAAAATTGTGAAGGATCAAGATGGCGGTCTCAAAGTGCCCTTGTTCGACCTTTACCAATGCCATTTTTAAATAGATGCAAAGATCTCATTGGTTCCTAAGCATCAACTCATAGTACCTTCAACCTTATTGGCTCTTGCAACAAACATCCATAGAAAGCCACAAAGTCACAAAGCCACAAAGATACATACGCTTTACACCACTGACACGGCTGTGTAGCAGACTACTGGGAAGGCACTAGATAACATCGACCTAAACCAGATTGTTTCTTTCAGTAAAATTACATGAAGAACAACTTAAGTCCAACTTTACTGTGTAATATAAAAGTGAAATAGAAAAACTCCACTGTGATGCTTTGAACCCGGGTCACTTGCTTTATAGCCTACATCCATGCATATCCACTACACCATCGAGGACTAGCTGCCAAATCCAGTTATTTTTAAAATATACAGTCATGTTCTTATATATGCCGTACCCCATTACAATATTTGAAAGCTAACCGTTTTCAGTTCAGTGCTTAACCCTAATCACTGTAGATCAGTGCTTAACTCTCTACAGTGTTCTCTCCATAACTGGAGCTCTGTAGTTTTGGTTTCTTCAGCCGGCAGCACTAAAACATGGAATCCGGAATCCGGAATCCGGAAACGGAAACGGAATCATGGAAACGGAAACGGAACGGAATACGGAATCAAATATCAATGATAGAAAATTAAAGAATTTCACATTGCATGATTTAGTACAATCCAAAAAGAATTTGTTCTAGTTTTCTTGGCAGTTCCCTTAAATATATTTTTGTTATTGTCTCTTGATAAGGTTTGCCGTAGTGTGAGTTATTGCACTGCAAGGCCGATGAAAGTAATTTTACGATTAATTTTTATCCACGAGTCTATGGGTTGGATAATACAGTTAAATATTGCCTTTGTAGCTAAATGTCAAGAATAGTAGTAATTGGCCTCAGACCACACCACGTTTGCCAATAAGTTCAACTTTTTCGCCAGGCTGAATACTGATCGATGGAATACTAGTGTACCAGTAATTGAGTTTACGTTGACGTCCGATTTTTGTTGAAGAGGCTTATTAAATATGGTGCATTATTTTGATGTAATCAGTTGCGGAATCAAGAAAATGCATGCACAAATTCTCTCTTCCCTTTGGACTCCACAATGCCATGGTTCTCTTGAGTAAGTTGTCTTGATAAATAACGCTAACGCTGTTGAAGACAACCAGAAAAGACACTTAGGAAAAACTTGACGGCGACGCCTTTCAGTTATATAAGCGACGCCTCTGTCTATTTAAACGAAGACTGTCTCCATATAACTTACCTTTTTCTTAAGGAACTAGTTTTTGTCATTGCCGTTTTTCTCCTCGCTTTGCTGTCCCATGAGTATTTGCATTCTTTCCCGGAAGTGGTATCAAGAGTCTTTTCACCGGAATCGACTCCTCTAGTGATACAGCAGTCTCCTCTACTGAGCTAATTTACTCATCTATGTCTTTTCTTTTTATCTGTTGAGTTATTTTATTGTCATTGCTAACATTTTTTTTCAAATCGATCGCTTGGAACCTTCTTTCAAGGATTCCGTATTCCGTTTCCGTTTCCGGATTCCATGTTTTAGTGCTGCCCTTCTTCTGCTATTATAGCCTCATTCGTTCCATTACGGAAATAATTCGTTGTGTAAAATTCATAAGGTGTCCAATCTGGCTTCAGTCGATGTTATTTAACGCTAACCCAGACTACTGCAACTCGGGAACTATTAAAACTTAATGAGGGAGGGGTGGAAGAATCTTATCGTTCATCGGAAGTAGGTAAGGGCCGTTGAATTTATCGTGAATGACTAATTGAATTCCAAAGGATTTTAAACAAATATAGTTGAGACATTTTAAGAGGTAAGAATTAAAAATATTAGACAAAATACGCTTAAATCGGAGTGACCCAGGCACCCAGCCACCTTTAGGACAACCCAACATTAATAACCCAACACCCACCCGGTGAAACCCGGCGATTGCTCAATATGTAACCCAGTTTCCCCACTCGGTCAAGCTACTCTGTCCGAAGTTTTTCACTTCGAAGACTTGGTACGACTTCACATATTCGTGTCGAACTCTCTTGTATTTCGAAAAATGTCGTCTTCTAAAGTCGCTGTGGTAAGCTATTTACATTAATGTTATACTAAAGTAGCAAGTTAGCCTGCAGATGGGGCGTTTCTTACGTTTTTTTAGTCGAGTGGTGCCAAGGTAGGCTGGGCAAGGCTCAAAAACGCCTGTGGGGATGTTGTTCGTGCAGCTTGTCGTAGTAGTTACTGCTGCCTCATTATAAAAAGTAGTTATTTGGCTGCAGTCTGTGCAGTGTGACGCCACGATTCCCAGTTAACAACATTGTTTATTTTCCATAAGGTGACAGGAGCTAACAAAGGAATTGGATATGCAATAGTTAAGAAGCTTTGCAAAGAGTTTTCAGGGACTGTTATTCTTACAGGTAGTTTTTGTGATTTATGTACTGTATATTGTGATTCAATTTTTTCTTTTAAATATTTAAACATGTTACAAACAGCTGCAGTTTGGGATTTTAAGTTGCTAGTTTTGAAAACTTTAGTGTGGGCTTTGGGACTGGCATTAACCTCAAGACAGCTAAACTTTTTAAATCACTGTAGATGTTATACAATCAAACCTCTTATAAGCTACCACCTAAAGTGTGAAGACTTACTGGTTACTTCGGGAGGTGGTTGCTTACAAGAATCAAACTACAGGAGGTCTTTGTGAGTGAAGGTCTTGACATATCTACATTTGTACTCTTTTAAAGATAAATTTTTGCACGCAGTTTTTAAGTTATGATATTGGTAGTACCATTTTGTCACAAAAAGTTGTTTGTATATTCTGAGCATCTCAGCATGTAAAGCTAACATAAAGATCAGACCATGTGTCAAGTGGTTGCTTACAAAAGGTTAAAAACCATGAAAAAACTAGTATATAATAATTGTAATTTCAATGAGTGGTTGCAGTGGCTTACAAGAAGTTCCAACTATATAGGTCGTTGACGGTGAAACGTTTGGTATTTGGGATATGTGGTTGTAGGTAGAGGTTGGATCTTATAAACTGTTTGTGACAACTTCTTTTCTGGAAACTCTCTCTTGCAATGAAGCACACTTGGATGGGAACAAGTCTCTTTTGGCCTAGAGAGGGAGCTGATCTTGACTATCAAGGGAGCAAGGGATGGCGCAGTGGTGAGAGTGCTCACCTCCCACCAATGTGGCATGGGTTCAAAATCCCAGCGTTGACACCATATGCAGGTTTAGTTTGTTGTTGGTTCTCTCCTTTGCTCCGAGAGGTTTTTCTCAGGGTACTCCGGTTTTCCCCTCTCCTCAAAAACCAACATTTCTGAATTCCAGTTTGACTAAGAGTCAGGTAGACAAAGAACCACTTTGTGGATGTGCTACCTCCCAATCATTTTATGTAAATTTATATTTATTTATTTAACTCTGAAGGGCAGGGTTTCAAGTGGAACTGTTATACTGTGAGCAAAAGCAAAGAAAACCATGCAAAAGTAGTGTAGAAGTTAGCTTTGGACTGAAAAAAGGAACAGTTGACTATTTACAAGTGTGGTGGAGGATTTCAACTTGAAGCAGTTATATTAGAAACAAACACAGTTGGCTGTCAGGGTGGGACTTGAACTTCAGACCTCCCATTGGAAGTTCAGGGTTCTCGACCAAATGCTGCCTTGATCGTAAAAAATATATTTGCATGTAACCAAGGTTTCCCTTGGTATGTTATTATAGCAAAATAAAAGGATCACTACTTTTACTAATTAAAAACAATATTATTTAAAGTCAGTGTTTTTGGCTTTTTTTCATGTCTTACAGCAAGAGATGAGCAAAGAGGTCAAGAAGCTGTGAAAAGCTTGAACAAAGAAGGTTGCTCACCAAAGTTCCATCAGCTGGATATTACATCCTTGGAAAGCATCCAGAAGTTTAAAACGTTCCTTGAACAAGAGTATGGGGGCATAGATATCCTTATTAATAATGCAGGAATTGCTTACAAGGTTATTTTTTCTTTAATTATTTTCATGAGTTACTTGCCTGGGCAACTGAATTTTAAAATAGGCTTGTAACCACTAGCTCAGATTCATTGACTTGTGACAAACATAAGACACTACTCTTAATGAGTTGAGAAGTTTCTTTTATATTGTGAAACCTTAGCAAAGATGAGACTTGGTGACTAATATATAAGTGGTTAAGTAATGTTGGAACTGAGACAATCCAATGATCCTTTAAAAAAAAAAATTGTTGTACCTTGTCTGCACTCTTCACCCAACTGGATATATCAGTTTCTTGGTAATGTGCTGTTTGAGATGACTTTCTCATGGACAAAAATTTTCTGTGAGAGAGCAGGGTGGGTGGACAAAAGCATTCTCCTGGCTGCTCCATCAATGCTTACAGAAATTAGTGTAACCTCTTGGCAGTGTGAACCTCCTGGCTTATAGTTTGCATTAATCTCTTACTATATTTACAGTGTTCTCCCTAAATTTTAGCTCCGTAGCTAAGGAACCATTCATGGCCAGTAAGGCCAAAAATGCCCCAGAGGTGCACTTTCCTGGGGGGGGGGGGGGGGGGAGGGGGGTAATGGAGTCAGGGCATGATCCTGCCCTCGCTTGGAAATTTAGGAGCTAAGTTCTCTGAAAAGTCATTCCCTCATTTCAAGACCTATTTTACGCAAATCAGCCATTGTTATCTTTAGACAACAATTTAAAACGTTTAATTCAAATAATTTTACTCTGTCTTCAATGTTCTCTTGCTAACATGTGTGGCCCATAAAAAAGAAAAGCTGTGTATGCTTTAGTACTTTTCCACATATTCATTTATTTCCTTGATCGGATCAGATCACAACTTGCGCATTTTTTTAAACTTACCTACAATATTTGATTTTAGTAAACCTTCCAGCAGTTGTAGGTTGTAGGCAGTAAGAAGTGTTGCTTCGGGCAGTAAATTTTACTGTTTACCACCTGATAAGGAGAATGCTGTATTTATATAGTGAACACCCAGTAATCCTTGTACTGTGAATGTCACAATTAATTTTAATTGTGCAAAATTCTTGCTTCCAGATGGCTTCAACAGCTCCTTTTACAGAGCAAGCTGAGGTAACGTTACGGACAAATTTCCAAGGGACCCTTGACGTCTGCCATGCACTGTTCCCACTCTTGAGGCCACATGCAAGGTTAGAATATTATTAATCCTAGCATAATCCTAGCAGTATTATTTCAGTGATACTTTTTTGAAGCACCTGGATAATTGTTTGATGTAGCTAGATGCTTACTTACACTTTTTCAGATTTATCTATACAGTAATATAAACTGCAATCACAATCTTGAGCTTAAATATTGATCCACATGTATTTAAAACTTCCAAAGACTTTGGACCTCTTTTTTTCCCACAAATTTAAGCAACGCCACACTCCACAGAATAGCTGCTCAATCCAACTGAACCAAACTAGCAAATAAGCACCTCCACTCCGATCCCTTCTATCCTTCAGCTTTTGCAAATTTCAAGGATGTCTAATTTTAACCTAAATTTGACAAATAAACACAAGGAAAGGCTGCTACCTTTTCTTTAACTTTCATCATTTCAAACTTTTTCTCAGGCAATGATTTTGGAGAACAACAGTTAATAATCAGTTCCAGTTATCTCTATGGACTTAATTTGTGCCACAGATGCTGAACCTCATTGCCAGTTTTCTCCCCTGTTGTTACAGATGTTTTTGTAAACCATAAAATTACGTCAAATAATATTATGATGATTTAGCATAAACAAAGTGTCATGTAAAAACCAAACAACAGCCTACATTTGTTCGATCACAACCTTGAGCTTAATTATATTTAAAAACTTCCAATTTGAGCTTTCAACCATCCCAAAAGTCTTGTTCATTTGGCACTGGTGCAGATTGAGGTGACCAAGACTTCTTAATTTGGATGTATGTTTTCATTGATTGTTTGTTCCGTTCACAGGGTGGTGAATGTATCATCGATGGCCAGTCGCCTCTCTCAGGTGTCAGAAGAACTCCAAAAGAAGTTCAGAGATCCAGAGCTGACAGAGGAAGCTCTTATTTCTCTTCTGGAACAGTTTGTCAAGTAAGCTTTTATTTTCTTTACTCTTTGTTTGTTTTTACTCTTGCTTTAAATTTCAGAAATTGACCACTACAGAAAATACCATAACATACCATTTGCTCTTTGTTCGTCAGCCCAAAGTTTTGCACAAGCATTGTTTTCAGTTTCTCTTGGGGCCACCTGGCTAAATTAAAGTTTGGTCCCAAAACACTGAAATGGCAGCCATTTTGGTGTCCTCATTATAAACCAGTCCTGTGGGGGTTGAACTTCACTCATTTACATAATTATGAATATCACCTTATGTGGGTTTTGTTGTACTCTCGATTACCAGAGATGTGAAAGATGGCGTCCATCAAACCAAGGGATGGTCAAATACTGGTAAGGACAATAGTAATAACAATGTTAATAATGAGCTCTTTATAAGTTATTGTATATTATTGCACTTATCAGGGCTTCTGAGGTGGTGGAGCCGTGAAATTCAGGTTTTTCCGTGAAATCCCGCGAAATTCACAAAAACACTCAAAATACCGCCAAATTTGGTAGAAAATAATCTTATCAAATACATGTCCGTATAGCATTTTTGAAACTTATCTCAGCTATTGGGGCTATTTACTTGCCGTAAACTTGCAAATCTATCTTGAAACTTCATCACTGAAATGTGCAAACAATGTACCAAAGGTTATCATTAGTTTTCCCCTTTACTAATTAGGGTTAAGCACTGCCCTCACAGATTAGAGTTAAGCACCACTGATTAGGGTCAAGCACTGCCTTTACTGATTAGGGTTAAGCATTGTTTCGAAACTGGTTAGGTTCTTTTTTGGGTCAGTGGTCTAGTGGTTAGCATAGTAACTGGACCATCTATGTCTCCTACTGTCTTTCATATAAATTTTTTTTCTTTGAAATTGAAGAGACTTGCACTTTCATGAACATTTCCAGCTTGAAATATCATCTAAGTGTGATATAAAAGCAGAAAACGGTTCTACCTTGTGTAAATTTCATGAGGGGAGAAAGGGGCTACGGCTGATGGGATCTAATGCTGACCGTCCCGAGACTACCAGGCATAGCTTATGGTGGGGAAAAACTGGACACTAGCCATGATGTTATAGGCTTTGCCAATGGCTCATTTCTGGAGCATATTGTTGTTGAAAGAGCAAATGATGACCTCTGTTAGAAAAACATTAAAAATGCTGGTCTGATCAGTGCAAAACCAATCGATTTCTAGTTAAATTTGCCCGAAAATACGCCGTTTTTTTACCAATTGTTTTTCGGCAACGTTTGCCCCCAAAATACCCGTGAAATTGGCCGATTTTTCCGTGAATTTGTCCCTAAAAATCCCATGAAATTTGACTTTTTTTTCCACGATCTAATCTAAGAGTGACGATTAATGCAAGCATAATTATGGTGAACCTTTTTCACTCTGACGCAAGGGTGTACAAACCTAAAAGTTCAAGAGAAATCTCATATTTCATGTTGGAAACAAACAAACATATTGAACCATGTGAAAGAAAGTTAAGTAATTAATAAACAAATGATAATATACATGTAAATTGTTTGTTGAAGATGCTCAACGCCAATGTTGAAGAGACAGGAGCGTCACAACGAAGGAACTCTAACAGCTTGAATGTCAACGGAATCGCTCTTACAACAAGATGGAGGCGATAATCATAACACAAGGGAAAACCAGCGCGCGCATATAATCTAACACAATGCCGCAGGCAATGCCTGTTGGCACAACCTCTTCTTCTGCGTAAAAGGCAAGCTACCTAAAGGGTCAGAACCGAGACAAAAAATATAGGGTCAAAATGGAGAACAAAACTAGATAACAAACAGACTATGGCCTAGCAGTCACTGTGTGAGAAAACTTATCGCCGCAGGATAAAACTTAATGATGTAAAGGTTAAAATCTAACATACTCATTTAAGTACGAGCCTCAGGGTGATTTGCGCTGTCTTTGAGGTCTTGAACCAGGAGTCTCGGGAGGAGAACTGGGACAGGACGGCAGGGCCTGATCCGGGGCTGTTGCTGGGCTCCTCCTGTAAAACAGGTAGTGAAAGAACGCCGATAGGGGCATCAAGGGTAGTATCATCACACGTGAACGAAGGGAATGGCTCCTCGTCAGACGGCACGGAGGTAAGCTCAGGTGGCGCGAGAGGAGGTGGCTCTGGTGATACTGGGGCTGCAGGCACAGCAGGGGTTACCGGACAAGCCTCATCATCCCGGTCTTGAGAAGCCGGAGGACGGGAATGATCAGACGTTATAACGGAGGGAGGAGGAGCATAACACTCGGACAACTTGACTTTGTAGGAGGTGGCCCTCAGTTGTGAACCACTGAACTTCTTAACGAAGCACCAAGGTGAGTCAATGGAAACCACGATATAACGATCACGTGCGCGAGACTTGTCCTTATCGGAAATGAGGTATACAATGTCGCCAACGTGTAGTGAAGGCGTGTTTGGAACAAGACCGCGGGGGTTCTTAGACTTCTCACTGGAAGCATGGTTAGTGGAGCGTTGCTCGTGTTTACCAAGTATGAGTTCGTAATCAGACAAAGGCAACTGTTCGTGGGTGAACTGATTGCATTGAGTCCACAACTCGCGAGAGGATAGGCCAGGAAGGTGAAGATGGGAGTTAAGACGGGCAGTTGCGAGAGCAAGGCCAACTGCACTTACTGGTCTGCCACCGGGCTCTTGTCTGATGAGCTCTTCCTCAAGTTCACGGACAGCCTTCTCAGCAACTGGGTTCTTGTTTTTGTTCTTAATGCGACCGACATCGATTGTGATGTTCAGGTGGTTGAGAGAGTGGTTGTTGGCCATGGACAGAAAGCCAGGGGAGGGATCTACACCTATAATTGCTCTTGGGCTGTCAAGTGGGTGGAGACCGGCAATTAGTTGTGTGAGGGCGTCACGGAGGGTATCGTGCTTCTCGTCATGTACCAAGCAGGAAGCAGTGAAGGACGTGGAGCATTCACGCAGTACAAGGATCAGCTGACGGTAGCGTTTGATCACATCGGCAGCGAAGGAAACGCCTACGACCTCTGGGGGATCGTCAGACGTCTGCTTGACCAAGGAGCTTGGAAACGACTTCAGGGAGGCGCAAGTGTGGCAGGCAGACGTTACGCGAGAGATGGCATCGTTCATGTCCAGAGCGAAGAACTGGCGTTGGAGTACCATTTGAAACTGATGGCGGGTTGGATGGTTGAGTTTAATATGAAGGGCGGTAAGAAGGCCGTCCAAGATGGACCTCGGGACAACGATTGCTTCTGCCACAGGAACGAACGGCTGAGAGTGTTTGACCACAAGAAGTCTGTCCCTAGCAATAGAAACAGAACTGAGATAGCGCTTAACATCCCAAATATTAGTAAGCTTCTTGGATGGGTGTGTGCCTTGATTAAGGTGGGCGTGTACTCTACGAAGGTCGTGACAGTCGTGTTAGATCTGTCGCCAGGCTGATCTGGTTGTGAACGGGAGACTAGACTTGCTCTTGAGGATATCATGAATTGAGATGTTCTGTACAACGGAATCCTCCATTTCGTGGACAAAGTTGCAGATCTGGCAATTTATTGGGCTCACTGCAGTCAGGAGGGTTACGGCTGGTAAAGTCAGACAGTAAGTTGGCCTTCCCAGCCAGTTGTTGAAGATTGACTTGGTAACGGCTGACGGTCGTGACGAACGAAGTCACATGAGGGCTTGCCGAGAATTCGCCTCGACAAAGTTTGTCAATCGCTTGAACACAGGGTTTGCTATCTGTTAACACGGTTGTGGGGTGCAGAGACTGGATAATAAAAGGGGAGAAATGCTTGACGGATGCAGCAATGGATAGTGTCTAGACTTCGCAGGGAAGCCAAGTGACTTGGTGTTTCCGCAACGTGGCACTGAAGAAGCCAGCTGAGTGGAGCTGATTGGTACGTGAAACATGCAATGTGGCACCGAGGCCTCTCTTGATAACGGAGCCATCCGTAACTATCCAGAGGGTGTCTGAAGGGCGAGGGAGAACTATGGCTTTGTGGTTGGATAGGAAATCCTGCACGGATTTGAATCTGGAGGTTAGGTTCTCATCCCACAGTAGTCTGTTAGAAGACTGAAGGCCAGTGAGAGCGCACTCCAGGGGAGAGATGACGTTTGAGCAGTTGGGAAGCACGTGACTGAGGACTTTGTAGGTGCCGATAAAAGACCTGAGACCTTTCACGGTTGAAGGGGGAGGACACGATGCCAAGGCGGCGATACGATGCGGGTTAGCTGATAACCTGCCTTGGGACCAATGATATCCAGCCAAGAACAGAGGTGGTCTTGGGACAAACGACGGTCTTTGTGGGAGAAAGGCGAAGGTTACAATGATCGAGGGTCCGAAGGACACATTGCCTGTTGTACAGCTGGAGGGCTTCGGGGGAATCGCCACAGCAATAGAGGTCATCTGCGAGTTTGGCCACAAAGCCCTCTTCAATAAAGTCGCCGAGAACGCGACACATCATTTCTTCAAGTGCAGTCTCAGACCCAGGGATTCCCATAGCTGATCTGGTGTAGACACGGACGCCATGGAAGGGTGTGGCTATGCCACAGTACTTCAGAGAAGACTTGGAGAGGGGGATCTGGTAGAAGGCACGGGTGAGATCTGTTTTGATCGTGTAGCGCCAGGGAGCGATGGTGCGCAGGGTGGTGTCCACATCAGGCATTAGGGATGGCTGAGGCTTACTGTATTGTGCGACGTCGGCGAAAGCTGTTACAAGTCTGTGGCTGCCGGAGGGCTTTTTGACTAAGAACGAAGGGTTGAGGTACTCAACGGTTATGCCGAGATCCTCGGGGCGGCGGAAGACCTGGGCTTGTTCAAGTTCATCAAACTTAGCTTGGAGCTCTACGAGTTGGTTCCGGGAGTACTGGGGAACGCGGCCTTTTCGTTGGGAGGGCTGTACAGGGCGTATGTTTACTGACGCTAGAATGGGACCAGTGGCGCCATTGTAACCGGTTATGTTAGGATCGAAGATGCGATCATAGGTCTGCAATAGCTGTCGGAACTTGATGCGGAGATCTTGGGGAAGTATGTTGTCGGGGTCAATGGACACGCTAGACGAGAACGGGAGGGAACTTTTGGGCTTTACAGGTTGAGGCAGACTGGGGAGAGATGGGGTGGAAGTGAATGATGACGGCTCCTCTGTAGGAAGGACCTGACTGAGGTGTTCGTGGCGGCCGATGAGTTTAGGTTCTTGAGAACTGTTGACTAAACGGACTTTGGTTCCGACAGCTTCCAGGATTTGGGGCTCAGGCCAGATGGAATTAGCTTTGGTATGTTTGGGCACAGGGGTGTCTGTGCGTGGCTGGAGGGCAAGTACGTGAGCTTCTCCAAGGTCGGGGGGAATGTCCAGCTCTACGTATTCACCGGGCCATAGGGCAGTTGTAGACGAAGGTGCACGTAAAGTGTAACATTGTGCATGGCGCACAGCATGGGAAGCAGTGGTAGGGTCACTCCTATGTTCATAGTGGATGACCTCGGAGTCTTGGATACGCACTTGGCACTTAGCAGGGCGAACAGAGATATCATTGGCGATAAGAAAGGGTGTGCCTGCAAGGACGTTGACATCATCTACAACGAGGGCATCAAGAGCGAGATGTTTGTCAGCGCGGGATAAGACGAGGCGGGTTTCACCAACTACAGCCAAAGGAGTCAAACTGTCGGCTTGCAAAGCTTGCTGGGAAGACTTCGTGATGGGTGCGCCGATGGAACGGGCTAGAGAAGACTTGATCATGCTAGTTTCCGCACCCGTGTCGAGGGTGAGCTGAACTGGGTAATGCTTGTAGAAGGCTTTGAAGTGAGGTGACTGTTTAGTACTGACTCGATGTGAGACCGAGCGTGCTGAGGTGCATGATGAGTGTTCTTCTTTGGCCGTGAAGAGAGGGGACGAATAGTCCATATACTCAGGCTCCTCGTCGTCAAAGGGAGACATGAGGCGAGATCGAGACAGGAAGGTACGGTTGTCTGGAGATAAATAAGGGCAAGAGCTGAGGAAGTGAAGGTCTTTACGACCGGCCTGTTTACAAAGGGGACAAAACTTTGGTCGTTTGGTAGGAGCCCAGGGCTGGGGAGAAGGCTTGGGCGAAGCGCGAGATGAAGGCTGTCTGAACCTAGATGTTGTGGTGCGGAGAACTTTGGTGTCGGCGATACTGCGAATTTCGTCAAGAAGGGAATCCAAAGCCTGGGAAATTTCGGGTTTCGGGGAAGCCAGAGTCTTAGATCTTAATTCTGTGCCGTAGCGCTGTTTTACAAGTGTGGGTAGGTCGGAGTGTAAGAGTTTTAACCACATTAAAACGACCATATTTTCGAGTGTGGGGGTCAGTTCTTCGTCAGAAGTAACGTGTGCACCATGGTGAGCTACGGGGCCGTTGGCGACAAGGAGGTTATCTTCAGTGAAGGACATTAAGCGCTGAAATAAATCTTCGGGGCGTTCGTCGACCTCAAGTTTGATGTTGGAGAAATCTAGGAAGCGTGCACCAGTAGACTGGAAGCCATAGTGGGCTCTTATGGCTTGCCAAACAGAGCTGATGGAAGTTGAATTTTTCATGATTGAACTACGTGAAATAACGGGGCAAAAGTTGGCTATCTGGCCTAACATGAGCTCAAGATGTAAGTTTTTCTGAAAGGCAGTACGTCGGCGAGTGGTAGGAACGTCGTCGCCATCAGGCTCGAGTCCTCTGTTGGGAGCAGTAGAAGACTTTTTCAGCCGAGTAAAATTGTCAGCTAAAAACGGGGCAAAATTAGCATCGAGAGAAAGAGAGTATTGCAGATTCTGTCTCCAAGCTTCGAATGTAGTAATTGTTTCGTTCTTTGTGAGGGACCACTGCTTTGGAGCTCTATTAGAATGCATGGTGTGACGAGAAGGAAAGGTGAAGCGAGACTCTCTCTTTGAGATGAAAATAATGGCTTGTAAGAGTTCAATCAATCGACCAAAGGATAGGAAGACTCATCATTGCTTGGATCAGCGAGATGGTTCTCAGGCTCTCGGAGACGTGGGTAAGGAGTCGCTGCCACCACGTAAATGTTGAAGAGACAGGAGCGTCACAACAAAGGAACTCTAACCGCTTTAATGTCAACGTAATCGCGCTTACAACAAGATGGAGGTGATAATCATAACACAAGGGAAAACCGGTGCGCACATATAACACAATGCCGCAGGCCATGCCTGTTGGCGCAAGCATGCCCCATAAGTAGGAAGATTCCATTAATGAATTTATTATTTTAGAAGTTCAATCTATTCTTTCACAGTTTTCAGGTTTTGGTATGAGCAACACCAAAACCCCCCTATCCCCCCCCCCTCCCCCTGTGGGGGAAGCTTATTCTTTCACAGTTTTTAGGTTTGGTATGGGCCCCACATAGGGGTGAGAGCTTATTCTTTCCCAGTTTTCAGGTTTTTTTCATGATCAGTTTTCTTTTTCTCATAGCATACGGCACCTCAAAAATTGGTGTAACAGCCTTGAGTAAGATCCAGGCAAGAGCATTGTCCCAGGATCCCAGAGAAGACATCTTATTAAATGCTGTGAGTCAGTTATAAATTTGTTAATAAAATAGACATTTAGAGATGCATCTCCTAAAGCTGGGTCCATATCTACATCTATCTAAAATCATAAAAAGCCTTAAGAGAACTTAAACACCTTAAATGTAGTAAACTACCACTTATAAGCACTGGGCTATATAACCAGAATTTAATTGGGTTTATAACTAGCCTGAAATTCATCCGATTGCTTCGAAAAAGAAAAGAATAGAAAAAGTGCTTTGAAACAAGCTTGAGTAGTGCTGATCAAAATACCCTTTGCATTTTGTGGTTTTTAATTAGTTAAATTTTTAAAATGTCACATTAAATCGAATTCAAGTCTGTACATTCGGATGTGTGTTTATATGTGGGGGGGGGGGGGGGGGGGGGGTTGGTTATAATCGAATGTATTTTTTGTTTACAAGTAGGTGAGCCTATAACCATATGGGGTGGGGGGGGGGGGTGGGTGGCTTATAAGTTTTGCACTGTCCAACCTCGATCTGCAACCACCTATCGTAAGCAGCCACCTCCCATAAGTGGCTGCTTATCCAAAACACTAATCAAAGCCTTACAGTAATAATATTTGAAACCTCTCGTAAACAACCACCTCCTGTAAGTGCCTACGACCACTTTCCAGGACTGATAATTTTTTAATTTTCTATTGTTAGTTATTAACCTCTTGTCAGTGACCACTTGATACATGGTGTAATATCTCTGTTCACTGTATGTGCTATGCTACTCGAACTTTATGAAGATCTTTTAGTGACAGCATGAAACTGCACATATCGTAATTTAGAAATTGCATGCAATAAATAACATTTCCTAAGTGACCTCTCAATCTTTGCATTTCAGGTGGTCACTTACGGGAGGTTAGACTGTTCACAGTCCTCTATTTTTTCTTAAGATCATCACGATCAAGTTTGGTACAGGTGGCCGTCTTGGTTTCACTTCAGGGGGAAGCTGGGAACATTATTTTGAAACCAACAATGGACGAGATAGTAGAGACATTGTACTCAGATAGGGTAACTTCAGAGAACAGAGGAATATGCACCCTCCCTCATCCTCCATCCTATATTTCCTCTTTTTGAAGTCAGTAAAACGTAAAAAATCCCAGCTTAGGGCAAAGTGTCTCAACTCATTTTGTTGCCAATTGGTAATAGCCACCCGCAACTCAATTTACAGAAAGATACAGGACTGTGAACAGAATTGGAATTCTAATGGCCGGTTTGACTGTATTATTTTCTTATTTCCTGCTGGATAGTGTTGTCCTGGCTGGGTACGTACAGACATGGCTGGAACAAGGGCAACTAAATCGCCAGATGAAGGTTAGAATCTGTTTCAAGTGACTCTGTCACACTTAAACTTGTATTGTAGATGTGATAATGACTACTTTTTGTTGCAATTCTTTGTATAAATTACGTTACAGGTCAAATTTGATTTCAAGTTAAAATGTTTTTCACTTAGGTTGATTCTCAATTTCCTTTGTCTCCTAGGGCTAGGAGACAAATGAAATTGAGAATGAACCTAGGTTAAATCAAAATTAACCTGCAATCAAATTTAACCTATTACACATATAATCAACTCTGGTATGTCATCCATATCCCACAATTTTGTGCCTCATTGCCACCTATTAAACATGTTTAGTATAATTACATCGATGAATATCGAAAATAGAGCGCTGTGATTGGCTAGGAGCTCCGCTTTATCCCGGTATAATCACCGCGCGGTGATTATAGCATTGAAGGCTAGCAGTTTTCAAAATGGCAGCCAGATTTTTTGATGTTTCGGGGTCGGAAATTGATCAATAATTTTATTTTCACAAATACCCGGTAATAATCAATGTAATTATACTAAAACAATTAGTCGCCTCAGGCGACGTGAATATTGGCGAATAGTCACCTCGACTTCGTCTCGGTGACTATTCGCCGATACTCACGTCGCCTTCGGCGACTAATTGTTAATTAACTAAACCTGAGGAAAGTTTCACAAAATCAAAATCGTGAATGTGAAGCTGGAACATTTGGAAGTAGTTTGAATGAGAGAAATTTAGGTTTGCAAGTTTTTGTCTTTTAATATATTCAGTTAGGAAACTGAAAGACTGGCTTTTATAGAAGATTTAAGTAAGGAATTGCAAAAAATCTTTGGAGAGTTTTGAAGTCTTTGGCAATGTTTGGAACACAAAGGAGATAAAGGTGAAGAAAGATCATCGCAGTGAATTTTCCAATTAAAGCAATTGGAAGAAGAAGCCTGAAAAAAAAGGAGATAATTGAACAAAATTGAACTTAAGACCGAATCCATCAGGAAAATGAGTAATTTTAATTTTCAGTGGACAAAAACCTTGCACCAGAATAATTTAATAATAATACTTTATTCAAATACATATAAAATTAATGCTCATAAACGTGATACACGATACATATTTGAAAAGGTGGACCACGAGGTTATCCCTTTTAAAGGTCCCCTAACGGAACTTTAAAAATATTTAAAAAATTATAAAAACGCACGTAAAAATCATTAGTGCAGGTACAAAATGTTATAGGAAGAATGATATTTAAAATGAAATATGAGCTTCTGTGTCAATAAATCTTCATCCATCTTTTTCAGCCTTTTTGAAATTTGCATTCTTTTTTACACTTTTCAGGGGCTATAAATGTCATAAGTTATATGAAAGAACTCCAAGGAAAGCCCTGAGAAAACAAACTTCAAAAGCTTCAAATTTCACATAATGAAATCGTACGCATTATGATTTTACCTCTGTTTTCTCAATTCCTGTGAAATTTGAAATTTGTTTTTTCGGGCTCCCATAAGAACCTTTTCTTTAGAGTTATTTCATATAACTTACTACATTTATAGCCCTTGAAAAGTGTTAAAAAAGAATGCAATATGGCTTAATCTGGAACAAGGTTTTTGTCCACTGAAAATTACTTAATTTCCTGATAGATTTCGTCTTAAACCCCTTTCGCCAGAATTTGGACAATTGTAAAAAATGGTAGTTGATGATCTCCAAAAAAGTGGTTGACAAAGATTTTCTCATGTTTATATTGGTTTGATCATCCTGTATTTTGCTTCATCAGTAATCTTGGATTTCAAATATTATTTTTTAGGAGCAGAAACTCCAGTTTACCTGGCTTTATTACCACCAAATGCAGGAGCACCGCATGGAGAGTTTGTTTCAGAAAAAAAGGTGCAGAATTGGTAACCCTGTGCTGAGCTACTGACAGTACAACAGTGGATATCCTGTGTAGTTTCAGCTGACGAATATGCAGATTATATTGCAGTATCTGTTACAAACAGGACTTTTAGGTAGCAACAACAAAAATAAAATAAATTTTTTGATAAATGACTAAGTGCATTGTATTAGGAAATGTTCAATATACAGTTGAATCTCCATAAACTCCTCTCGTTAGCCACCATCTATCCAAAACACCACGCCCTGGGGACGAGGTTGTCCAAAACACCAAACTTTTTGCAGTCAATCCTCAAATACCTATAATCAGAACCTGCCGTAAACGACCACCCCTTATAAGAAACCGCAACCAATTTTTGGTCTGACGGATAATATATTTTCCATTGTTTTTAACCTCTTGTAAGCTTTAAGCGACCACTTGATGCATGATGTGGCCGCTGTTCGCTTTATGTACAACATGGAACTATATTTATACGTATGCACACACACACACACACTATACTTTATTTCATGCACATCATTTTGCCATCTCCACCCACAAATAGCAAAAGCTAGACGAGGCAGGCGGAGAGGAAAGGTATACAGCAGTCATAACAGATAATATAATAATTGTAAAGTAACTAAATAAACTATCTGGATAAATAAGAATTACTGAAAAACAAGCTAAAGTTACAAAATATATAGTCTTACAGAATGATATTACAACAAAATTTAATACTAACAGAACCTATCGATTATTAGTACATTGAGTCGAGGATGCAAAATTTGCCATTTTTTGTAGGAGAATGAGCACTTCAACATAATCGTCCTCTGCTTCCATTATCGAGAGCAAAAAGTCATGAACATTTTTCTTAAAAGCTCCTTTGGAGAGTTGACGAAATTCGTTAGGAATTGCGTTCCAAAGTTTAGCTCCAAACCTGGAAAAAGAATCTTGATTTAGATTCAGTCTTGAAGTTTGGACATAATAATTTCCAGACGAAGAAAATCTGGTCTCATGTTTGTGCTTTGAATTAGTAATGGTAACAGGACTGAGTGGAGTCCAATTCGGTCTGTAATCATACGAGTCATTAACAAAATCGGACGACCGCGTAGCGGGAGTCCGATTTGTTTAATCACGAGTATGATTACAGACCGAATTGGACGACACGAAGTTCTGTTACCAATTAATCATAACTTTAACAAAATTTGTGATATAATAGGCTATTTTTTAAATCAAAACGCAAGAAATTCAAAATTTTGTTTTGCTAACAGTGAAAAAAAAGCCATTTAAGCGCGCGCGTGATGGCGCGTACTGTCCAATTACTCAGGCATGACGCGTACTGTCCTATTAAACTGTCCAATTAAGGCTGAAATCAGGGCAGTTGATAGCCAATCAGATTTGACAATTTTGTTATAGTTATGATTAGCTTAGAAATTGCGTGCAATAACTGATTATCTTTATCAAAATAAGATGCGTTGGGACTTCTTCTTGGAAGAGACCCCCTGTTTGTCAATTCTCGCAAGCGACTTCCTCCAGTATTACAGCGACCTGCTACATCTTTAATGGGTGGTCGCTTACGGACGTTAGATTGTACTAGAGATATTCTGTCAATAGGTCAGAGAATATTAATCTGTTTTGAAAGAGATGGCGAAAGAAATCGAGTAGGGACTCTGATATGTGCTTGATAGGAAAGTGCCAAAAAGTAGTTGTGGTTCACTTCTTGTTATGTAATTCAGCTTGTCACTCGTTTCCAAAGTGCAAAACTACATGACTGTGTTGAAGCTTGGTTTGAAATACAAGAAACTGTCAACATTAATTTCTTAATTCTCCTTTCTCTTTGCAAGGCAAAGCCGCGTTTAATACCTTGGGCACCAAAGGGTTTCGCGCATTAAAAATCTAGGTTTAGTAGAATCACGGTGGTCCGGTTGCTAGGGCTTTTCCTCCCAAATACCTCTCAAAACTGAGAGTTTTAGGCCATAGACAGAAGTAGAATGCATCGAATGTGGCGAAATTTGGCAGGGAAGTAGTTTAATAAATTACCTGTTTATTGGTTTTTCTCTCATCCCTTGTGACTTCTGTTGTGACGTAATAAATGATGTCCAAATTCGGCATCAGAACAAAAATTCAGGAATGAAATGCTAAAAATTTTACATTAGTTTTCTGTATAGAATTCTATGATTTCTAGTAACAACCCCATCTCAATCGGATAAAAAGGACTAAAGTTACAGCTAATTAAAGAAATTCAAATTCCCTCTAAATGACCATATATGGTCAAAATTAGGGCTATTTTAAACGCGAGAACATTGAATGTATTGGAACAGGAGCAAGGACAAAGTTACATAAAATCAAAATTGTAGTTTTTTCTACTTAGGGTATGTGGCGCTATGACACGTTTTTCGTCACGAAATACGTCATTTTGACGTCACAATGACGTATTTCGTGACGAAAACGCGTCATAGCAGCACATAAGTAAAAAAAAGTAAGTAGAAAAAACTACAATTTTGATTTTATGCAACTTTTTCCTTCCTCCTGTGACAATACATTCATTATTCTCGCGTTTAAAATCCTTCTAATTTTGACCATATATGGTCATGTGGGAAAAATTTGATTTCTTTTATTAGCTGTAATTTTACGCCATTTTATCCGATTGAGATGGGCTTTTCACTATACATATTCTTTTTGTGTAGCAAAAATGACTGTAATGTTTTGAACACTGCTTTGCAAGTATTTAATGTCGTTACTAAAATTAAGATGTCTTAATGTCTCGCTTCATTTGGAATATAAAATAGTGCTCTGTGAGCCAAAAATTGAATTTACGAAGTTGCGGGAGGAAAAGCCCTAGCAACCGACCATCCTGAATTTTTGTTCATATTTTACCTTACAATAATGTTACCCATAATCAGAGGAGCTGTTAATAACAGTCTTTTAGAAATGATTACATAGTTCAGAAGTCGATTCTCATCCAAAGCAATTCGTTATTAAATACTGTATTGTTTCAATAGGCCATTTCCGAGTTCCAAAAAATCTCACTTTCAAAACGAGGCTAAGTGCGAAGCCACTGATATGAAAATGATTTTCAATTATTATGCAAATAAAACTCATTTTCACAACAAAGGTTTCGCACTTAACCTCGTTTTGAAAGTAAGATTTTTTGGAACTCGGAAATGGCCTATTGACTCTAAAATGCCATCTCCCCCCCCCCCCCCCCCCCAAAGGATAAATAATGAAAACTCACTTAGTCTCTGAGGGTTTGTCTTTCAAACTGAAATTTCGGGCAAATTTGTTTTTAAATATATCAGTTTTGTTTTATACTTTTGAGTAGCGTCGTCCAACCGACCCAAATTTTTGACATTTTCAAAAAAAAAAAAGGAACGACGTATTTAAACCTTTTTAAATTTGACTTTATTTAATTCTTTTAATCTGAAAAATGAGCTTTGTAACAGCATTTCAAGGCATAGAAGTTTCGGTGATGTACTTTTTGTTTTTATACTTAGGGCCTTCGACATATTCACTTTTCCCCCGCTTAAAGCAACGTCAAGTGGACGTTTAGGTCGGACCCCCCCTTTTCCTAGTTTTGCTGCCCCAAAAAATACTACATTCCAGAAGGATAATGTCACGAGCGCCGTTCCACACATGATGTAAAATTTGTGAAAACAGTTTGCTTTGTGCAAACATGCCCCTCACTAACGTCCATTGCCTCACCCCCCCCCCCCCTGTGCAGATCTGTCAACCCCCCACGTCTTCAAATATTGATAGACGACGTCATAATGCACGGCACATCACGTCATTTGTAAAAAAGAAAACGCGCGTAAAATATGTTGTTGGGATTGTAACATTTGACCTAATTGGCTTACTTCTCACCGATCACATTATTGTTTACAATGGCACACCGGAGTTTGTGAGGAAACCTTTGATGTTACAATAAAATAGCTCAAACAATCTACAAGAAATGGAAAACTGTGGCGATTATCCGGGAGATTTCGGACTCTAATCTGGAGACCGGGAGAAACGGTTCAAAATCTGGAGTCTCCCGGATTATCCGGGAGAGTTGACAACCTGCCTGTGACATCGAGCATACATCGAGCATCATCCATACAGTCCTACATATAGAGTTGTTGTTTCCAGGCTCCACGTCGATGCATGCTCCTAAAATTGCTCCTATTCGCAGATTTCTTGTGTTTACGGCTTACGTTTCTTTTTTCATCCGCCCGACCGACCGACCCAAAATTCGAGGGAAAATTTCAAATTCTGTTAACAAGTTTAAAGGTGTCTTTAAGTGTCATTGTCAGAGAAAACCGGGCAGGGGCCACGGGTCGAGGTCGGCCGATTTCTTTCAAATTCCTACCACAGATTAACTTTCGGATATGATTTTAAAATTTTTCCTTTTTAATCTGATTGACGTTTTTTCATGTGAGTTTGACCACCCCCCCTTGTTTTTGGCTAATTTGCATAAGATTACCGGGTCAATTTGGGGTGACTTGTGCAAGTTATTTCTCCTACCTCTTGCCAGTTTTCTGTGCATTTTTTATTTATTTAGATTATTTGAGATTCGATCCAATTGTATTCATGTGATGAATGATTCTGGATTCTTCTTACGTTTTTCGCGGGCATGCAAATTTCCGTCTCGTGTGACTTTGGCAGATTCGCCAATTTTAAGCCATTTTCAAATTACATTCTCTCAAATCTGCGCGGATAAAATTTCAAATCAAACTGGTTTTGGCACAGTCCATTTATAACTGTTTAATGTTCGGTAAGTTTTAAATTGGGATCTCCGAATCCTTTTGCAAGATTGACCACGTAAGTGCGCCCAGATCGGCAAAAATAACATGAAATTTCCTGTCATTTTTTACGTACCAGGCAGCCTTGGCGAACACGCTTGTTCGAATACTTGTGTTTCATCCATAAATATGTTCTCAGTCCGCTGTTTCATTGAGCCTGACAAAAATTAATATACCCTACAGCTTTTACACGTGTTTTTAAGCAATATTTACCGCGAAATGTAAACATTACTTTCTCACAGCTTCATTGAGTTTCACATGCGATGTTTTCTGCAAGATTTATCCCTAAATATTGAACATAAAATCTAGTTTGCGTGTGTTTGCGTCTAATTTACCTCTAAAAATGTCTAGGAAAATCCGTCGATATTGTTACGGAGAGAGAGAATTAGCTAGACTAAAGAAAATTGTAAAAGCACTGATTTCGTATCTGAAAACAAACGTAACGTAATTTGAGCCGCTAGATTTACATCGAGGACACGTAATCAGAACATTCGCATTCCCTTTAAAACATGAGTACTCTTGTGATCTGCTCTTTTTTAACGGGGATCCATCCGGTGACAAAGTAGGTATAGGAAATCGAAGAAGTCCCCACAATCTCGCTGCACCCGGGTACTTCGATGTTGCTCCTTAAAAGGTTGAGTGCGATGACTGTTTTTCCAAAACATAGAAATCCACTTGGGAAATATTGGGCCTGCCGTTAAAGTGACAAGTGTAATGGGTCTACAAAGAAAGTTAGCTTATTCACGCCGAGTAAAAGCTGCTTTTTCCACGGAAATTAATGAAATACATAGCAAAGCAGTTCCCACAGGACTGTTGGATCAGATAAGAAAACGATTAGGTTCACTGGGAAAGAGGACTGGTAGCGCGTCCAACAGAAAAGAGTGGGTAACCAACATGTTATGATGAAAAATAATTATCCTTGCTAGCTGAAGGATCGTAGTCTAAAGAACTTACTGAAAGTGGCATTTTATACAGAAACTCCGATCCTCTAACTTCAATTCATTCTTTCATTCCAAATCACAAGCTCTATATATGCGATCCTTGTTGTGCCTAATTTAGTACTATTTTTCTTAGTTCCTTCTTCGACAACACAATCAATTAATCCCGCTAATGATCATGAGACATGCACTCCTAGTAACCGTATAAAGGATATATAAAATAAAGAGAATAGCTTCAAAAGGTAGTCTATATTGAACAAATCCTATGCTAATTCTTTTCTCGTGCAATCTGAGAGAGAGGGGCGGCGGGGAGGGGAACACAGGAGACCCAGATACAGCAGAAAGTGTAATTGCATCTTCTGCAACCGAGCATGTTTTCGGGGTGTCTGCTTTACCTACACCCGTCGAACCGTTCTACCAGAAAAGAATATAAGTTTGGAGAGAGCTATTTCCTTACAATATTAATAGGTCTTATATTGAAGAAGAAGCTAAGCAAGATGTGCTCAGTAAACTGGACAGTGAACTTTACCTGATAATAATGGATTTGGTAATGACGTTCGTCCATTCAGTATTTCGAGCTAATGAGTGACTTTGGCAAGCGAGGAAGATGTTTGCATGTTAGCGCGGTAATCACCAGTCAAGGCAGCATTTATATTGGCAAGTTTCAAGTAGATAACTTTGTTCTTCTTTTTAACAGTTGCACACAGAATAGTTTCGCAGTTAATTTTGCCTATTATCTAGCATATGCTACACACTATCACGGTTTAACATCATGCTCTCATAACTTTTTTATTCATTCTGATAACGCTGGCTGTTACCATAATGGGCCACTCCTTGTCAGCTTACCACAACTTGTGGAGCGAGAAATGGTGTCTGATTAATTTGTCATGTCATTTTTGATCAGCAGGCTAACTCTAAAGGACATAGCAATATCGTAATACTGCACCTATGAAAGTTCCTATTAGACACCACGTGAACGAGAAACACAACTTTACTACTACCCAGGAAATGAAAGAGGGATTAGAGTGATATGGTAGGCAAAGGGACTTTAGTAGAATCCAACTAGTGGTCTATTAGCAATGCTGCGTTCTGATTGGTTGAGCTCCTACTAGGCTATATGTTATAGCCTACTAGTAGCGAAAAGCGCTGACTTGTTGGCGGCAAAAAAGGATTTTTAACTAGCTAAAGTTGTTTTGTCTCGATATTTTTTACCAAATAGTTGGATTTCACTAAAACAATTATTCCTCTCGCCCTCGTGGCCTCTGAGTCAATAGCCTATTCGGCCTTCGGACTCATGGGCTATTGACTCAGAGCCCATTCAGGACAGGTTTCTCTGGAAAGGTTTTTTTCTACGAAAAAAAAAAAACCCTTTCTGCGCGCCCATTGAAATGTATGCAAAATAGTGCTTATGTCTAGAGAAAAGACCTTTTTTCTTTAGAGAAAAAAATTTAAATGCAAGTTAAAATCGTTTCTATAGGGTTAATTCATAAAGAGGTGTCAAGTGAAGCAATATATATTTAGACATCACGCTACTAATTTAGGAACCATTGACAATCACAACAAAATACAGTGAACGGTTTGAACCCATAACCGAGGATTCATTTCATAAATTAGTGGAATATAATCGTTCGGAAAGGTGTAGTCCTGAATAGGACTGTTGTTGACTACCTGTCAACAGTCGTATTCAGGACTTCGCAGATCTACACTCACCTGAAAGATTATACCCCATAATTAAAGAAAATAAAAAAAGCGCGCGTTTAAAGTAATGGTAAGTTTATATGAAGATTAACGCAAACCGAAGTAGTCAATGAGAGTGGCCGAAAGTTACCAAAAGTACCCTAAAGGATTACAAGGGTGTTCATTACTCTTATAGAGTTCACAAGTTGTCAATAGCATTTAAGCGTTCGCGATAGCGCGCGATTGAAGAAATGGTAAGTTTATTTATCTGAAGATTAACGCAAGCCGAAGTAGTCAATGATAGTGGCCGAAAGTTACCGAAAGTACACGGAAGAATTATAATGGTGTTCATTAATTTTATAGTGTTCACAAGTTGACAAAGGCTTTTAAGCGTTCACGAAAGCGCGCGTTTGAAGTAATGGTAAGTTTATATGAAGATTGACGAAAGCCAAAGTAGTCAATGATAGTGGCCGAAAGTTAACAAACGTACCCCGAATTATCACAATGGTGTTCATTAATCGAATAGTGTTCACAAGTTGGCAAAGGCATTTAAGCGTTCACGGCAGCACGCGTTTGAAGTAATGGTAAGTTTATATGAAGATTGACGAAAGCCGAAGTAGTCAATGATAGAAGCCGAAAGTTACCGAAAGTACCCGGAAGAATTATAATGGTGTTCATTAATCTTAAAGTCTTTACAAGAAGACAAGGGCAATTACGCGTTCACAATAGCGCGGGTTTGAAGTAATGGTAAGTTTATATGAAGATTAACGCAAGCCCAAGTAGTCAATGACAGTGGCCGAAATTTACAGAAAGTACCCGGAAGGATTACAATGGTGTTCATGAATCTTATAGAGTTCACAAGTTGACAAAGGTAATTAAGCGTTCACGAAAGCGCGTGGTTGAAGTAATGGTAAGTTTATATGAAGATTGATGCAAGCCGAACTGGTCAATGATAGTGGTAAAAAGTTACCCAAAGTACCTCCGAAGGATTGCGAGAGTGTTAATTAAGTTCAAAGTGTTCACAAGAGTTGGCAAAGGCTATGAAGCGTTTACGATAGCTTGCGTTTAAAGTAATCGTAAGTCTATATGAAGAATGACGCAAGCGGAAGTAGTCAATGATAGTGGCCGAAAGTTTTTTTTTCTTGATTTCAATTACAAAGTACTTATTTACAATACTTACTTACAAACAATAAATGGTGCTTACACTACTGACAAAAATATACTCTACTTACAAAACAATACTGACTGATTTACAATGTGAGATACTTATGCTACTAACAATACTATCCTCTACTTACAATACGATTTACATACGCTACAAAAACCAGAAAAAAAAGGGGGGAGTATGATAAATTTTTATTAGTTAACTGTACTTCTAACTCAAAGGAGAAAAAAAAGATTAAAGATTAGTGGCCGAAAGTTACCAAAAGTACCCTAAAGGACTACAAGGGTGTTTATTACTCTTATAGTGTTCACAAGTTTACAAAGGCATTTTAGCGTTCACGATAGCGGGCGTTTGAAGAAATGGGAAGTTTATAGGAAGATTGACCCAAGCCGAAATAGCCAATGTTACCGAAAATACCCCCGAAGGATTGAGAGAGTGTTCATTAAATTTATGGTGTTCACAAGGGTTGGCAAAGGCGTTTCAGTGTTCACGATAGCGCGTGTTTGAAGTATTGGTAAGTGTATATGAAGATTGACGAAAACCGAAGTAGTCAATGATAGTGGCCGAAAGTTACCAAAAGTACCCTAAAGGATTACAAGGGTGTTCATTACTCTTGTAGAGTTCACAAGTTTACAAAGGCATTTTAGCGTTCACGATAGCGGGCGTTTGAACAAATGGGAACTTTATATGAAGATTAACGCAAGCCGAAGTAGTCAATGATAGTAGCCGAAGGTTACCGAAAGTACCCCGAAGGATCACAATGGTGTTCATTAATCTTACAGTGTTCACAAGTTGACAAAGGCATTTAAGCGTTCACGAAAGCGCGCGTTTGAAGTAATGGTAAGTTTATATGAAGATTGACGAAAGCCGAAGTAGTTAATGATAGTGGCCGAAATTTACAGAAGGTACCCGGAAGGATTACAATGATGTTCATAAATCTTATAGAGTTCACAAGTTGACAAAGGTAATTAAGCGTTCACGAAAGCGCGTGTTTGAAGTAATGGTAAGTTTATATAAACTAAGATTGACGCAAGCCGATTTAGTCAATGATAGTGGTCAAGGTTTACCCTAAGTACCTCTGAAGGATTGCGAGAGAGTTCATTACTTTTATGGTGTTTACAAGTGTAGGCAAAGGCTTTTGAGTGTTCACGATAGGGCGTGTTTGAAGTAATGGTAAGTTTATATAAAGATTGACGCAAGCCGAAATAGTCAATGATCGTGGTCAAAAGTTACCCAAAGGACCCGCAAAGGACTGCGAGAGTGTTAATTAATTTTTTCATAGTACTCACAAGAGGTGGTAAAGGCTTTTAAGCGTTCACTGTGGCGCGAGTTTAAAGTAATGTTCTTATGGTAACTTTATATGAAGATTGACGCAAGCCGAAGTAGTCAATGATAGAAGCCGAAAGTTACCGAAAGTACCCGGAAGAATTATTATGGTGTTCATTAATCTTAAAGTCTTTACAAGAAGACAAGGGCAATTACGCGTTCACAATAGCGCGGGTTTGAAGTAATGGTAAGTTTATATGAAGATTAACGCAAGCCCAAGTAGTCAATGATAGTGGCCGAAATTTACAGAAAGTACACGGAAGGATTACAATGGTGTTCATGAATCTTATAGAGTTCACAAGTTGACAAAGGTAATTAAGCGTTCACGAAAGTGCGTGTTTGAAGTAATGGCAAGTTTATATGAAGATTGACGAAAGCCGAAGTATTTAATGATAGTGGCCGAAATTTATAGAAAGTACCCGGAAGGATTACAATGGTGTTCATGAAAGTTACCGAAAGTACCCCCAAGGATTGGGGGACGCAATAATGATAACAATTAAAAATTATAACGCGCCTTTTCCATGCAAATAAGATCAAAAGCGCGAGACAAGACGTAAATGTTAAAAGAAAATGAAAGCTAAAATAAGCATAATAATTAAGGCTGAGAGTAAACAACGCTAAATCTTACATAAAGATAAAACATTAAATATGTTATATAGTAGGTTAAAAACATTACGGGCCAGTTATTTAAACGGAGTTTAGCCAGTGTTTAACAAAACTACGTTCTAAGTAATTTTCCAGTTGCCGAACGCTTTTATGTAAACACCATTTATCGTGAACACTTGCATGAAAGCATATAGCGTAGACTATAAAAGCATTTATCTTTATAACCACTACGAAAGAAATCGGAAGGGTCCAAAGATTTGCTAAACCGCGGTCTAAGCTAAACTTCGTTTAAATAACCGACCCTACATATCAAAAGCTATTCTAAAAAGATGCGTTTTAAGTAAAGATTTAAATCGTTCAAAATTGTCCTCAAGACGGATGTGAAGGGGCAGATTCTTCCATAAACCAGCGGCAGCAGAGGAAAAAACACCATCCCCTAAAGTCTTTTTCAGATTTAAACTAGATAAGACGTGATAAGATAAGACAAGACTGCTAGCGGAACGGAGATTATAGCGCGGCTGTTCGCTTTAATAGCAATCAAATCGATCAAGTAACCACGCGCATGACCGTAGATAGCTTTAAAAGTAAGAAGAAGTATTTTATAATCAATACGAAATTTGACAGGAAGCCAATGCAAGCAGAAGTAATAAACGGTAGTGGTTGAAAGTTACAGCCTTAAAGTACCCCCAAAAGAACGCAATTTGGGAAAGGCACATAGGCATTTACGATAGAGCCGGTTCGTAGTAATGGTAAGTACACATGTAGATACAAGGCAAGCCGAAGTCTGAGTTAACAATGGTGGTCGAAAGTTACCGAAAGTACCCCGAAGGATTGCGAGAGTGTTCATTACACTAAACGCAATTTGACAACGGCATTTAAGCATTTACGATAGCGCGTGTTGGAAGTAGTGGTAAGTTCATATGAAGATTAACGCAAGCTGAAGTGCATGGTCAATAATAGTGGGTACCGAAAGTATCCCCAAAAGAACGTAATTTAGTAAAAGCATATAGGCATTAATAAGGCAGCGCCGGTTCGTCGTAATGCATCGTACGTTAACATGTAGATTTAACGCAAGCCGAAGTAGTAAACTATATACAGTGGTAGAAAGTGACCAAAAGTGCGCCGAAAGATGGCGAGAGTGTTCATTACAGTGTACGCAATATGAGAAAGGCATTTAAGTGTTTATAATAGCGCGCTTTCATAAACACGAAGATTGACGACGGCTGAAGAAGCCGACAATAGTACTCGCAAGTTACCAACACGACCCCAAAGGTTGCGGGAGTCTATCGTATTTCACAATCAGCATTAAAAATATTTTGACAAGACCTATCCTAAGCGCGCCGGTCTGCCGTGCGGGAGGCCGCTGGTTCAAGAAAGGTCTTTAAGTAACTCAGGAGAAAGTGCTGCCTTTGTAAAGACATCTGCAAACGGTTAGACTTTCTAGTCTTCTCGGATAAGGACGATAAACCGTATGCCCCGTCTCACAACCCTTGCATATATAAATTCTGTCGGATGTTAAAGAACCCACTCACTGTTTGTAAAGAGTAGGGGACGTACGTAGCCCCCGGTGTGGTGGTCTATCTCACATGGGGGGAGGGACTCTTAAGGGCCCGCAGTAATTGGCGTCATGCTGTTGCGGTGACCCTGCGAATAATTGGCGAATCTAATAAAATAAAATAAAACAAAGAAGGCTATTGCTGCCCAGTAGCAGTCATTTTCGTAAGAAGGAAAGTCCTCCTTTGAAAATGAAGCACTTTTCCTGGTGTCCAACTTGAGAAACCTGTCCTAAAACAGAAAAAAAGGTTCAATGTTTATCAGTAGACCGAAGATCAATGATGGAGAAATTTGAGTGCTGGTTATTATTCGCTCTTGTTTTATCGCGTTGGTAAGTTTTTTAAACGATTTACACAGTCCAACCGCTATTTTTGCAACTGACCCTGCTCGAAAGCAAACTACGCCAGTGCACAACTCCTACGATGCTATGCTATTATTCTTGGGGTATAATTAGCAGTCCTACCTCCATAAATAATATCAACCCTTAACAGTAATGGTGCTCGCTATGTGGGTCTTAAAAGAAAACGGGAGATTAATGCAAAGAAGAATATCCGTTATACCTGAAGCGTAGAAAACGCCTCCCAACGTGATGAACAAATGAACTGCTGGGTACGTTCAATCTAGAAAAGAAAAAAGCTCAAGAAAAGAAAAAAAACAAGCGATTAGAAAATATTACCCACAGACTTAAATTGAACAAATACAGCTTATTTCATATGGAATTAATTCTCAAACTTTTTTCCTCGGACGCTTTCCAAGCCAGTCTTTCAGTTGCAAACGGATCCTAGACTCAGTTCTAGGAATTTGTGAGCACATTTCTTGCTTTGTTTAAGACCTGATAATAATTTTTGTCTTCTTTCCTCTCCACCCTATTCATTATTTATCGCAAAATAACGTTTTATGTAACTTGCTGAATATGCTTTTGATTTGCAACTATAGGGGATTTAGATAACAAATGAAGTTTAACGCCAAACTGTCAGCAGATATTTTAAGTGGGCAGGAACGCCAATAAAAAAGAAAGTCGACTCACAATGAACCCTCAATCACCGCTTCTCCCTGTAATAACAACTGCGCAAATTCATACAGTTATACTATTATACTGCTGATTGGAGTTTAAATTCTTACTACTTGTTTAAAGTAGTACATATTATACAGAGTATTCCCTTTCTTGAATTCTGTCCTTTTAAGCCGAAGATGTCTAACAAAAACTAAGCCAGATTTAAACAGCATACCTTCAGTTAATGAGCTTTTTCAAAGTGCAGAGTTATACTGTACAACAAAACTGATACTTTTATGTAATAGTTTAGTTGTTGATGTCAAATTTTGCTGTTTCAGTCTGTTAGGATCAGACTTTTTGTTGAATTTGCTGCTTGGTTTCAATGACAGATGCTAAGACCAGGCTGATTATTCAAGTTTATGCCCAGTATCTTTCATGGGGCCGCCCTTAAAATATCACAGCAAGCTGGTCAAAAGCAACGGTTCCCTTGTTTTTCAAACCAAGCAATGTAAAAATAATATGCAGCAACGTTTCAATAGTATATTTAGATAATAGTAGCTGTCAAGCAGTGTCGTTAAAGCAGGGAAAATGTTTCATATTTTCACATTTTTTTAACTTGAATTCTGGGCTTTTAAGCCAAAAAACGTTTTCACATATACTAAGCCAAATTTATACCACATACCTTGATGAACTTTTTCAAAGTGCAGAGTTATACACTCTACAGCGAAACTGGTACGTTTATGTAATAGTTTAGTTGTTGATGTCAGATTTTGCTGTTTCAGTCTGTTAGGATCAGACTTTTTGTTGAATTTGCTGCTTGGTTTCAATGACAGATGCTAAGACCAGGCTGATTATTCAAGTTTATGCCCAGTATCTTTCATGGGGCCGCCCTTAAAATATCACAGCAAGCTGGTCAAAAGCAACGGTTCCCTTGTTTTTCAAACCAAGCAATGTAAAAATAATATGCAGCAACGTTTCAATAGTATATTTAGATAATAGTAGCTGTCAAGCAGTGTCGTTAAAGCAGGGAAAATGTTTCATATTTTCACATTTTTTTAACTTGAATTCTGGGCTTTTAAGCCAAAAAACGTTTTCACATATACTAAGCCAAATTTATACCACATACCTTGATGAACTTTTTCAAAGTGCAGAGTTATACACTCTACAGCGAAACTGGTACTTTTATGTAATAGTTTAGTTGTTGATGTCAGATTTTGCTGTTTCAGTCTGTTAGGATCAGACTTTTTGTTGAATTTGCTGCTTGGTTTCAATGACAGATGCTAAGACCAGGCTGATTATTCAAGTTTATGCCCAGTATCTTTCATGGGGCCGCCCTTAAAATATCACAGCAAGCTGGTCAAAAGCAACGGTTCCCTTGTTTTTCAAACCAAGCAATGTAAAAATAATATGCAGCAACGTTTCAATAGTATATTTAGATAATAGTAGCTGTCAAGCAGTGTCGTTAAAGCAGGGAAAATGTTTCATATTTTCACATTTTTTTAACTTGAATTCTGGGCTTTTAAGCCAAAAAACGTTTTCACATATACTAAGCCAAATTTATACCACATACCTTGATGAACTTTTTCAAAGTGCAGAGTTATACACTCTACAGCGAAACTGGTACTTTTATGTAATAGTTTAGTTGTTGATGTCAGATTTTGCTGTTTCAGTCTGTTAGGATCAGACTTTTTGTTGAATTTGTTGCTTGGTTTCAATGACAGATACTAAGACCAGGCTGATTATTCAAGTTTATGCCCAGTATCTTTCATGGGGCCGCCCTTAAAATATCACAGCAAGCTGGTCAAAAGCACCGGTCCCCTTGTTTTTCAAACCAAGCAATGTAAAAAAAAAAATTCCCAACAACAACTTTTCAATGTTACTGAATTTTACGCCCACTATAATTACATAGGGTCGCCCTTCTAATATCACATCAAGATTGCAAAAAGCACCATTTCCATTGCATTGATGATTTTAAAACAAAACCGTTCCAAAAAAAACACTTTATATGCAGCTATTTACCGGTAGTTTTAAAAGAAAGTTTCATTTACCATTGACTGAAGTATCAGTCCAGAGAGCCTGTCTCCCTTGCTTGCTGGGTTGGAATCCCAGTTTATCTAGTTTTCAAAGTAAGTTTCATCTATCATTGACTGAAGTATCAGTCCAGGGAGCCTCTGTCTCCCTTGCTTGCTGGGTTGGAATCCCAGTTTATCTAGTTTCAAAAGTAAGTTTCATCTATCATTGACTGAAGTATCAGTCCAGGGAGCCTCTGTCTCCCTTGCTTGCTGGGTTGGAATCCCAGTTTATCTAGTTTTAATAGTAAGTTTCATCTATCATTGACTGAAGTATCAGTCCAGGGAGCCTCTGTCTCCCTTGCTTGCTGGGTTGGAATCCCAGTTTATCTAGTTTCAAAAGTAAGTTTCATCTATCATTGACTGAAGTATCAGTCCAGGGAGCCTCTGTCTCCCTTGCTTGCTGGGTTGGAATCCCAGTTTATCTAGTTTTAAATGTAAGTTTCATCCATCATCGACTAAAGTATCAGTCCAGGGAGCCTCTGTCTCCCTTGCTTGCTGGGTTGGAATCCCAGTTTATCTAGATTTAATAGTAAGTTTCATCTATCATTGACTGAAGTATCAGTCCAGGGAGCCTCTGTCTCCCTTGCTTGCTGGGTTGGAATCCCAGTTTATCTAGTTTTAATAGTAAGTTTCATCTATCATTGACTGAAGTATCAGTCCAGGGAGCCTCTGTCTCCCTTGCTTGCTGGGTTGGAATCCCAGTTTATCTAGTTTTAATAGTAAGTTTCATCTATCATCGACTGAAGTATCAGTCCAGGGAGCCTCTGTCTCCCTTGCTTGCTGGGTTGGAATCCCAGTTTATCTAGTTTCAAAAGTAAGTTTCATCTATCATTGACTGAAGTATCAGTCCAGGGAGCCTCTGTCTCCCTTGCTTGCTGGGTTGGAATCCCAGTTTATCTAGTTATAAATGTAAGTTTCATCTATCATCGACTGAAGTATCAGTCCAGGGAGCCTCTGTCTCCCTTGCTTGCTGGGTTGGAATCCCAGTTTATCTAGTTTTAAAAGTAACTTTCATCTATACTTGACAGAACTATCAGTCCAGGGAGCTGCTATCTCCCTTGCTTGCTGGGTTGGAATCCCAGTTTATCTAGTTTTAATAGTAAGTTTGATCTATCATTGACTGAAGTATCAGTCCAGGGAGCCTCTGTCTCCCTTGCTTGCTGGGTTGGAATCCCAGTTTATGAAGTTTTAAAAGTAAGTTTCATCTATCATTGACTGAAGTATCAGTCCAGGGAGCCTCTGTCTCCCTTGATTGCTGGGTTGGAATCCCAGTTGATCTAGTTTTAAATGTAAATTTCATCTATCATTGACTGAAGTATCAGTCCAGGGAGCCTCTGTCTCCCTTACTTGCTGGGTTGGAATCCCAGTTTATCTAGTTTTAAAAGTAAGTTTCATCTATCATTGACTGAAGTATCAGTCCAGGGAGCCTCTGTCTCCCTTGCTTGCTGGGTTGGAATCCCAGTTGATCTAGTTTTAAATGTAAATTTCATCTATCATTGACTGAAGTATCAGTCCAGGGAGCCTCTGTCTCCCTTGCTTGCTGGGTTGGAATCCCAGTTTATCTAGTTTTAATAGTAAGTTTTATCTATCATTGAGTGAAGTATCAGTCCAGGGAGCCTCTGTCTCCCTTGCTTGCTGGGTTGGAATCCCAGTTTATCTAGTTTTAATAGTAAGTTTCATCTATCATTGACTGAAGTATCAGTCCAGGGAGCCTCTGTCTCCCTTGCTTGCTGGGTTGGAATCCCAGTTTATCTAGTTTTAAAAGTAAGTTTCATCTATCATTGACTGAAGTATCAGTCCAGGGAGCCTCTGTCTCCCTTGCTTGCTGGGTTGGAATCCCAGTTTATCTAGTTTCAAAAGTAAGTTTCATCTATCATTGACTGAAGTATCAGTCCAGGGAGCCTCTGTCTCCCTTGCTTGCTGGGTTGGAATCCCAGTTTATCTAGTTTTAATAGTAAGTTTCATCTATCATTGACTGAAGTATCAGTCCAGGGAGCCTCTGTCTCCCTTGCTTGCTGGGTTGGAATCCCAGTTTATCTAGTTTTAAAAGTAAGTTTCATGTATCATTGACTGAAGTATCAGTCCAGGGAGCCTCTGTCTCCCTTGCTTGCTGGGTTGGAATCCCAGTTTATCTAGTTTTAAATGTAAGTTTCATCTATCATTGACTGAAGTATCAGTCCAGGGAGCCTCTGTCTCCCTTGCTTGCTGGGTTGGAATCCCAGTTTATATAGTTTTAAATGTAAGTTTCATCTATCATTGACTGAAGTATCAGTCCAGGGAACCTCTGTCTCCCTTGCTTGCTGGGTTGGAATCCCAGTTTATCTAGTTTTAAATGTAAATTTCATCTATCATTGACTGAAGTATCAGTCCAGGGAGCCTCTGTCTCCCTTACTTGCTGGGTTGGAATCCCAGTTTATCTAGTTTTAAAAGTAAGTTTCATCTATCATTGACTGAAGTATCAGTCCAGGGAGCCTCTGTCTCCCTTGCTTGCTGGGTTGGAATCCCAGTTGATCTAGTTTTAAATGTAAATTTCATCTATCATTGACTGAAGTATCAGTCCAGGGAGCCTCTGTCTCCCTTGCTTGCTGGGTTGGAATCCCAGTTTATCTAGTTTTAATAGTAAGTTTTATCTATCATTGAGTGAAGTATCAGTCCAGGGAGCCTCTGTCTCCCTTGCTTGCTGGGTTGGAATCCCAGTTTATCTAGTTTTAAATGTAAGTTTCATCCATCATCGACTAAAGTATCAGTCCAGGGAGCCTCTGTCTCCCTTGCTTGCTGGGTTGGAATCCCAGTTTATCTAGATTTAATAGTAAGTTTCATCTATCATTGACTGAAGTATCAGTCCAGGGAGCCTCTGTCTCCCTTGCTTGCTGGGTTGGAATCCCAGTTTATCTAGTTTTAATAGTAAGTTTCATCTATCATTGACTGAAGTATCAGTCCAGGGAGCCTCTGTCTCCCTTGCTTGCTGGGTTGGAATCCCAGTTTATCTAGTTTTAATAGTAAGTTTCATCTATCATCGACTGAAGTATCAGTCCAGGGAGCCTCTGTCTCCCTTGCTTGCTGGGTTGGAATCCCAGTTTATCTAGTTTCAAAAGTAAGTTTCATCTATCATTGACTGAAGTATCAGTCCAGGGAGCCTCTGTCTCCCTTGCTTGCTGGGTTGGAATCCCAGTTTATCTAGTTATAAATGTAAGTTTCATCTATCATCGACTGAAGTATCAGTCCAGGGAGCCTCTGTCTCCCTTGCTTGCTGGGTTGGAATCCCAGTTTATCTAGTTTTAAAAGTAACTTTCATCTATACTTGACAGAACTATCAGTCCAGGGAGCTGCTATCTCCCTTGCTTGCTGGGTTGGAATCCCAGTTTATCTAGTTTTAAAAGTAACTTTCATCTATACTTGACAGAACTATCAGTCCAGGGAGCTGCTATCTCCCTTGCTTGCTGGGTTGGAATCCCAGTTAATGAAGTTTTAAAAGTAAGTTTCATCTATCATTGACTGAAGTATCAGTCCAGGGAGCCTCTGTCTCCCTTGCTTGCTGGGTTGGAATCCCAGTTTATATAGTTTTAAATGTAAGTTTCATCTATCATTGACTGAAGTATCAGTCCAGGGCACCTCTGTCTCCCTTGCTTGCTGGGTTGGAATCCCAGTTGATCTAGTTTTAAATGTAAATTTCATCTATCATTGACTGAAGTATCAGTCCAGGGAGCCTCTGTCTCCCTTACTTGCTGGGTTGGAATCCCAGTTTATCTAGTTTTAAAAGTAAGTTTCATCTATCATTGACTGAAGTATCAGTCCAGGGAGCCTCTGTCTCCCTTGCTTGCTGGGTTGGAATCCCAGTTTATCTAGTTTTAAAAGTAAGTTTCATCTATCATTGACTGAAGTATCAGTCCAGGGAGCCTCTGTCTCCCTTGCTTGCTGGGTTGGAATCCCAGTTTATCTAGTTTTAAATGTAAGTTTCATCTATCATTGACTGAAGTATCAGTCCAGGGAGCCTCTGTCTCCCTTGCTTGCTGGGTTGGAATCCCAGTTTATCTAGTTTTAAAAGTAAGTTTCATCTATCATTGACTGAAGTATCAGTCCAGGGAACCTCTGTCTCCCTTGCTTGCTGGGTTGGAATCCCAGTTTATCTAGTTTTAAATGTAAATTTCATCTATCATTGACTGAAGTATCAGTCCAGGGAGCCTCTGTCTCCCTTACTTGCTGGGTTGGAATCCCAGTTTATCTAGTTTTAAAAGTAAGTTTCATCTATCATTGACTGAAGTATCAGTCCAGGGAGCCTCTGTCTCCCTTGCTTGCTGGGTTGGAATCCCAGTTTATCTAGTTTTAAATGTAAATTTCATCTATCATTGACTGAAGTATCAGTCCAGGGAGCCTCTGTCTCCCTTACTTGCTGGGTTGGAATCCCAGTTTATCTAGTTTTAAAAGTAAGTTTCATCTATCATTGACTGAAGTATCAGTCCAGGGAGCCTCTGTCTCCCTTGCTTGCTGGGTTGGAATCCCAGTTGATCTAGTTTTAAATGTAAATTTCATCTATCATTGACTGAAGTATCAGTCCAGGGAGCCTCTGTCTCCCTTGCTTGCTGGGTTGGAATCCCAGTTTATCTAGTTTTAATAGTAAGTTTTATCTATCATTGAGTGAAGTATCAGTCCAGGGAGCCTCTGTCTCCCTTGCTTGCTGGGTTGGAATCCCAGTTTATCTAGTTTTAAATGTAAGTTTCATCCATCATCGACTAAAGTATCAGTCCAGGGAGCCTCTGTCTCCCTTGCTTGCTGGGTTGGAATCCCAGTTTATCTAGATTTAATAGTAAGTTTCATCTATCATTGACTGAAGTATCAGTCCAGGGAGCCTCTGTCTCCCTTGCTTGCTGGGTTGGAATCCCAGTTTATCTAGTTTTAATAGTAAGTTTCATCTATCATTGACTGAAGTATCAGTCCAGGGAGCCTCTGTCTCCCTTGCTTGCTGGGTTGGAATCCCAGTTTATCTAGTTTTAAATGTAAATTTCATCTATCATTGACTGAAGTATCAGTCCAGGGAGCCTCTGTCTCCCTTACTTGCTGGGTTGGAATCCCAGTTTATCTAGTTTTAAAAGTAAGTTTCATCTATCATTGACTGAAGTATCAGTCCAGGGAGCCTCTGTCTCCCTTGCTTGCTGGGTTGGAATCCCAGTTGATCTAGTTTTAAATGTAAATTTCATCTATCATTGACTGAAGTATCAGTCCAGGGAGCCTCTGTCTCCCTTGCTTGCTGGGTTGGAATCCCAGTTTATCTAGTTTTAATAGTAAGTTTTATCTATCATTGAGTGAAGTATCAGTCCAGGGAGCCTCTGTCTCCCTTGCTTGCTGGGTTGGAATCCCAGTTTATCTAGTTTTAAATGTAAGTTTCATCCATCATCGACTAAAGTATCAGTCCAGGGAGCCTCTGTCTCCCTTGCTTGCTGGGTTGGAATCCCAGTTTATCTAGATTTAATAGTAAGTTTCATCTATCATTGACTGAAGTATCAGTCCAGGGAGCCTCTGTCTCCCTTGCTTGCTGGGTTGGAATCCCAGTTTATCTAGTTTTAATAGTAAGTTTCATCTATCATTGACTGAAGTATCAGTCCAGGGAGCCTCTGTCTCCCTTGCTTGCTGGGTTGGAATCCCAGTTTATCTAGTTTTAATAGTAAGTTTCATCTATCATCGACTGAAGTATCAGTCCAGGGAGCCTCTGTCTCCCTTGCTTGCTGGGTTGGAATCCCAGTTTATCTAGTTTCAAAAGTAAGTTTCATCTATCATTGACTGAAGTATCAGTCCAGGGAGCCTCTGTCTCCCTTGCTTGCTGGGTTGGAATCCCAGTTTATCTAGTTATAAATGTAAGTTTCATCTATCATCGACTGAAGTATCAGTCCAGGGAGCCTCTGTCTCCCTTGCTTGCTGGGTTGGAATCCCAGTTTATCTACTTTTAAAAGTAACTTTCATCTATACTTGACAGAACTATCAGTCCAGGGAGCTGCTATCTCCCTTGCTTGCTGGGTTGGAATCCCAGTTTATCTAGTTTTAATAGTAAGTTTGATCTATCATTGACTGAAGTATCAGTCCAGGGAGCCTCTGTCTCCCTTGCTTGCTGGGTTGGAATCCCAGTTTATGAAGTTTTAAAAGTAAGTTTCATCTATCATTGACTGAAGTATCAGTCCAGGGAGCCTCTGTCTCCCTTGCTTGCTGGGTTGGAATCCCAGTTTATATAGTTTTAAATGTAAGTTTCATCTATCATTGACTGAAGTATCAGTCCAGGGCACCTCTGTCTCCCTTGCTTGCTGGGTTGGAATCCCAGTTGATCTAGTTTTAAATGTAAATTTCATCTATCATTGACTGAAGTATCAGTCCAGGGAGCCTCTGTCTCCCTTACTTGCTGGGTTGGAATCCCAGTTTATCTAGTTTTAAAAGTAAGTTTCATCTATCATTGACTGAAGTATCAGTCCAGGGAGCCTCTGTCTCCCTTGCTTGCTGGGTTGGAATCCCAGTTTATCTAGTTTTAAAAGTAAGTTTCATCTATCATTGACTGAAGTATCAGTCCAGGGAGCCTCTGTCTCCCTTGCTTGCTGGGTTGGAATCCCAGTTTATCTAGTTTTAAATGTAAGTTTCATCTATCATTGACTGAAGTATCAGTCCAGGGAGCCTCTGTCTCCCTTGCTTGCTGGGTTGGAATCCCAGTTTATATAGTTTTAAATGTAAGTTTCATCTATCATTGACTGAAGTATCAGTCCAGGGAACCTCTGTCTCCCTTGCTTGCTGGGTTGGAATCCCAGTTTATCTAGTTTTAAATGTAAATTTCATCTATCATTGACTGAAGTATCAGTCCAGGGAGCCTCTGTCTCCCTTACTTGCTGGGTTGGAATCCCAGTTTATCTAGTTTTAAAAGTAAGTTTCATCTATCATTGACTGAAGTATCAGTCCAGGGAGCCTCTGTCTCCCTTGCTTGCTGGGTTGGAATCCCAGTTGATCTAGTTTTAAATGTAAATTTCATCTATCATTGACTGAAGTATCAGTCCAGGGAGCCTCTGTCTCCCTTGCTTGCTGGGTTGGAATCCCAGTTTATCTAGTTTTAATAGTAAGTTTTATCTATCATTGAGTGAAGTATCAGTCCAGGGAGCCTCTGTCTCCCTTGCTTGCTGGGTTGGAATCCCAGTTTATCTAGTTTTAAATGTAAGTTTCATCCATCATCGACTAAAGTATCAGTCCAGGGAGCCTCTGTCTCCCTTGCTTGCTGGGTTGGAATCCCAGTTTATCTAGATTTAATAGTAAGTTTCATCTATCATTGACTGAAGTATCAGTCCAGGGAGCCTCTGTCTCCCTTGCTTGCTGGGTTGGAATCCCAGTTTATCTAGTTTTAATAGTAAGTTTCATCTATCATTGACTGAAGTATCAGTCCAGGGAGCCTCTGTCTCCCTTGCTTGCTGGGTTGGAATCCCAGTTTATCTAGTTTTAATAGTAAGTTTCATCTATCATCGACTGAAGTATCAGTCCAGGGAGCCTCTGTCTCCCTTGCTTGCTGGGTTGGAATCCCAGTTTATCTAGTTTCAAAAGTAAGTTTCATCTATCATTGACTGAAGTATCAGTCCAGGGAGCCTCTGTCTCCCTTGCTTGCTGGGTTGGAATCCCAGTTTATCTAGTTATAAATGTAAGTTTCATCTATCATCGACTGAAGTATCAGTCCAGGGAGCCTCTGTCTCCCTTGCTTGCTGGGTTGGAATCCCAGTTTATCTAGTTTTAAAAGTAACTTTCATCTATACTTGACAGAACTATCAGTCCAGGGAGCTGCTATCTCCCTTGCTTGCTGGGTTGGAATCCCAGTTTATCTAGTTTTAATAGTAAGTTTGATCTATCATTGACTGAAGTATCAGTCCAGGGAGCCTCTGTCTCCCTTGCTTGCTGGGTTGGAATCCCAGTTTATGAAGTTTTAAAAGTAAGTTTCATCTATCATTGACTGAAGTATCAGTCCAGGGAGCCTCTGTCTCCCTTGCTTGCTGGGTTGGAATCCCAGTTTATATAGTTTTAAATGTAAGTTTCATCTATCATTGACTGAAGTATCAGTCCAGGGCACCTCTGTCTCCCTTGCTTGCTGGGTTGGAATCCCAGTTGATCTAGTTTTAAATGTAAATTTCATCTATCATTGACTGAAGTATCAGTCCAGGGAGCCTCTGTCTCCCTTACTTGCTGGGTTGGAATCCCAGTTTATCTAGTTTTAAAAGTAAGTTTCATCTATCATTGACTGAAGTATCAGTCCAGGGAGCCTCTGTCTCCCTTGCTTGCTGGGTTGGAATCCCAGTTGATCTAGTTTTAAATGTAAATTTCATCTATCATTGACTGAAGTATCAGTCCAGGGAGCCTCTGTCTCCCTTGCTTGCTGGGTTGGAATCCCAGTTTATCTAGTTTTAATAGTAAGTTTTATCTATCATTGAGTGAAGTATCAGTCCAGGGAGCCTCTGTCTCCCTTGCTTGCTGGGTTGGAATCCCAGTTTATCTAGTTTTAATAGTAAGTTTCATCTATCATTGACTGAAGTATCAGTCCAGGGAGCCTCTGTCTCCCTTGCTTGCTGGGTTGGAATCCCAGTTTATCTAGTTTTAAAAGTAAGTTTCATCTATCATTGACTGAAGTATCAGTCCAGGGAGCCTCTGTCTCCCTTGCTTGCTGGGTTGGAATCCCAGTTTATCTAGTTTCAAAAGTAAGTTTCATCTATCATTGACTGAAGTATCAGTCCAGGGAGCCTCTGTCTCCCTTGCTTGCTGGGTTGGAATCCCAGTTTATCTAGTTTTAATAGTAAGTTTCATCTATCATTGACTGAAGTATCAGTCCAGGGAACCTCTGTCTCCCTTGCTTGCTGGGTTGGAATCCCAGTTTATCTAGTTTTAAATGTAAATTTCATCTATCATTGACTGAAGTATCAGTCCAGGGAGCCTCTGTCTCCCTTACTTGCTGGGTTGGAATCCCAGTTTATCTAGTTTTAAAAGTAAGTTTCATCTATCATTGACTGAAGTATCAGTCCAGGGAGCCTCTGTCTCCCTTGCTTGCTGGGTTGGAATCCCAGTTGATCTAGTTTTAAATGTAAATTTCATCTATCATTGACTGAAGTATCAGTCCAGGGAGCCTCTGTCTCCCTTGCTTGCTGGGTTGGAATCCCAGTTTATCTAGTTTTAATAGTAAGTTTTATCTATCATTGAGTGAAGTATCAGTCCAGGGAGCCTCTGTCTCCCTTGCTTGCTGGGTTGGAATCCCAGTTTATCTAGTTTTAATAGTAAGTTTCATCTATCATTGACTGAAGTATCAGTCCAGGGAGCCTCTGTCTCCCTTGCTTGCTGGGTTGGAATCCCAGTTTATCTAGTTTTAAAAGTAAGTTTCATCTATCATTGACTGAAGTATCAGTCCAGGGAGCCTCTGTCTCCCTTGCTTGCTGGGTTGGAATCTCAGTTTATCTAGTTTCAAAAGTAAGTTTCATCTATCATTGACTGAAGTATCAGTCCAGGGAGCCTCTGTCTCCCTTGCTTGCTGGGTTGGAATCCCAGTTTATCTAGTTTTAATAGTAAGTTTCATCTATCATTGACTGAAGTATCAGTCCAGGGAGCCTCTGTCTCCCTTGCTTGCTGGGTTGGAATCCCAGTTTATCTAGTTTTAAAAGTAAGTTTCATCTATCATTGACTGAAGTATCAGTCCAGGGAGCCTCTGTCTCCCTTGCTTGCTGGGTTGGAATCCCAGTTTATCTAGTTTTAAATGTAAGTTTCATCTATCATTGACTGAAGTATCAGTCCAGGGAGCCTCTGTCTCCCTTGCTTGCTGGGTTGGAATCCCAGTTTATCTAGTTTTAAATGTAAGTTTCATCTATCATCGACTGAAGTATCAGTCTAGGGAGTCTCTGTCTCCCTTGCTTGCTGGGTTGGAATCCCAGTTTATCTAGTTTTAATAGTAAGTTTCATCTATCATTGACTGAAGTATCAGTCCAGGGAGCCTCTGTCTCCCTTGCTTGCTGGGTTGGAATCCCAGTTTATCTAGTTTTAATAGTAAGTTTCATCTATCATTGACTGAAGTATCAGTCCAGGGAGCCTCTGTCTCCCTTGCTTGCTGGGTTGGAATCCCAGTTTATCTAGTTTTAAAAGTAAGTTTCATCTATCATTGACTGAAGTATCAGTCCAGGGAGCCTCTGTCTCCCTTGCTTGCTGGGTTGGAATCCCAGTTTATCTAGTTTTAATAGTAGGTTTCATTTATCATTGACTGAAGTATCAGTCCAGGGAGCCTCTGTCTCCCTTGCTTGCTGGGTTGGAATCCCAGTTTATCTAGTTTTAATAGTAAGTTTCATCTATCATTGACTGAAGTATCAGTCCAGGGAGCCTCTGTCTCCCTTGCTTGCTGGGTTGGAATCCCAGTTTATCTAGTTTTAATAGTAAGTTTCATCTATCATTGACTGAAGTATCAGTCCAGGGAGCCTCTGTCTCCCTTGCTTGCTGGGTTGGAATCCCAGTTTATCAAGTTTTAAAAGTAAGTTTCATGTATCATTGACTGAAGTATCAGTCCAGGGAGCCTCTGTCTCCCTTGCTTGCTGGGTTGGAATCCCAGTTTATCTAGTTTTAAAAGTAACTTTCATCTATACTTGACAGAACTATCAGTCTAGGGAGCTGCTATCTCCCTTGCTTGCTGGGTTGGAATCCCAGTTTATCTAGTTTTAATAGTAAGTTTCATCTATCATTGACTGAAGTATCAGTCCAGGGAGCCTCTGTCTCCCTTGCTTGCTGGGTTGGAATCCCAGTTTATCTAGTTTTAATAGTAAGTTTCATCTATCATTGACTGAAGTATCAGTCCAGGGAGCCTCTGTCTCCCTTGCTTGCTGGGTTGGAATCCCAGTTTATCAAGTTTTAAAAGTAAGTTTCATGTATCATTGACTGAAGTATCAGTCCAGGGAGCCTCTGTCTCCCTTGCTTGCTGGGTTGGAATCCCAGTTTATCTTGTTTTAATAGTAAGTTTCATCTATCATTGACTGAAGTATCAGTCCAGGGAGCCTCTGTCTCCCTTGCTTGCTGGGTTGGAATCCCAGTTTATCTAGTTTTAAAAGTAAGTTTCATCTATCATTGACTGAAGTATCAGTCCAGGGAGCCTCTGTCTCCCTTGCTTGCTGGGTTGGAATCTCAGTTTATCTAGTTTCAAAAGTAAGTTTCATCTATCATTGACTGAAGTATCAGTCCAGGGAGCCTCTGTCTCCCTTGCTTGCTGGGTTGGAATCCCAGTTTATCTAGTTTTAATAGTAAGTTTCATCTATCATTGACTGAAGTATCAGTCCAGGGAGCCTCTGTCTCCCTTGCTTGCTGGGTTGGAATCCCAGTTTATCTAGTTTTAAAAGTAAGTTTCATCTATCATTGACTGAAGTATCAGTCCAGGGAGCCTCTGTCTCCCTTGCTTGCTGGGTTGGAATCCCAGTTTATCTAGTTTTAAATGTAAGTTTCATCTATCATTGACTGAAGTATCAGTCCAGGGAGCCTCTGTCTCCCTTGCTTGCTGGGTTGGAATCCCAGTTTATCTAGTTTTAAATGTAAGTTTCATCTATCATCGACTGAAGTATCAGTCTAGGGAGTCTCTGTCTCCCTTGCTTGCTGGGTTGGAATCCCAGTTTATCTAGTTTTAATAGTAAGTTTCATCTATCATTGACTGAAGTATCAGTCCAGGGAGCCTCTGTCTCCCTTGCTTGCTGGGTTGGAATCCCAGTTTATCTAGTTTTAATAGTAAGTTTCATCTATCATTGACTGAAGTATCAGTCCAGGGAGCCTCTGTCTCCCTTGCTTGCTGGGTTGGAATCCCAGTTTATCTAGTTTTAAAAGTAAGTTTCATCTATCATTGACTGAAGTATCAGTCCAGGGAGCCTCTGTCTCCCTTGCTTGCTGGGTTGGAATCCCAGTTTATCTAGTTTTAATAGTAGGTTTCATTTATCATTGACTGAAGTATCAGTCCAGGGAGCCTCTGTCTCCCTTGCTTGCTGGGTTGGAATCCCAGTTTATCTAGTTTTAATAGTAAGTTTCATCTATCATTGACTGAAGTATCAGTCCAGGGAGCCTCTGTCTCCCTTGCTTGCTGGGTTGGAATCCCAGTTTATCTAGTTTTAATAGTAAGTTTCATCTATCATTGACTGAAGTATCAGTCCAGGGAGCCTCTGTCTCCCTTGCTTGCTGGGTTGGAATCCCAGTTTATCAAGTTTTAAAAGTAAGTTTCATGTATCATTGACTGAAGTATCAGTCCAGGGAGCCTCTGTCTCCCTTGCTTGCTGGGTTGGAATCCCAGTTTATCTAGTTTTAAAAGTAACTTTCATCTATACTTGACAGAACTATCAGTCTAGGGAGCTGCTATCTCCCTTGCTGGCTGGGTTGGAATCCCAGTTTATCTAGTTTTAATAGTAAGTTTCATCTATCATTGACTGAAGTATCAGTCCAGGGAGCCTCTGTCTCCCTTGCTTGCTGGGTTGGAATCCCAGTTTATCTAGTTTTAATAGTAAGTTTCATCTATCATTGACTGAAGTATCAGTCCAGGGAGCCTCTGTCTCCCTTGCTTGCTGGGTTGGAATCCCAGTTT
>JBBMOI010000004.1:35740000-35902500 GCA_038088405.1 Porites divaricata
GAGAAGTTCACAGTCTATGAACTAGCGTGCAGTTTGCAACTCTTTGGCAATTCGTTTAGACAAGAGAAAGACAAGAGATAATGATGATGGTGTCAGTATTAGCAATAGCTGTAACACTTACACTTTCAAATTTCCAGATTGCTTCGCGAGTTGAATTTCTTCACTGTGTTTCTGGTACAGTTCTAATGTTATACCTTGCAATAGAACGAACATTTTTAGAGCAGTAACTTTCATCAGGCATCGTTAAATACAAGCGATCCATGATCGTTCAGGAGAGACTAGCTGGAAACTGCGATGCCGTTAAGAAATTTAAAAAATCAATTTGGGGTTATCTGCGCATGGGTGAATAAAGTCGACTAATTATTCTATTTTGGTACTCGCAAAAATTAATGAGAATCTATTGTATTGAAAAAAACCTTCGAAGTATAATTATTTACATATCTGTTCCCTTTTTTAGCATAACGTATTGCGATCAGAACTACGTGCAAATGATAAACCATCAAATAAATGATAAAAAAACGCGTATGCTGTTGTTCATTATTCTCGCCCTTCTTTTTCAAGCATTTTAGGCCTCGTCCACGATAGTTCGATTATTTCCATATGAAACCGTCCGATGGGTTTTCATTCCAGGGTTTTTGTGGACTGAGCCTTAAACCGCCCTGGAGAAAGGTTCAAAAAGCAAGCGGTTTCGGCAGCGTGCATCCGACTGGATGGTTTCGTGTAAAAAAGGCTGATTCGTATAAAAAAAGTATGTCAGTATAAAAGCATATCCGAATTCTTATAGATATGCACTCTAAGGCCAAGTCCACCTTATCGGAGAGTAAATTTCTAGAGTCAAAAATTTGAAGACTTGTAATAAAATTAAAAAAAGAATCAAATGCAACGCAAATACATCCGTTTTAGAGGGTTGCTTTTTGCTGTCAATATTAAAAAGATTTAGAGCTAAGTTAAGACTTGACAATTAACATCTGAGTTTTTTTGCGGGAATTGGAGGGTATTTCGGCAAATTGAGTTTAACATGTTGCTGTTACTTAGGGCGCTTTCTATTTGTCAGAACTGAGCGACCTGACCATTCCCTTGGTTTTTAATCAATCGAAAGAGACGGTTTTCAGCAAAAACTCTTGGAAAAAGCTTATCTCTTTGTCAAAGTGACTGGTCCCATCAGCCAGTTCTGACTTCTGGAAACCGCCCTTAGTTGTAGTGTTAGACTGCGAGCAGTCCCTCTTCAGTCAGTCGAGTCTGTAATTCGGATGAAATTCAGGCTACAGCATCGGAGAATTGGATTGGTTGATAAACAATAGGATGCTATCAACGCGTTGTCATTGCAATTTATGAAATTCTAACATTTTGACACCTCAAATGTGACACGATGCACCTAAATAGCCAGCATGTTTTGATCAGAACGAGTTGACAAGATGGATTCGGCGGCCAAAGAAAGTATTTTATCTGAACATTTGTCTGAGCGTCTTGGCGGTCTGATTTTAAAGGACGGACAGAAGCTTGCTGTTGAAGCACTAATGTCAGGAAAAGACGTTTTAGTGGTATTACCGACTGGCTTAAGTAAATCTGTCATTTACCAAAGCTTCGTTGTCGCGTTATTGTGTTCCAGTCAAAAGACTCACACTATCTTTAGAAAAACACGAAGCTGGAGTTTACTGAGTCACAATTCAATTCTTCATAGTAAGTTGATGTAGCTTCAGTTAAGCCACACTTCATTCTTACAATTTTGGATCTGTAAATCACTATCCGTGATAATTTAGCATTCTGCAAAGAAAACAACAAGCTGGGCCCAGCGTGATACAGCATTGCAGAAAAACATTACACTCACGGACTAAAGAAAATCGCTTAGTTATTCAGATCCAGAAGGCGCTTTGGAGAAAATTGGAACCCTTACATTTGCTCAGTGAAAATGTAGAACCTTCCAGAGCAAAATCTACCCAGCAGAGAAAAAAAAATCTCATTGGAATAAGCAGCATTTTGGCATGAGGTAAAAGTCGTGTAGGCCTACCACCCCCTTTTATTGGGAAGATAAATTCGGGGCACAGGTAAGGAACAGTTTTAGCTTTGAAGAGAGGATCTCGCTGAGCAGTCCGTCAGGCTTGGACGTTGTAAATAAATTTTCTGAAGAGATGTAAGTTCCGTTCTTTTTTAAATTTACCTTACATATTCGGCAAAAGTCAGAGGCCTTAACTTTCAGATTGGGCTTTCTTCCTCTCCCTTTGCGGACTACCTTTTTTTTGGATGTATTTTCGTTCACGAACAAAAACACACGTTCGATTTATTAAAGTGCCGCGAACCAGTGGGGATATAGTGGGCGACAAATTAAGTCGCAGTTATTAGTTATCAAGTGACAGATCAGTTTATTTTTAACCGGTTGTCTCCTTTGGTGGGTGGAGTTACCCGAACACGTCTGGTTCAAAAGAGAATGCAGTCCCTTCTTCCTTTCCTGCCTCCTCCCCAGCTTCCCCTCGGCTTCTCGTTTTTTGCCGTTTCGCTCGCTTCGCTCGATTTCCTCGCTCGCGTGACCATCCTGAGGGACTGCTAGCAGTCTATTGTAGTGTGGGCACAGCTACGAAAATTCTTAGCGGCGACTCTTTGTATAAATTGAAAGCCTCCTTTGCCTGTGTGCTTGCTTTGACTTCAACTTCTCAAGCGCGAATTACCCTGCCGCGTCCTTAAAATAGCTGGGTAATGAACTGGGAGACTTTTTAATACACATATATGATGTGATATTTATTTAGTCTTAGATGATATTAGTTTAAGTTAACACTAAAAGTGATTTTTACGGATTTGCCACTTGTTCGTTAGTTTATTTTAGCAGTGTTTTAGAATTGCTCTTTCACCTTAAATAGAGGGGGGAGGTACATAATAGGGAGCAAACGTAGAGAGAAGGGAGAAATCGGAGCGAAAATGTAGGGAGGAGGGAGAAAATGAAATTTTGGGAGTAGAGAAATATCGATGTGAAGGCAACTTTATGGCTTTTCTTTAACTTGCGTCATGACAAGGGATAGGGGAAAGGGGAAAATGACTTACACTGCAATCCCCTTGGGTCTCCTGTGACTCCCTTGGTCGGACGTATCTCAGTTTACCAGGTATAAAACTTGGGGAGAGGCTCTTTAAAGATTTCTCTTAGCCGTTGTTAGTTTTGTACAAGGTGCCATTTTCCCACAGTATTTCTTCCGGCTAAGTATGGCCTGCGTAGCAGGCGTTCGAAATGGAAGCCGGGAAGGGAATTAGGGCGCGAGACCTCGCGCGAGGGAGGAGGAAGGAGGGGAACGCCTGCAAGGAAGCCACTAATTTAATGACAAAAATAACGCAACTGTGAATGACTAGCTGTTATATAAGTTTTGCCACGATGCATGTATTCTAGTCGTATCCAGTCTCACACTGTTTTTATTTTGTTTTCCTAAAAAAAAAAAAAACTAAAGTAAAGGTACTATTGATGAAAGAAGTTCAAATGGCTGGGGTCCATTGAAGGATGTCTTCCTTGAAAGTTGCAACGACGCGTACCGAGTTACATAAAATCCAGCATAAATCTGTTCAAGTAGTTGCTGAAGAAATCCGGGGCTAGAAAACTATTTAATAAGAAATGTAGCGGCTCTTCGCAAATTTCAATGGAATATTTGTCAAAGAAAAAATAAAACACTTTGCCGACACTCTGAATTTCTATCAGGACGAATTGAATTCTAGCGGAGCACACAAAAGTGGACAAAAGAACGCTGGTAACGGGGAAAGAGCTGTACTTCGAAGATCTGCAAGAAGGCAACAATTTATTATTAATGTAAGTTTCTGGCGGTTTTATAACCAGCAAGAAGAAGTCGTCAACCGAAAATAGCCAAAAAGTTATGGATCGCTTCGTCTTCAATTCTCTTGCCGTTGATAACGCGGGTCAACCAGCAGATAACAAGCACACAGGCAGCGCAGTGATTTTTTCTAATTTCTTTCTTCTGGCGAGTAAAACCAACAAGCCGTTGAAATATGACACTTCTTCTGAACCAGTCAGTCTGCCCTGCAATCTTAGGCAAGAGAAATCTCTAAATCGTTTTAAGCAATTGTTAAACTTTCATTTTAGTTAATTAAGTTAGATACACGGCATTCATGGAAAACAGGTATAGTTTAGTATAATTTTGAGAAGTATTTTAATTTTAAGAGACTCTTTAGATATGTATTTATTATTAAATATTGTTATGTACTAGTTTATCTTTCATAATTATGTAACAAAAAACCTGATGAATTTTTTTACCGTGTTAAAATAAAGATTTGAGATTGAGATTAAAACTCATCTGATAACAGACCTTTTCCTTCACACACTTCTTTAACTGCCTTTGTCTATTCTCCTTTCGAACTGAAATTGATGCCTTCTAACGATGAATTCCCGTAGAGAAATCTCATCCGCCCTTCAATAACAGCATATGCTTAGTTACTCAAATGGCGTCATGTTGATTTCCACATATCACTAGTGATTTGTGTTTCCCCTCCTGGGAAACATACATCACTAATAATTTGTGTTCCCCACCTGGGAAACACATCTCACTAGTGATTTGTGTTCCAACCTGAGAAACACATATCTCTAGTGATTTGTGTTCCCCCACCTGGGAAACACTTATCACTAGTGACTTGTGTTCCCCCACCTGGGAAACACATATCCCTAATGATATGTGTTCCCCAACCTGGGAAACACATATCACTAGTGATTTGCGTTCCTCCACCTGGGAAACACACATCACTAGTGATTTATGTTCCCCCACCTGGGAAACGCATATCACTAGTGATTTGTGTTCCCCCACCTGGGAAACACATATCACTAGTGATTTGTGTTCCCCTACCTGGTCGGAAATCACTAGTGATTGTGTTCTCCCACCTGGGAAACACATATCACTAGTGATTTGTGTTCCCCCACCTGGAAAACACTTATCACTAGTGATATGTGTTCCCCCACCTGGGAAACACATATCCCAAGTGAAATGTGTTCCCTCACCTCGGAAACACATATCCCAAGTGATATGTGTTCCCCCACCTTGGATTTGTTGCTCTGTTGAAGGGATGTTTTCCAGTCGGCGAATTTTAAATCAGAGAAGTATTTTCTCACAATAGGGACAGGGTAGTCTCTAGCTTTCTATCAGGCGATTTTCTAAATTTTGGATATTTTCTCAAAGTGGTCTGAGATGAATCAGTCCTTAGACCTTTGAGCAGTTGTCCTTTAATGAAGGGTCTGAAGCATTTTTTCACGCCTGATGGTTGACATGAGTACGTGAAAGGCATGGGCTCCTGGTTGGTTTATGATGTCTTTGCACGTCTAGGTTTGGTTCCTTGTTGAATCCAACCCCTTTGCACACTTTGTGTCCAAGAAAGTGATCTCTATTTCTGACATCTCAGCCTTGAATTTGATCAGTAGTAGAGTGAAAGTTATTTGCCTTTTCCACAGTTATTTTTAGCTCTCTATTTTGCCTAGACTTGTGTTCCGTAGGGAACACTCATCGTCAATATACGTACTATCTTTTCCAAAACAGCGGTTCAATATCCCTGGGTGCCCCAGAGACTTTTTATGCGCGGTTTCCGGTTCGGTGAAGTCTTCAAGATAGTGACCCACGCGAAAAACCTTTTTCCTCGCGGCTTCGCCTTCGGTCAAAGATCTGTCGGCCTGCAGCCGAGACGGAAGCATCCCGCTGCGCGCGATAAAAATCCCCTGGTGAAGGCAGAGTATCGGCTCAAATTACATCACGTTTGTTACCAGATACGAAATTTTTGTTTAGTCACGCTAATTCTCTCTCTCCGTAACAATATCGACGGATTTTCCTAGACATTTTTAGACGTAAATTAGACACAAACACACGCAAACTAGATTTTATGTTCCATATTTAGGGGTAAATCTTGCAGGAAACATCGCATGTGAAACTCAATCGAGTTGAAAGTAATGTTTACATTTCGCGGCAAATATTGCTAATAAACACGTGCAAAAGCTGTAGGGTATGTTAAAAAATTTTGCGCAAACTAACTTTTAAACTTTGTCAGGCTCAATGAAACAGCAGACTGAGAACATTGAAACACAAGTATTCGAACAAGCGTGCTCGCCAAGGCTGTCTGGTACGTAAAAAATGGCGGGAAATTTCATGTTGCTTTTGCCGATCTGGGCGCACTTTCGTGGTCAATCTTGCAAAAGGATTCGGAGATCCCAATCTAAAACTTACCGAACATTAAACAGTTATAAATGGACTGTGCCAAAACCAATTTGATTTGGAATTTTATCCGCGCAGGTTTGAGAAAATGTAATTTAAAAATGGCTTATAATTGGCGAATCTGCCAAAGACACACGAGACGGAAATTTGCATGCTCGCCAAAGACGCAAGAAGAATCCAGACTCATTCATCACATGAATACAATTGGATCGAATCTCAAATAATCTAAATAAATAAAAAATGCAGAGAAAACTAGCAAGAGGTAGGAGAAATAACTTGCACAAGTTACCCCAAATTGACTCGGCTATCTTATGCAAATTAGCCAAAAACAAGGGGGGTAGTCAAACTCACATGAAAAAACGCCAATCAGATTAAAAAGGGAATATTTTACAATCATATGAGAAAGGTGGCAGGAATTTGAAAGGAATCGGCCGACCCCGATCCGTGGCCCCTGCCCGGTTTTCTCTGACAATGACACTTAAAGGTTGGACATAGCGTTAAGGCCGATACACACGAGGGATTTTGCTCCTGGAGCATGCTACAGGGGCACGCTCCGGTCCGGAAGCAAAGCTCCTCCATGTGTACCAACGATTTCATGGGTATACTTCATCCTCAGGAGCAGAATTTCCACCCCGCAAAATGCTCCACGATATTTAACCGGTTAAATATTTGGGAGCAAGCTCCTGGGGCACTGATTGAGCGAACTTGAAAACGCTCCCTCGTGTGTACGGACAGGAAAGTCGCCATGTTGGAATGTATCTGTTGCCTGGTTACCAAGCTCTTCATCATTTTGCCATGGCTTCGTGATGCGTCCCGGTTGGTTTTTAGGAAGGATTTATAACTTCTCTTATTCTCGTCCTTCCTACGTCCTAAATCTATAAATTAGAAATTTACTGCGGAGAATTCATACATCCCTATCCTTAGAAGCTAAAATTGCAGTTATGGTAAGTTGGTTCATTTTATTTCACCACTTCAAAACGGAGTACTATTATGAAGTAATGACAGCAGAAACTACTTATAGTATGTTTAGTTTTTATTGAATTAAATTGTCTCACTGCAAGAGAAACCACGAAGGCTTTGTTGTAGAAATTTAAGCGCAGGAAGATTGTTTCGTGAGTTTATATGGAAACTGCACTGAACCAAGTTTAATTTTGCCGAACACTTGCATAATAAACTTATTAAGCTTAAATTATGGTCGCCTTTGTAGCTACTGTTTAATTTTTGGATTACCCAGTACAAAGGTGCTTGAATTGTTCGACCTACAACGTCTATTTTGGGCTTCCTAATTTTGCTGTTGCTCTGGGAAATGTAGTTTTAATGACGAAGTAATTTTTAATTTATGTTTGAAGGAAGAAATGGGCTTTGGCCTTTATTTACAGAATACAGCTGTTGTATACTCCCACTAAAATTCTGCAATGCGCTTAAATTTATTCACGTTCGCTTAGATTGGTTAAGAGGAAGGTATATTCATTTGCATTTATTTGGGAGCAGTAGTCATAGATTAAACACAAACACAGGGGTGCAGCTGCTGCTAATTACTTGTATGCCCAAATGTCTGGACTGTCTGTTGTCATGGTGAATACCATACTGGGCCGGGTTATTCGAAGCTGGGGTAAGTTAACCCCGGGTTAGTGCGAAATTTGAACTCAGATAAGAGAGCTTAAAAAGAAATTCCAGTTTAATTCTCTTTGCCTACAACTTGACGACTGGATACTCTAAAAAGAATAGAAAAAATTATCCACGAGAGTGCTTTTGATAAAAAGAAAGAGAAACCCAGGTTAAAATTTAATCCCGGGTTAGCGCCAACTGGCGTTCGAACAACTCGGCCCGGATCCAAAAAACGCCCGGAGCATTTATCTAATTTTAGGGGCCTGAGAAGGGGCATTTAAATAATTCATAAATAGGAGCCATCTAAAATAGAGAGGCATTTACCCTCATAATAATATTGTAATAAGCTCTACAAAACTAATTTGCTTTCGGTGAAAATATCAATAGGTAAAAAACAGAGGAATATCCAGTCCATCAATAGATATGTCTAGGCTATCTAGAAATCCACCACACTTTTTCAAATCTCAATATCTCGCTAAGGATCTGACTTTGTGTTGTTATTGTTAGTCGAATTTTACTTTGAACTTGATGTTGAACAAGACATGATATGCAAACCTTGTTTATCAAGCAAGAAACTGAATAAAAATATTAAATTGCATTCTTTTGCACCTTTTTGTTAATTCCTAACTATTTTGGAGTAAATATTGTCATTGGGGGTGTCTAGTAGACAAGGGGCGTTTATCAGAGAGGGGTGTCTAATGGAACTTAACATTGTAGAGAGGCAGTTTATTAGATAAGAGGTGTTTACATGTAGTTGAGGGTGGGCATCTATCAATTCTAGATCATTTATGGTGCCATGTACCCGTGCATGTTTTCTCAAATCATATCCCAGATGCTTTTCAGATTGGTCTGTACAGTTGTAAGTTGATTGTACATGTTACATTTCAGGACATTGGACTAAATGAGCATCATCAACAAAATGTAGTTAACTACCTTAGATTTGCTCGCTATGGCCGAGCACAGAGGCTTAGAGGCGTAGATGCATCTTTTGAAGAACTCAAAGATAGCAGGTACACTGTGTATATATACATGTTGTGATTCAGTTTTATCCATGGCTAAACCCATTAACAATAGGTAGGTGTGGGGAAGGTGCTTGATGTAACAGAAGGCTGCTGCAAGCAATCCTAGAAGGTAACCACGATAACCCTGAGAGCAGCACCCATTAGGCACCATCAGACTGAGAACCTCAGTGGAAAGAGGTGCAGATACTTACCAAAAAGAGCATCCAGAGAGGATGGAGGGTTGGGGGCAAAAAACAACTATAACCACTGCACGCATTGCAACATGAACAAAATGATTGACTCCTGTGAAAGCCCTGTAAAATCACTAAGGCCCTGCGAAACTCCAAGATCGCTCCACATACGATTAGTGGTGGAGAGCGCTGGCCAGCATTGTCTTGTGTTTAACCTCGCCTAAATTACATTTAGCCACATTTATATTTGAGATAAAGGAGAATCACCAGCAGAGCATATCTGAACTTGTAACCAGAATTTGTAATTCACTGCAAGACATCATTTTTAATGTATTAGAGCGATTTTCGTATGACCTTGAAAAATGGTTTCGGTAAGTGTTCGTCATCTGTTTCATAAGCCAATGGATGAAAAGATCAAAACATGGACTCTTCGTTTTCCCGCCAAAGAAATCCCTAATATGGAGAAGGCATTGTTCGATTGGCCAATCATGTTGCAGTATGACGTCAAAGCGAAGGATCCATTGATTTCTAGAAAGTTCTCGGGCATGAAGTTTTTTTACACGAGCGTTCGCTTAACCAACCAAAAGCCACGCGCGTTTGTATCCGTTCGATAAACCAATCAAATCGCTCTATTTCCATTCGTTTGTTGTTTCTGTTTTGTTCACGCGTTTTCATTTCAAGGTCATACGAAACTCGCTCTAACAACTTTATCACTTAGTGGAGGTTGAGTACCTGAGTTTTTCAGGGGCCCCTCATTTTTGGCGCAGCCAGTGTGCAGATAGATTTGTATCCTTCCTTATAGCTGTTAAATCTGCCCCTCCCAGCCATGAACCCCCATGTCAACAGAACCAGGCATTCACCTGTTACACTGACTTTTAAGAAAAAGGCAAAAAATAAAGGTAGCAAGGGATGGGGTAAAGCACAATTTCGAAAGGCTAAATGACCCCATTGGCCGCTATGTATTGTACTAGGCACATGGAGCTCATGCAACAGCCTAACTGTGCTTTTGCCACCAAATTAATTACTGATCAACAACATGAGACAGCCCTCTTTGTTTTGGACTACACTGAATATTTATTGTGTTATGACCAATCACACTGCCAAAGATCAGGAAAGGTGAACTAGCCACAAAACCACAAACTAATTGATGTTCAAGATTGTTTGCAGTTTAGTTTCTCATACATTTCAGAAATATTTCTGGTGTTCATGGTTTTCCCGGTTTGACTGTAACTGCATTTTACGGGGCTTAAAATTCACCAATACATTTAACTTATTGTGGGTGACCATAAGAGCTGACAATTCTAATGTCCAGGCTATTATTATGTGTGAGGAGCACGTATCTAGCTGGCATTCTATTTGACTGCATAGAATGCAATCTGATCATGTGGGTTTGGATCTTCTACCACTCGTAATCTGATCACACACATTTGAACTTCTAACATATAGCCTGAGAAAACAGTTGATATTTCACGATGACACCACTGGTTTCCCTGCAAAATGAGGTCTGAGAAACAAGTGCGAAAATTCCATACTGATGACACATCATTCCCCAGATGTGTGTTAACTAGTGCTTTTGATTAGTTGAAGCCAATTTCCCACATGGCAAAACCAATCAGAAGCACAAAAAAGATCAGGGTAATGACATGTCATTAGTATGGAATTTCTACACTTGTTTCTCAGATGTCATTTTGCAGGGAAACCAGTGGTGATGTTGCAAAATGACGGCTGTTTTCTCAGGCTATCTATCACATAAAACTTGCGCAAAGCACAGTGTTTGGGCAAGAGCATTTTGACCTTCATATTGATCTTGCTTGCACTCCCTTATCTTAATTTGTTTATTAACTTAGTTATTTATATTTAGGAGTACTGTTCTCTAAATTAAAATTCCAGACTTGTAGAAGACACATACACTCTTGATGAAGTTACTGACATGCTGGATGGGCTCTGCGCTGTGGTCAGGGGAGAAGTTGAATCTGAACTTATAAATGCAGCACACACAAACGTCTTACTTCTTAGACAAGTGTTTAGTCAGGCTGAAAAATGGCATCTCAAATTGCAGGCTGATATATCTGAGCTTGAAAATAGGTAAGTTTTCATAACTGGTAGGCATCATGCATGGTCCTCTACATTACTAATCGCAGAAGTATGTGGAATAAGGCTAAAGTGCTCCCTGATCAAATGTGTATGTCTTCTTTTGATTCAAAAGCATATGCATGGCGAATTGAAGGAGTTCTATTTTATTAGAAGTGATGTGGGGGCTCCATTCCCGGCACTCTGTCGACATAGTAAATTTGAAGATGAGTCATGTAACAAGAATGGGTAACATTCAGTATTTTGAAAGCTTGGAACAAGGAGTACCTGAGACCACGCCCAATTTTAGTGGCACTCCCACATATCTTTTTGTACATGGTTTACACTGTTTGTTTTGCCTTGCCTGCCTTCTATTAGGTTAGACAAACTTTTGACCTTAGACTCTAAAAAATCAATGCCCCAGTCCCAAGATGGGAAGGTAGAGAATGCTGTTAAAATTGCACAAAGTATCATGGCGAAGGCACGAGATGCGGGTTCAGACCCAAATTTGTCACTCTTGGATTACCGGAACACTCCAGCTGAGGGAGTCGGAAGTTCTCCTTCCCAGCGATTGTTTGGTCAGAGGACTAGAACACTGTTGCCTGAACTTCTTCAAGACTACTTGTTCCGGAAACAGTTAAGGGTGTCCCACACAAGCTGAAAGAGAGAAAGGCTAAACAGACTTACTACTACAACAGGGGTGCAGAAGAGCTGAGTAAATTGGAGCATGGAGTTGTAGTGCTTATCAAACCTGACAGAGATTCCAAGAGATGGGCTAAAGCCACTGTGGACAAGGAGGTCGACATTAGGTCATACAAGGTCCGCACAGAGGATGGCCGGACCTACAGAAGGAACAGAAGGCATCTCAGGCTCACCAAGCAGCCATTCTTCAGAGCCATACCTCCTGAGTCTCCAAGTCGACAAGACCAATCTGTCACTGAGGCTGACCTTCCGAGCTGTCCTGTACCTATTTCTGCCAATATGGAGGTTTCGGGTGGTCCCACTGTCATCCAGTCAAAACCAAAACCAAGCAATGAACCTGTTTCCAGATCCAATTATGTCAGTTCAGTTCATGATGGGGGGATGTCACTTATTGCTTACATGAAGTGTATATTGTATCATCTCGTATCATCTTACATGAAGTATTCTGAGCTTCTTATATAAGCGAAGTCTTTTGTAAGCACGTGAGATTTTTTGTAATTAAAAGATGTTAGCTTAGAGTTGAGTGTCGCCGTTGTTGGAGTTGTTACTGAGTGTTATCCCTCTAGACGTTACAAGTGCCACCTTGTACAGTGCAATAAACAGTATCGGTAGGAAAGTACTGGTCTGCAGCAGTTTTCATTTGAATGGTCACACTGCAGTATTTCATTCACAGGCTCAAAAGTTAGAACCACTTTTCAAGCTTCCATCATTGACTCTTGGAAGTGAAAAGGTTAAAAACTTGTCCTCATGAGTACTACAGTAAATGTGTGGAGAACATGTATGCTCATATTTAACAATATTAGTCGCTGAAGGCGACATGAATATTGGCGAATAGTCACCAAGACGAAGTCAAGGTGACTATTCGCCAATTTTCACGTCACCTGAGGCGACTAATTGTTTTAGTATAATTACATTGATGATTATTTGAGAAAATAAAAGTATTGAGCAATTTCCGATTCCAAAACATCAAAAAATCTGGCTGCCATTTTGAAAACTTGTAGCCTTCAATGTTATAATCACCGTGCGGTGATTATAGCGGGATAAAGCGAAGCTCCTAGCCACAGCGCTCTATTTTCGGTAATCATCAATATAATAATATTATACTAATAGGTTTTAAAGTGTTAATAACTTGCACACATTAAGTTATATTAATCTTAATAACTTATTTTCCAGGGAACTTATTGAGGAAATAGCAAAATTTGAAGAAAGAGAGTTCTCTGCCACCAAATCTACTTCACAGGTAATATTAACCAGTCTTTTTACATGCAAGTGAATCATATATTCATCTATTTATTCCACAACTTAATAACATAATTTGTAAAATTTTTATTTTCTTATCTTGCAGTCTAAGTTATCTAAGTTGTCCCAGGCAACCAAATTAGAACCCTTAAATGAAGGCAGTGGATCAGCGCTACTTCAAATGGTAAGTGTACATAATGATCCATAAAGTAGATCACCATAGTATACTATAAACAGTCTGTGTAAAAATAAATAGTAATATTCACCTCAGTGTCAGTGGCTAGTGGTAGATATTTACCAAGCTGCAAAGCAGAGAGGTAAATATCCATCACTGGCCACTGACACTGAGGTGAATAATTGTTTTGGTATATACTAAAACAGTGAGATAACTGATTCCAAAAATGATGATTTTTAACTCATGTACTGCTGCCAACAATATTGACTGAATGGCCATCACCTTTTCTTGCTGACAAAGAAAACTTTTGAAGGCATTTGTTTAGCTCTTGCGGGGAACTTTCTTTAAAAGGAGTTGTGAATTCTTTCTGTATTGGAAACCATTATTGTAAAAAAGAGCTATTCAATGTAGTTTTATAAACCTCATTTATTAACATGCCAGCTAAATAATTATAGTGTAATGCAAGACTTAATTTGCATTTGTGAACAAAAAACTTTCTCACCGTTTCATCAATAAATTCAAGTCAAACAGACAAAGCTTTACCTGTTGAAACTTTCAAACCAAATTTTGTCACCTTCTTTGTGTATTTTGGGAACAGTTTGTTTGATTATTTGTGAAATTTCATTGTTTGTTACGACAGCAAACCCGGAAGCGATAAATGCTCATAACTTAAGGAAGTTTGTCGTCACAAAGAGGAGCTGGAGGTGAATCAGTGAATAGCACTGAATATCCTGACTTTGAGTAGCCAATCAGAGCATTCTTCTCTTCTAATAAGCTGTGTGTCTTGTTTCAGAATTTTACACTTATTTTGATAGAATATTGGATATCAGATGTGACCATTTTTTTATTTTAACTTATTGTTCAAATGGTAAATAGGCCTTTCAAATGACATGAAACATTTTTCTTTGTGCATATTGTGGTTAAATTTTTGCCGTGGCTTAAGTTTTACTATGCTTTGTTGTACAATAAATTATCACCATCCACAACAAAGCAAAAACACAGCTATAAAATTGAAGCACCACAGTGTGTAAATCAGTATTATCAACAATTTTATTTGTTAAAAAATAGTTCCAATCTATTTTATCCCACGCTGGGGGACAAAATTATCAGATTCTTTTTTAAGCCGTCATTAAAAATTTAGTAGTAAAACCTTTAGTGAGGTTTCTCATTGTTTATGAATTATTTAATATCATTATGTTATAAGAACAGTTTTTTGTTCCTTAATTCTTAAAATAGTTGGTCAATATGTTTCTTATCACTTAATCTTGTATATTTTTATTAAATTTTCTGTGTTTGAGATGGTTAAGAAAATTTTCAAGAAAATGTTGATCTTAATCCTCCTGATTGTTTGAGGAAAAGAAATGTACCAAAACTAAAGAGCTTTCAAATGTTATTGTTCCTCATAATCATTATTATGAGAAACCATGAGACCTCTAATTGGCTGTTACAAATCGTAATTATTGTTTCCTTTTTCATTTAAGAGAAATTAGCATCAAATCTGTAACTCCATGGAAACACTTTGTGTGTTTGGTGGTGTCAGTATAAATTTGAAGAAAGAAATCAAAAGCTGACTAAACTTCCATCAGTATTTTGATTTTTGGTCTTTCTAAATTATTACAACCATGATTCTTCTGCAACTGTCAGAAAAAGAACTCTTAACAGAGTTGATCCGTGATCAGCAAAAGGTAAATAATTGTCATAATCTATATCATCATTGCAAATGTCTGTCGGAGATGCTTATTTAAAACATCTCAAGTTATATTTTGTGTTACACATTAGTTCCTTCACAAGAAAGAAATTTTTGAGTTGGATCATATTAAATTTTACAAATTCAAATTGGATTATTTGGTTCTAATCTCTAGTTTACACATAGATCTAGGACTGTTAAAACGCTTGTCTGTTATTGTTGCTGTACATGTATGTTACTTTTAGTTCTGTTCAGTGCAAGGCTAATCTTTTGCAGAGTGGCCACAGCTATTAGTAGGCATTTTCTAAAAAAGATAATATCATTTTTAGTTGCATTTCAGAAGAAAGGATGAGAAATTAAAAACCCAACAGTTGGACCATGCTCATTAAGTCTTCACGACGTCTTGCTTATTTATTTGATCTAATTTTCCCCTCTGATTCACTGGCTAACTGTCCCTGATTTATTTTTCTGAGTAATGTTTAGTATCCTAAGATTCTGATCACTATTGCAGGTCCTTTTTTCCTTTAAATCCAAGAGTTAAAACCTGCCATTCAAAAAATCCTGATATTAATTCAATCAATCAACCAGTTATTCTAAAAAGTGCCAGGCCTGTGGATTTTTCCAAATCTACAATCAGTGAGCACATTAAAATTTTGTATGGCATGGTCCCTTTGCAGAATAAGGTCACATGGTACAAAACAGCTTGCTGGATGGCAAACGACCCAGGGAGTGGGGTGGGGTGGGGTAGGTCATCCAAAAAGCGAACATCCTTTCTTTTGCAAAGTGTCTTTTGCCATCCAGCAAAGTGTTTTTTGTACCATGTGACCATATAATTAAGGACCCATTCCTAAAAACTCAAAGTTTTCTGGGAATCATTTTTAAAATGGCTCAGCTATCAATTGCTTTGTAATATGTAAAAATAATATGGCATTCTTAAGGCTGAGTATGACAGGTGTTATGTTCTATTTTGTGGTTTAATAGTAGTAAGGGGAGAGGGAGCAAGGGTTGCGCCGTGGTGAGAGCACTCACCTTCCAACAATGTCGCCCTGGTTCAAATCCTGGCATCGATACCATACATGGTATGTGGGTTGAGTTTGTTGCTGGTTCTCTCCTTTGCTTCACAAGGTTTTTCTCCAGGTACTTTGGTTTTCCCCTCTCCTCATAAACCAACATTTCCAAAATCCAATTTGACCAGGTATAGTAGACAGAGAACCAATGCGTGCTACTTCTAAATCGCTATTTATTTTGTTATTTTATCTACATATCTAAATGGCCTTGTACTGTTTTTACAGTATTTTACTTTTATTTTAGTACTTTAAGTGAAAGATAGATACTTTTGTTGATTTGTGACTATGCTGATTTTTGTTGATTGATGCTTTTTTTGGCACAGGAAATTAATCGATTAAATGAAGAAAATACAAAGCTTAGAGAAAGGATGAAAGTCTTAGAGGGAAAGGTAAGATGAAATTAAAGGTACCCAGTAACTTATTTGAATATTTGCATTCTCAGAGTTTGACCTTGCATGATTGATTTAATTCTAAAAAGTATGAAAGTCAGTTTTGCCATTAGAATAAAAATTATTCTTTTACTGTAAAGGCCACAAGTGCTATTGGCGAAAGAAGTAAACTCCAAGCAGATCTTGAAAGTACACAAGCTGCATTAAAATCCAAAGGAAATGCCAAGGTACAGTATATCATGGATCTTATAACACACTTGCAGGATGTTATTTTTGGGGAGCAGGGTTGGTCCAGCTGTGATAATAGTTTAATTGCCTCCCATCATAGTGGCCGACCAATGTTCAAGTCCCAGAACCAATGCTATTGTTTGAGTTTGTTGCTGGGTCTATTCTTTGCTTCAATATGTTTTTTTCTTCTCCAAAACCATGTCCAAATTCCAATTTGATGTGGAGAATGTGTCCAATTATTTTGGGCCACTGGCTTTTCAGTTCCTGGGACTGTCTTGTTTAAAAACTAACATTATATATTTAGAGGATTAGACTGTCAAGACAGTTCCAGGAACTGACAAGCCAGTGGCCCTAACTAATTGGAAAGTTTTTTTATTTGCCATAAAAGAGCATTCTTACTTGTCAATGTTAGTTATCTAATGCTATATAATTACATTTACCTTACTCTGTAAAAATGTTTACTAGCTGACGGGGTTTGCCATATTTATGTTCATGTGATGGGGTTTTGCTTTTCAGTCTTATGGAAAGGATATGGCAGAACTTGAGGAACAGATGGCTACAACCAAAATGGATTTAAAAAGGGTAAATAATTATGAACAGTATGAATGAATGAATGAATAGACTTTATTCAACTCATATCGTACCACTTCACCCAGCTGTGTGTAACCACAATTTGGTGGTTCTCTGGTATTGTCTTCATCAGTTTAAATGTTGAATTATGACAGCGATGCACAAATTTTCTTCAAAATCTTGTCCAAATACATGAGTGATTCTTTCAAACTGGCTGGAGATACACACAGACAACATAATAATGGCCACGGATAAATTTGAATGAAAATCTTGTGTTACTACCAACTGGTACTCCTTACATTTCTCAGTGTTTAGTGTAAACTTTTCTTTCAGAAAATAGGGAGAAAATTGGATGATCCTAAATACAATTTTAAAAAAGAATAAGTCAAACTCATTTCTCATAATTTCTCAAAGAGTACTAATTTGTGTTCAAAGTTTTTGATAGATTTAATACTTCCTTATTGGAATCTTAAAGATATACAACATTAATTTTATTCTTTTCTGTATACATAAGAGCCCTAGTGGCCATTTTTAAACTTTCTTCTGTCTTTCGAATCTTACTGTTTCAGATCTCAGTAGGATTTGGCAGGTTAAAACTTTTGTAGAAGTGCCTCTTTAGTGTTAAAATTAATTTGATTTGAGTTTTGAATCTACTATGTATTCCCTATTCTTATTCAACCCCATAATTAGCAATTAATGAATGAGGCTGAGTAGGATATGAAGAATTAAGCAGATCGAGGAGGGTGTTATCCACTGAGGTCGAATTATTATTCATTCAAAATAATTCCTAGTTTAAAACATAGCTAAAATGTGCTAACCTGCATCGATGTTAAGTATCTTCGATAGTGTACGTTTAGGTTTGTCCAGCTCCGCAAATATTCTCCAAATAGCAGATGTCGCCCTCCGAGTTGTCTTCTTGCTGTGTTTGCTATGTTTTTACTTATTATTTCGCCTAGTTCCAGCTGTAGTTCTTACTCTTGAAACTAGTGAAGTGTCCGCCATTTTTGTTTTCACAACAAAAACAACTGAACCTCATCCCCAGGTCTTCACGGTAACAGTGCCTTAATTAACCTGTAGTGGGCTGCATTTTTGACGTCATATCCTCATTAAACACAAAATTCTTCCAAATTTGGTCATCAGTAACTGGTTATGGTAAATTATGCATGTGCCTTTAGCCTATCAGAATTGGGGAAATATTTTGAATGAATAATAATATAAATTATGTTTTGAGGCATTAATTTGCGTTCTTGTGTAAGACAAAAAACAAGGACAAAAGCAAACAAAAAACCTAAAAACTCTAATTGATGCTAGGTCTCTAAAAATTAGATTATGATTTCCTGCAAATATGAGTGGAACAATTTTTTTTTTCTGTAGGCAAAAGATAAAGGCTCATCTCAAGCTGCATCACTGGAAGAGGAATTAACCAGCAGCAAGGTATGGATTTATTTATTTATTAACATAAAAATTGACTTTCCCATGAATTTGTTGTAGTTCAGTTTTATCCTTGGTGTAAATTTCATTTTCCTTTTGTTTTAAGCGCATCATTATCTTTTGTTATCGTACACAAAGACAGAAGAAAATAAAATTTAAACCAAGGATAAAATCTAACCTCAACATATTCACCAGGTTTAAAATTTACCATAATTTTTCTTAGTCATTGCACACATTCCAGTCCTAGCGGTATATATGCAAGATGTTTGTTATGTGACCTAAGTCTTGTGGCCTCTCTGTAGTTCAGTGGAGGAGCATTGATCTGGACTAGTAACTAGGGCCCAGTTGTTTGCAGGCCAATCAGCAGTAACCCGGGGTTAAATTTTAATCTGGGTTTCTTTTTCTTTTGTTTAAAAGCATTTTCTTGAATTTTCCCTACTTTTTTAGAGCATCCAATCACCAAATTGCAGACCAAAGGAATTTGCTTTTTATGCATTTATATCTGAATACAAATTTCACACTAACCGTCGGTTATCTTAACCCCGCTTTGAACAACCCAGCCCAGAGGGTTACAGGTTCAACTCCCGTTGGGGGTACTCAAAATGTTTTCTTTCGAGATGCCTGTGTTGCTGAATGAAAAAAATCTCTATGAGGTATTTATTAAGAGTTTTTCTGATCGCAAATCTTGGATCTAATGGCCGGCACATTAGCCATTGATCAGAATATAAGTTATCCTCCCCTGCCTGTTGGCTTATTGGAAAGTGTAGTGTATGAGACTTAATAAGGCACATCTCAAATACTGCAAGAGTTTGAGTTCATTGATGAATGATGTTGATGATGGTGATGATCAATGTTCATCATTGTCATTGGGCCCATATTTACCACTAAATCTGCGGCTGAAAATGATCTTCTTTCTTGTAGCATGAGATCTTGAAGCTTCAACATGATCTTGAAGAAGCACAAAAGGTTGGTGTTGCCAAAATTATGAAAACAAAAATGTAGTGATATCAAATTAATTTTGAATGTTGAAGGAGCCTTTTTCATAAAACAACCTCTACTGTTCCCAGGATCTTGCGAAGAAGTTTAATGAAACAACTCAATACAAGAATATGAAGCAGATGTTAACATCAAAAAATGACCAGATAAAAGACTTACGTGGCCGATTACGAAGGTGAGTACAACCGCTATAATTAGTAGTCAAAATGTGTCACTGGTAAAATTTAATTTTGATGAGTGATCTTGTTGGAGTTGCAAACTTACACTGTATGAAGTTTCACAAAACTGAATTTCCAATGCATTTAGAATTAGTTGTATGAGAAGAACATTCATGCTCAAACAGCCAAAAATTAATGCAAGGGATTTTGGGCACAAAAAGCAAAACGTAAAGTGAGCAAGACTAGAGGTAGAGTATGATCTGTATGCTTACTCATCCTTGAATAGAAGAGGTCTATTTTATGCCTTTATAGCTGAAGGGTGCTTAAAAATGTTGCTGTTTTCCTTACTACAAATCTAGGGGCTAGTCATTTTTAACCTGTAAGGGCCAGGGGCCAGCCATTTTGAAAATGCGTAGAATATTTTGGAACCAACCCACCCACCTCATTATAGATTTCTAGAAATGACCCCCATAAGTTTGATGTATTGTTTATGAATTAAAGTGACCCCCTTCCCACCCAACTGCTGTGGAACCTATGAATATTCTGGCTCCAAATTGTGCTGAAGTTCAACACATTTATCTACAGTTGTCTTTGCAAGATTGGTGGTTACCATTGACAGCTGTTACATTCAGTTTCAATTCACACTTGTTACAGGAACAGCTACCAACAAAATGTTTTGCCTTGTACAATCAAAAGCACATTTATGTCACGCAGTGATTATTGATATGTGTACTAAACTTAGTACTACTGTTCCTCTAAATTAAATTGCATTTTCCTTATTTGACAAGTTGTATTTATTGCAGTTTTGATTTGAACAGACAGCTAAAAAAAGTATGTTCCTTTGTACTACTTTTATGAAATTTATTAAATTGACTCCCAATATAACGCTTCCATATCTGAAAACAACCCCCCAAAACAAATCAATATTTTGAAATGGTCCCCCTGCAAATAGGCCACCTGCCACTCACAGGTAAAAAGTGACCAGCCCCCTGGTGCCTCAACTTTTTTCAGATGACATCTTCCCACTGGAAGGTGAGTTGAGGAAGATTTTTCAGGAGAGACCTAAGACTCTGTCTTGTTATTTTGAAATTCTAGGTATGAGCCTGATGCTTGAGTTGAGCCGATGTGTTTCAACTTTCAGAGAAGAGTTACAATTAACATGCAGGATGATAAAATGTGTTGATACAAGACAAACCCTCCGAGCCTTGCAGGCTGTTGATTAAAAGCAAATGATGGTCTTGCACTATTTATGTTTCATAGACACACCACCACTTGTAGCTTAAATAATATTGTAGCTGTGGTTATCTAACGTAGTTCTGCACTTTGTAAAGTACTTAGGGTGTGTAAGAAATTCCTTTAACCAAGCCTATAGAGGTGCTGAGGTACTTGCACTTTTAGTAAAAAACGATAGCTTGCATACATGGAGCGAGTATTCCGATGGGTGGAGAGCAAAAACGTGAGGAGGGGGTCAGGGGGGTTATCCCAACCCTGAACTCAAATTTTTTGCTCTTACTTCAGCTTTCATTCCTTGCAGGCACCTGAACTCTTACTTTGCAGATTTTTTGTTTGTAATTTATAAAACCGCTGCATTTAATTTAGGGTTAAGGGTTAAAGTAATTCCCTTGAAAAGGATGTACCACCTAGATTTTTTTCCAACTTGGCACACTTGTCAGCCATATAATAGGACATCCAAAAAATGTGATAAAAGATAGGGTCACTGTGCTTGTTTTTGCCTTGTGTGCCCTTAATTTTGAGTGTTTTTTAGCCCGGTAAAGTTATCAAAATTGCTATTAAAAGCATTAGAAGTACAAAAGGGGCCTTTGTTACCTCTTTTTAGATGACTGGAAAAAATCACCACAATCTCTGAAGTCGCAATTTTATATTATGTGCAGGGGGTGATGCACAGTGCAAAAGAAGGGAATTACCTTAAGGTTCAGTTGTTCTTTATTGCAGTCCTCTTTGAAGAACATTTTTATAGACACATACAAGAATAGCATTGCAACAACTGCTTTATTCCACTGGAAACCTAAAAGTTCTACAAGACTAGTTGAAAGACTCTAACTAGACAAAATTTTGATGGATCTTTTGTCTGTCCGTCAAGTCAGATAGAGACTAGAAAAAGCGATTTGCATATGTTGTTATATAAACACCAATGAAATACCAGGTTTCCTTTCACATGGAATCATGATTGAAATATCTTCACGTGTAAAATAACATGATTTCTTCACACATGAAAAGATTACCATGATAATAAATTGCACCTTTTGTGGCCAAAATATATCAAAGTGAAATGGTTTAGTATTTTGTTGGTGTTTATGTAATAAATAGAACAATACATGGCGGCTTGGAGGTACAACATTTCTCCTCTCTCCTTCTTCTCATGTTAAAAAAATAAAATTCAACTCTCAAAGAGAAATTTTGCATCACAGTGTTGCTATGTAATATCCTCTATATCACATAATATAATAAAAATTGTACTAAACATTTTTCACGTAACCTTTCTTCTTGTTTCTATTTAAAAAATTATAAGAGCTTTGCATCATTTTTTTTTCCTTCAGTTTACCACCTAAACATGAGACTTTTGATAATCTCTGAGATTGTAGGTTTTAGATGGCAGTAATTTATTGTCTCTAATATGTACATTGTATTTTTTTTAACAATAACATTTTGAATTCTAAGTACGAAATATAATGTCAATGCCTTTGAATATTAGCTTGTTAATAATTTATGGAGTCCTAAAATCAGAAGACTTTGCTGTAAGTAATAGTTTACTCAAATTTCAGTGCTTTTCTGTCTCATGTTGGTGTAAATGTGTACTGCTAAAAATAAACTCTCTGCCATCACAAACTGGTGAAAAAGAATGGTTTTCCAATAGTCCTGTTTTCATCCATAAAACAACTTGAAAATAGAGTTCCTGTCTGTAAGATCTTGGGCCCAGGGACTTAAAGATACCAGGTTGTTGTACAGGATACCCCCAGTGCTGTGGCTTAGCACAGGGATACATGTACAGTCTAAAAGGGCCTAGTCTATTGTGATGATTTCAGTATTGTCAGAGACTGGGTCCAAGTGTTGCAAGTATTAGTGCTCACAAGCTACTAGCCTGCATAGCAACCATTTCCATGCAGGCTTCGGAGCAAAGCAGGATTTTTTATTTAAGCCATGCAAAAAATGGAATGAGAGCCAAAAAATGAAAGGGGGAGTCTGTGACTCTCGTTCCTCGTTTTTTGCTGCAAAACTGCACAAAAAAGCTTGCTACATATACACAGGCTAACAAGCCACAGGATTTCAATTTAAGATTACTGCGGTCCTAGATGGCTGGACAAAATTGACCTAGTTTTGATCACAAAATTCAGATAATATAGAATGCTGCTAAATATTGCACATGAATGAAAACTTGCATTTGGGCACTGATGAACCATTGATAGGTATCTTCTGAATCTGTAGTTACGTATATTTTTGTTTTTGATACAGCCATACGCTGTCAATCCCTTCTTCAATGAGTTTTGTTGGTTTCCAGTTTGGTAGTGGAAAACGACATGCAAGCACTTCAGCATCATCTTTCATTTCCACTTGGAATTTTGCCTCAAGTTTTTGCATCTAGAATGAAAAAAAAAACTTGACACTGAAGTTAATCATAATCATATCAAAATGTGAGAGAGGTATAATATAATGAACATTACCGGTACATTAAACATATAAAATGCTTGAAAATGAGAGGCAATGCACACTCTGCTTCATGCGCACTCTAGTGTTATTAAGAACACTTACCATTTCGGAGACTCCAAATATTACAATTTTGTCAAAGGTTGAAAGGTCAATCTGAAAAGGAAATTGATGAATCTGATAAGAATTTCAGTAAAATAAAGCCCCTAATTGAAAATCCTGAACAAACAACTCTCCACACACTATAACCCACCTCCCTTCATTTCTTTTGCTTCCTGCCTTATGACACACAGGCTACTTTGGCAGATTACAATTATGCATGCATTGGAGTTAGGATCTTGTGGGTGTGGTGGGTTTAACAGGAGGGGGGTAGTGAGGTAGCACAAAGAAAAAATCTCCAGATTTCAGATTTGCAGAGGGTTTCACCTCTCTGATAATCTTTGATAATGAAAAGGAAACATAGTTCTTTGAAAAGGGAAAGAAAATTAGTGGGGAGTTTATAGAAAATGAGGACTTCAACAGAAGTCATGTATCTTGAGTGAATAATTATGTCTTTTCTGAGCATACATATTGGAAGTGAAACACCATAAAATTACATATGACTTCAAGGGTTAATTGTTGGCACACCTATTTCTGATTTGATTCCCCAGCCATTAGTCCAGCAGGAAAATGAATGCTTTTCATCAGTAAAGTGTCCAAATCCGAGGAGAGTTTGATAGAAATTAAGACTAGAGATGCTTATGGTTATTATGGTAGGCTAGGTACTTATACATATTGTTAACCTACATGTTTTGTTTCCTACCTTCCACAAGTCAGCCCTTGAAAATGTTGCCTTCCCATGAAGCCCTTGTATCCTGGCCTGTATCCTTGAATACCAGACAAGCCAGTGATTGAGCTCATAACCATGAGCTTGGTAGCCATGTCTGGCTGCAGCTATTACCTGCAATCAATCAGAAACATATATGTATACGCCAACTCTCTTCGATTGTTTAGTATATGAGAATGAGGTTTGCATCTAGTAAGTTACAGGCCCAGATTTTTTGTTTGTGCATTTGGGGGTAACCAACGAGAAAATTGCAGGTCTGGCAAGATTTTGATCTTATCGAAAAGTGTCCAGGTCTCGTTAGTTTGTTTCTTCTGTTTTGTATTCCTGAAGGTTTTGTTGAAAAAGTACCTCTGAGAAAGGTAATGTGCCCTAAACTTAGTGCAGACAAAGAAAGCAAGATTTAAGTAAAAAATCACATTTTATTATCCAGGGGTTTTGAATGTGCACCTCTGTTCTACTCTTTGTGTTGTACGGAGACTAGGGAGAGGGAAAAAGTAAAGTGTGTGGGGGTCGGGGATGATGGAAAGGGGAAAGAGAAGACAGGCCTCTGCCATATTTTTTGTTTATATTTATCAAGAACACCTCCTAGCTCCAGTCTTCGTAAGAAATTCAGTGCCTTCTTTGATACATTGTATGGCAGAGGCTCCCGCCTTTTCTCTCTTCCATCGTCTACTGCATGCTTGCCATTTTTTAATGACTTGCTATTTTTAATAAATTATTGGAATACCCAGCAGGAAGGAGCCTCTGTGCAGGAGAGAGAATGCGCACACAAAACAACAGTGGACCGTACAATAACATATGGCCTGCTATAAATTTTACCAGTCATAGAGCATGTATCTTGAAACACCTCTGACGGTTAATGTAATTACACCTAAGGTACTGCAACCTACTTTAAGAAGATTGCGTGACAGATCGACTGAAGAGGATTTTGGATGAAAATGTTGTTTTGAATAAATACAAACCACTCTTCCATCCCCACTGCCTAAGTCTACAAGCTTTGATCCCGGACCTTTGGAGATTTGAGCCATTAGTAAAATATTAGAAATTTGCCTTTCTGTAGCTGGGACATAAGGCAAGCAGATTTTACGTAACGCGGGCGTGACAAACGGTGTCGTGACCAGAACAAGTCCAATTGCCGCTGCACCTGTCACCCCTAGAATAACCTTTCCCAACTTGGAAGATGTCCTTGAGTGGCTATTATCCTGCTGTTGCTCCAATCCCAGCGGATCATCCGAACTTATCTCTGTCTTTGACATTCTTCCAGAGGATCGCGATCGTTCAATGATAGAAGGACAACATGGCATATCGGGTTCGCCTCTTCTTTCATCTACATATTACAACGAAATGAAGTTGATGGGCCCGTAGTTTCCCCTCAATATACAACCGTCAAACTCATCACGTTTTGGACGGTTCGACGCCCGCCATATTGAAATCACATAGAAATATTGCGTTGGGAGGGGTTAGGAATCATTAAACACAGGTCTCGAAGGCACTGGCGTTCAGTTCAAATCTAGCGAAATAATCAAAATTAGCAGCATGTATCACCAGACAGAGTTTTAATAGTGTCCAAAAAATATGATTTGTTTCTTTTGTAAGCAGATAATTATTCGTAAAAAAAATATCAGATACCTGTGACTATACTCTCCCTCCCTCACCGAGATAGAGCCTCTGGGGGTCTGGGGTAGTAGGGAAAGATAGAGCGTTCGATCGCGGGCTCCTAAACGGTAAGCAATCCAAGATGGCGGTTGAAAGAGGAAACTTTCTCTCTGACAGTGCAATGTGTGCATTCAAGGAAGCTGACAGTTAGCTTTCATTGCGTTTGACTAAATTATGTTCGGCTCTCTATTCGAAAATGAGGAAGATGAAGAAGAAACCTTATTCGAAAAGTCAGTACAGAATCCTCACCAAGGAGTTTCCAAACCTCGCTGTCCGCCTGCACGGAGAGGAGAAACAGGAATCTGTGGCCTGCAGAACCAAGGAGCTACTTGTTATCTTAATTCTTTACTGCAGACGCTTTTCTTCACACCAGAGTTTAGAGGTAAACGTTTTCTTGCTTTGAGCACTAACAAAATTTCTCTTAGCTATATTTTACATGACCTTTGAGGCTTACTTCCGGATTCAAAGCCCGGGGGATCGGAAGGGGTAGTCACAGTGGTGGGGGGTGCTCAACAAAGTCTCGTAGGGGGGGGCTCCGCGCCGAGGTCCAACCCCGTAAGTACCATTTTTGACAGAAAACAAGGCTGTGCTCCAAGGAACATTGAAAGGAGACCTGTTATCTGCACCTGTAAAATCTAGGCTACCCAGCATATGATTCACACGAAAAATCTGAGATTTTCTAGTCACCCAAGAGCAAAAGTTAGGCGGCAGGGGCCACCAGGCTCTGCAAGAGCACAGCCTTGGAAAAGGTACCCCCTTTCGTATACCTTCTGTTGACAAATGTTACCCCTTTCACATACCAATTTTAGAACTTTGCATCCCTTTAAACTGCTGTATAATTCACTGCTTTTGACATATAAATAAATCACAATGCCAGAACATTTTCACCACTTTTTCACAGCCTTATTAGTCGAGCGTGCTTTAGCAACACGAGACTCTTAAAATGCAGTCGTTTTTTTTTTTGTCGGACCTAGTTTTTAGGCCCCGCGTTCCTAGCGAAGACCGTGGAAACTGGGGATAAGAATCGTGATGACTTTTATTGTATGGAAATGATCTCATGATGAGAATGCGGTTTATTTTCGGTGATGACTGAAATGACGCGTACAAGTTTGGCAGTGATGTAATTATCCTCAAATGGAGGTCCTTGATTTTCGTGTAATTATGCACGATATGCAGGCACTTTAAAAAGGAAATATCCCCAAGCATGATGAGAAAATATTATAGCTGGGAATTCCTCAGGATTTTGTGGCTTTTTAAGGCGTTACGTTTCTCAGAATATTGTCGCAATTACAGGAAATGTACAGTTAAATAGATTCACTTTGTTTTATGTATTTAATTGATAGATTTTCGCAGTTGTTAAGATGTTAAGTCGTGCTGCACTTCATAAATACTTGAGATATCAAGTATCCACTGTCACGTAATTTTTACGTGCGCACGTGCGTAGTGCGTTCGCAAATAAAATAAAGGCAATGTATGAAAGGCCGCACGTACAATTATGTAAGCGTAAAAGTAGAATCTCGCTTAATTTGACGTTTAATCTCAGTACTTTATGTCATACCTCTGTTTGATTTACGTGATTAAAATTAACGTGCGTTAACGTGCGGAGCCAAAAATGCATCAGTGGAAATCACCCTAATGTGTCACGGATGTGTTTATATGGGTCTTGCAGCACTTCATGTCCACAGAATAGAAATCCCATATCGAGCTTTTCCGGAACGGGTTGGTCCAAGAATTCTATAGCTTGAAAGTGTTGATTATTTTGGAACAACTGATCACTTCAGTGGTCGAAGAAAAAAGAATAATCTTAATGAGCAAAACTTCAAGGTTTACTGGAAAATCAGGATCGAGGATCGAGAAATCAGGGATCGAGGATTGGTTAAAAAGAACTTGAAAATAAAATAAATAAATAAATCGTGGATCAGTGGTGATGTGGGCCACAGACTGTAGATAAATTTCACAGAACATAACCTCGTTCTCTGTACTGAACACTAAATTCAAGTAAACTAATCCGAGTCTGTCTGAGACAGTGATTGTTTTGATGAGAAAGAGAAATTTTCCTGGAAAATGAAACGCTTTATCCCGGTGATACTGTAATACAAGAAAAAACTTTAACAGTTTTTAATTTTTAAGTGTACATTTGCTTTCAGTACTCCTTATTTTTCTTGTAATTGTTGTATGCACGACCCCACCAGCAATGCTGATCTTTTTATCGTGCCATAAACTACGGTTCTTAGCTACCCACCTACCTATCTATCCATCTGTCTATCTATCTATATATCTATCTATCTATCTATCTATCTATCTATCTGTCTGTCTGTCTGTCTGTCTGTCTGTCTATCTATCTATCTGTCTTTCTGTCTATCTGTCTGTCTGTCTGTCTGTCTATCTATCTGTCTATCTGCCTATCTATCTATCGATCTAATAGTATCTATCTGTCTGTCTGTCTATCTATCTATCTATCTATCTATCTATCTAAAATGAATGCTGTGTACAACTCTAAGCAATGTACTCTGAGACTGTACGGAGACATTAAAAGTAGATACTAAGCAGCTATGGAAAATGTCATTACTTTCACGCGATATTGATATTTTATAAAACGGACAACAAATTCAGTAGGAATACGCGCGAACTGAATTAACTGTGTGTTGTATAAGGTTCTGTTAAACTTACACTTTTTTCCTGTGCTGAACATATACTGTACCGAGCCGTTTCTTGGTCCAGTACAAAGAAGCTATGTATATTTATACTGACAGAGTCATGGGCCCCTGATACCGATAAAAATCATCGTTCAATTTTTCGAGTGTAAAATCCCTGAAAGAGTACTCCTCAATGGAGCAATATCAATATGTAGAAGGTTTTCAAAGGCTTCACACCGGTTTGAGGCTAAGATGTGCGGCCTGTCTCTCCTTGCAATTTTTTCTACTTTTTGAGTATATACATTATGACATACAACACTCGTTTTGTATTCCAAACGAAAAAGTAGTATAATAGCCCCGGTTGCTTTACTCCAAGCACGCGAGACTCAACGCTACTAAGAGCGTTCTTGTTAAAATGTATGTGGTAGCCCTTTTGGCGGGGCATAGTGTGAGATTTTAAAGGTTTACCCACTGGAAGAAAAGTCATTAATGCCAAGGGCCCCTCAAACTAGTGTGCCCCCCCAGAAAAATTTTTAATAAATCAGGGTCTCGGAAATGCCATTACCTGCGTTTTCCACAATACATTTTCAGTAAAGTAAGTACATTAAAGGAAAATGTAGTAGTTAGTTGTTTCAAGTCATTCTCTCTCGGTTGTTTATTTAACCCACCTCTAGTGTTATCAGTAAGGTACAATGATAACAGAAAAAAGGGTAAGACAGTAACGAGATCAAGGAGGTCACAAGAAGAGGGGGAAATGTCTACCCCTCAGACGGGCAAATTCTGTTACAAAGCCCGCATCAATATCAACATCCTTGTGCTTGTGTACGTGAAGCATTGCACAAGAGCTTTATCAGTCATCCTGATTTAATGATACAAATGCTTTCCGGAAACTGGAAAAATACTTTTCCCAGATTTCAGCTCTATAATGCACAGGTGTGCGTGCGTATATGGATGCTACGCTCCTTGTTTTGGGCCTTTTTACACACCAGAATAACAGATTTCCCTTCCCTTTCATATAATTACTTCAACTAGTGAAATCCCTACCCTTCACAGTGGATCCTCGATATAATGAAGGGCCAAGTGGCTAACGTAATTTGTTTGCCATAAGGATCTCTTCTACTAACACTGCGTTGAGCGATCTTTTACCTCCCCAGAGAACACGGCAGATGAGAACTAGGTCGCATAATTATATTCTACCTAATTTCCGGACAACAGTCGTTTTAAATCTGTTTTTATTAATAGATGTCTCTTTAATAGTAACTAATATTTATTTAGTCGTTTTCCTTATGTATTTTTTCGCTTTCCTTTATTCATTTTATTGCCATATAAATTGCTGCATGTCTGTTTGTGCAATGAATTATTAATAAAGACCTTTATTAATTATTATTATTATTATTAAGGAGGTTTCATGTATGTTAAGGTTCTCAAGTCCATATATTTTAAAACTATTACTGGGGCTAGGAATATCATTGACTATACCGAGGACCTCATTAGAGGTTTGTTAAATCGAGGTTCCATTGGAATATACTTGAAGCCTAAAAAAGGAACCACTTTTGGGCACAGCCTTTTCGTATAGGGTAAATATAGGGAGTATCCCCTACTCCTTGGTTTCAAAGTCTTTTTAATTATAATAACACCTATGTCGTAATGGGGACTAGAAGGAGGGGGAAATTCTTTTAAATTTTCTTCCCTTCATTGAATTTATCTCTCCCAATGCTTGCTCCAAAAGTTGTCCTGCTGCCTTCTTTTCTTGCAAACTTGCCTCTATTTTTTAGTCTATTGATAACGTCTGTATTGTGAGTGTCAGCTATAGTATGTAGATGTGCTTTCCTCATGTTTCCAACTCTAATTTCTTTCTTAGATGGTCTTTTTGAGCTGAGTGGAGAAGATCTAAATCGAAATTCAAGCTTGAAAGTGAGCAACTATTTTATAAACAATATATTTTAAATGCATATACGTTAACTCTCCACAGCTTCCCAGCAGATACGAGGCTAATCCTTCAGTCTCCTTTACAGGTCTGCAAATCTCCTGGATAAATTGTTTTTAAGCTTTTCTGTAGTGTAAAAGATTTTCCCCAAATCACAAAATAGTTGGTCAGGTTTTTTAAATTCATGTTGTGTGAGGTTTGGGCCCAACATTTTCCTGCACTGGCTGATGTTACATGTAGTAGCAGCTGTTTGATTGGATCAACATATTTCAAGTAATAAGTCCACAACAATGAATTTGGAGCTGGGTCAATATTATTGTGAGTGTAAGTTGCATTGAGGGGAGAGGGGAAGGGAGCTGGGGGAGGTGGGGTGGGTTTGTGGTATTGCTATTGAATAGTGAAAGTCTCTAAATTTCAAATTTCTGCTAATATAGGTTGACATCTTTATTAGTTCTGTAAGTATAGTCGATACACTATTGTAGCCATCTTCCACAGTCAAATAGGAACATCTTTTAACAAGCACCAATATTTATGGACTCAAACACTGCTGTGTTTTAAAGTGGAACAGTTTAGTATTCTTGGTAAGTGTGATAAGTTTGTGCATTTGACATTGAATTGTTATGATTTTCCTTTATCAGGCCAGGGTGATACCACTTCAACTGCAGAAGCTGTTTGCTAAACTTCTTCTTCTTAATCAAGACAGTATCAGCACTACTGATTTGACAGACAGTTTTGGATGGGCAGGAAATGAGGTATTTATGATGTTACTGACAAAAAATACTTGTGTACCAGGTTTTGTATTTTTGCTCTTCACCAATCACATTAATGTAGTCCTTTTTTAGTTACCGAATTTTGTAGCAAAAATGTGCAATTTTCCTTTTTCCAGGGATTTCAGCAACATGATGTCCAGGAACTGAACAGAATTTTATTTAGTGCATTGGAATCATCTCTGATTGGTACACCAGATGCAGCCTTAATAAGAAAGCTCTACCATGGAACATCTGTGACAAAGGTACACAAAAGCTTTATAAAAGAGCTATATTTTATGACATACAAATATTAAGGTTTCCAATTGAAGGTTTATGAATTCGAATAAGAGGAGGTAATGTGGGTAGGAAGTAAAAGCATATTATAAACAAAAAATATAAAGGAAAAACAATGATAACCAATTGGGCCCGGTTGTTCAAACAGTGGATAGTGCTATCCACCGGGGTAACTCACTATCCAGCAGATAGCGTAATTGATTTCTGTAATACTTTTCCGCTAGATAGTGATTTATCTGGTGGATATTGCTATCCAATGTTTGAACAACCAGGGCCTGCTGGATAAGTTGTTTGTGTTGTTTATTTAAACTTGAATTCACAGTAAGCCAAATACAATCATCGACAACAAACTTCGGGAAAAAAAACTAGCAAGGCAAAATTCAGTGAAAAGTGACAGAATCTAGGATTGAGACAACAGAAATGGAAAACAGAGCAAAAATGTCAGATAAACAGTGCATTAAAAGCTAGATTGCAGTACTTACAGCGTAGGTTGAAGGTGGTAAAAGTGACATCAAGATTGCAAGTCACCTGTTTTGCATTACTGTAATAGTTACTTGATTCTTTCTTCAAGTATATTTTGTCTGAATAATAATCTTTTTTCTAGATAGACTGCTAGTATAAGTGCAAGTTTTAAAGGAAAGTGGTTTAAAGATGTGCAGGCTTTTGCTTAGTCACAAACAACACACTTGCGTATGATTTGAGCCGAGTTAGATTGTAAAAAACCATCCACTCCAAGACCCAATCAGATTGCAGGATTGAGAGAATTCTGCCCTCTCGCAAACTGTTCAAAAACTAAAAGTTTACTTTAATTAATTTTTTTATAAGTTAAGATCAAGTGACTTTTTCAGTTTTTTTCATTTTCCTTATTATTAGACCCTACCAACGTTGTTATGTTGACACAAGGTATTTATTTGTCTTTTATTAAAGTGCTTATTAAAATGAGCACTTAAATTGTGTATTTGGGCTGTGTTTGGCTTCACAAGGAATAAGTAGATGTGGAGGCTATTGAAAAGAGAATTTAGCAATTTTCGAAAATCATTTGGGCTTTTAACCAGGTAGTTGAATGGTGGTGATTGCGTAGCAGCAGTACACTTCAAAACATTTAATATTGATCTGTTTTATTTCTATGAATTGCCAGGTCATTTGCAAAGAATGTAGTCATGTCAGTGAAAGACAGGTACATCAAAATTGTTGTTGTTGAAGTTAATAGTCATAACCCTTTTCAGCCATTTCTATCTCCATAAAAAGACATGAAATGTTAATCCAATGTTTTATGGATAAAATCGTATGGTGCAACAATATTCTTAAAAAAATCTCCCAGGCAGGACTTTTTCATGTTGATGTTTTGGAGGTCATTGAATTTTTTATCCCAGATACCTATTATGAAGGTGATATACTTGTTACAAGTAATTCAATTGCTGCAAATAAGATTAAGGAGATAGCAGTATCTGCAGGCTTAATTTGCAATATCTGCTAAGACTAAGTATAATTATGTGCTCAGCCTTAAAACCATTTATTAATATTAAATTGCTGTTTACCTCCAAGCTAATCAATTATTGTAGTGTACACAAAACAATGTTCATATTTGTATCTGTATTACTGTATGGCTGTAGTATGTTACTAAAAACAACATTTTTTTTATTTTTACAAGGAAGATTACCTTGACCTTCCCTTGATTCTCTCTGGATGCAATGGCCTGGAACAGAGTCTTGAAATGAGTTATGTTTCAAAAGAGAACTTGGAGGGTGCCAATAAATACAAATGTGGTTCATGTGGAAAACTAGTTAATGCTGTCAAGGTTTGTATTTGTATGAAAATTTTTCAATCAAAACCATCTTTGTTATATGTGGCGCAAACTGGAGCGGGACAGCCGGGAGGGATCTGGGATAAGGTGAAATTTTTTAAAAGACACATTACTATTAATCCTTGACAATAATGATTTTTTGTTGATTGCAATATCATGTGCCTTGATGTTAGAATATGTTAGGTAAATAATGATGATCTGCAATATTCTCTGCCTGGCTGTTTATTTAGTTTTAAGATTTATTGTACAGGAGTGAGTTATTAACCCTTTACTGTACATGTTGTATGCACAGCAGCCTTCATTTAAGCAGGCTGCAGAATTTAGTGACTATAAGCGGGGGGGTTCATTAGATGCACAGAGGGGGAGGGGGAAGGGGTGAGGGGCTCAGTGAAACTCAAGGCACTGGTCTGCTGGAGGCTGGCAAAAAATGTAGTGCAGTTGGAATTAACAAATTCTGTATTATTATTAAACACCAGGGAATTGGCATCTTGCGGTTGAGACTTTCTGACATGGTTTTCTTAGGGTGTTTTTAAGTTTCTTAACAATTCTGACTAGTTTCTGGAAACTAGTTGCACTAGCTAGTCTGTATCCAACCCAGGATCAGAGAATTCTTCGTTTATTACACTGAATTCTCTGGCTAACATTCGGTAGCCTACATGTGTATGACTATTTTCTATTCAGACATGGAGTCTCTTTTGAAATATTCTCCTGTAATGTTACACCTTTCTCCTGCTACTAGAATTCTTAATGAAAACCCTGCTATAAGTATGTAAAACTGCTGATGATGAGTATTTGATATTTACAGGGCTCCAAGATAAGGACTCTTCCTCCAATCCTTACATTTTCATTGTTGAGGTTTAACTATGATTTTCAACGAGGTGAAAGATTCAAGGTAACATTGATTCTTATGAAATGGGTAGATCATAACCAATATTGAATGCAGCCCAAAGAATACAAAAGTTTTACAAAATTAAAGTATTTGTTTTTCTGCCATTTCCTTAATGTAGTTATATAATGTTGTGTACTTTGCAATTGTGCTTTGAATGTTTTTAACGAGAAGAGCAAGCAGAGTTTATGGATAGACATAAAATGTTCTCAAGTGAAAACTCCACTGGTCAGATGCTGTAACCACTGTTTCTTTATCCCATGCTCATAACATGTTGATTACATCATTTCTCATTTCTTCACCAAGCTCTAAATTTACCATGATTAAATAACCATTAATCCTATGATCATCAAAATTTTCTTTTTCAGTTTAGTTAAAATGGCCCTGCAGGCTAGTACATATTCGCTCCCCCAACATGCAAGCTGCAAAGCTGATTCTCTATGTACCTTGTATATTTGTTTGTGTTTTATCACTGATTGCTGATGTTGTATCTGTTGACTTTCAGGAAACCAAAAGATATACCTTCCCTGTAGCTCTGAGTATGAGAGAATTTTGTGAATCCAACAAGGAAATTGCAGATGATCAGGAGTATGAATTATTTTCTGTAGTAATTCATGGGTAGGTTTTGAACTGTTCTTAAAATTTTCTTTGTTGTAATAAATATGTATGGTAGTAATTTAAGAATTAAGAGATGACGAGTTCCTGTTTGTGGTTTTTAGTTTATTTAACTGTATTTTTTTTCTCCAGAATGACTATTGAATTATTAGAATATTATAAATCTATAGTCCTCATGGCTAGATAAGGGACTGGACATCTGAAGATGATGTGAACTGCAGAAATACAAATTTTAAAATATTTAATAAAGATATGATCATCGCAGTGGTAATTGCAATTTAAGCAATTGCAAATAAACCTGAAAAAAAAAGTTTTGAGACTTCAACGGGATTTGAACTCATTGCCTTGGTGTTAGCGCTGCAGTGCTCTACCGTTTGAGCTATGAAGACCCATACTTTGGGAGCAGACAAATTTGTTGATTTCATTTTAACCCATGAAAGATGATGTAAAGATGATGTGAGCTGCAGATTAATAGACACTACTAACTCTGTAATAGAGGTCTGGTACTGCTTAATTGCATCGTGTTACTTTCATTTTGTCCTTTCATCATTCTGTTTGACAGTCTATTCGAGTTCTTTATTAAACGTCATCATCAAATGGATGAACTCCTATGTAATTTGTTATTCAACAACTTGTATAATTATGTTTGAAACGTTTACTTGTCTTTTTATGAAAAAGGAACTTGTAAATTTTATTGTTCATGGTCTGTGTTTACTTTTTAAGTGGCAGTTGTTATGGGGGTCACTACCATGCCTATATCCGTGATGTGGAGGGACTAAGGACGTGGTTTCAACCTGTAAGAAGAATTTTTCCAACAGTACTACATTCATCTTGAAGAATTATGCAGATTAAGGCGAATGTGGCTAGCTAAATGTAATAATTCAGGCGACGTTAAACACAGTTATGGCCAGCAGTCTCCATCGTATGTGGGCAGTCTTGGGCTTTAGCAATTTTAGAGCACTTTAGCTGGTCAATCATTACCCTCACATTGCTTTCGTGTGTAGGAGCTTTAGCTGATTTTTACCCCCGGCTCTCCCTTCCCTTTAGATGTGTCTTGGTGAGTATCTGCGCATTTCTTCACTGAGGTTCTCAGTGTGATGGTGCCTGATGGGTGCTGCTCGCAGGGTTATCATGGTTGCCTTCTGCACTCGCTTGCAGCTCCCTTCAGTTTCACCAGGCACCTTCCCTACACACATCTGTTGTCGATAGGTTTAATGAAATGTTACCTCCAAGATCAGCATAATTCTTCACATCATACTCAAGCCAAATGAAATAATTGTATCATTATTCATTCGAAATATTTCCAAGTTCTTAAAAAGCTTACCTCCTTGTATTTCTCGGCATGGTTTCAGGATATCAAAAGATTTTTTTCTTGCAGATGCTAATCAAAAAGTAGATAACACCCTTTGAGCAATATGTTTTGCATACCATGTTCTTGCGTTTCTTCTGTTCAGTTTTAATCAGAAATTCAGCTATTTCGTCTTTGGGTAGCTGCAAATGCCATTTGTTATAGTTCACTATAATTTTAATAGCTGTGGTCCTGTGTGCTGATTGAAAGGTGACCCATGTGGTGTTGAATTTTAATAGAAAATAGTTATATGTATTTTTCTGATCATGGGCTTTTGGTTGCATTTTATCCAAGGACAAAGAGCAAGTAAGAATTGTCCAAAGAGAGGATAACAGTCAAGAGAATGTTGTTGTTAACTGTGGTGACCCTGTGGAACTAATTGTGGCATTACTGAGAAAACTTGGAGGCGCAGCATCAGTCAATCAGTTGTGTCAGGTAAAAGATACTACTATCATGATGACTACTGTATGGTAAGCCTGTTCCACGCTTCAAGATAATAGGAAAGCAGATCGAGGAAAGATGGGCAAAAACCCCATAGCCGATAAGGGATGGGGAGAGTTTTTCGCGCTCTTGTTTTTTCGCTGCATGCCCGCTTTTTTCACTCTTCTACGCTGACCAAGACACTAGCACAGGCTATTGCATGGTGTATTGCAGGATCAATAGCAACAACCCTCTAATGCTTACTTCCAAAAATTAATATGGACTCCTCTCTATTTCAGACAGTTCCCCTGGTTCAAGAGATCGAAAACTTTATATAACAATATTCCAACATGTTCATGACCTCCACGATGCAAAGCTGTCATGGTGAATTAAAAAAAAAATTTCCTGCCTAGTGCGACTGAGATGATGCAGACGCTTGTCATCGCTGATGCGTACGTGCATCTGAGCTGACGTGTACACATTGCATTTGCGTTGTTTGCTTAGTTTAGAGGAAAACTCCTACTTGCACTTTTGGCTCTGTCCCTTTGATGTCCATGTTAGGGTATTTGATTATAATAGTTTACAGTGTGTGTGAATTCAGTCCTTTCATCTCATTTACATGATTGTGGATAAATATGTTCTTTGGTTGCATTTAGTGTATGTCTAAAGACACCGGGATCTCTTGGAATAAGCGATTTAAAAGTCGCTTTGGGCCACTCTCAAAGGTATGAACTTAATTAACATTTAGCAAATATGTAATTAGTGAATAACATTTTGTCAAACTCTGATAATCCACTTGATTTCCAGAGCCTGTCGGAGTATTGGCTGTTCATCATCTTCAGTTATTCTAAATTTTGTCCATCGTAACTACATTATTCACCCGATATTTGCTTTATTTGGATATGTTTTGGTTTGGCATGGACTAACACTCCATAAGCACTACGTGAGAACTGAAATGTATATTTTTCTATAAGCCTCTTGACTTGGCAAATATCCACCAATCTTACCATCCAGTTTGTAAACTTTTAATTGACCAGGTTATTGTCAAGCAGATAGAAGAGAGATTCAAATCTTTAATAAAATAGCAAGTTGAGGAGTTGGCATACGCTCCGTGTACTTACAGACGTATTAGATTTGTTTTTATAAACTATTACCAGACAAATCAGAATTTGAATTAGTGCTTATTTATTCCATATTCTTCCCTTCACTACCCCTCTCTAAAACTCCCCACCACACCCTTCTTAGGCTATGTCCATACTATACCGGATAGCTTTTCGTGGCGCCACGAAAATCTATCCGGCATAGTTTGAACACTTACCGATATGTGACTCTTCTCGTGTATGAACAGAAGCCGTATCCGGTATGGTTTTCGTGGCGCCACGAAAAGGTATCCGGTATGGTATGAACACCGATACGATACGGTGACTCTCCACTTTGGACAAAACACAAGTGAAATTATTCGCTTATTTCACGAGTATACCATTTGATTACCTATTAATACCATGGGTGAAGAATTACGTTAGTAATCTTGGATTTTTGACATGTTTATCCTGGATCGTATCGATCGAGAACTCCACTCTCTCGAACGGTTAGAGCTAAAATTTGGCTTAAGTTCAGAATTTTTCGACAAAATACCTGTTACAATCCTTCTTGACAGTGATGTGCTCTTTCGTGTGTTCAGGTTTTCTAAAGCGTCGTTTTTTGCCCTGACATCTTCATTCATAACATTTTAAAACTTCGTCGCCATCTTGACACTGAGACGTACGGAAGGTTGCCATGATGGCAATTTTGTAATTTCACATGTGAAATTACAAATTAACGCTAAAATTTCGCGCCAAAATTAAGGAGTAATTCGTCACCTATGATATTAATGTTGAAATAAACAACAGCCCAAGTAGTGAGGGACAACAACATTTTAAAGGTACCACTGCTTCAAAAAGGTTTTCTTTTGTGTAAATGTTGGCAGTATTTTCACTGCTTTGATGGTATTTCCATTGTTTCAAATTTCTCTGCAGTTTTTCAAGAGGAACTCGGACATTTTCAGCTTCAGTGATGCCTGCGGATGGGTGTCGTTAAAAAATGCTGGTGAAAATCCCTCAAATTCAGGACTTGCATCAGCTGAAAGAGAGGAACATCGCCCACTCGAAAACGATTTAAGTGAAAGCGCACAATCTTCTGTAGTTGTTGATGAGGGAAAGCCACTTTCATTGGCAAGGTAGGTATTCATGTCACCTGTTGTTTGTACAAACAACAACTTTGCACGTGCATCACACTTTTTTTCTACATTTCTTTGCCGTGTTTGCACGACTATGTCTTGAAAATGCCTTATTTTCGCGTATTATGGAGAACGTAAACAATAATTCCAAGCAACGATGAAATTTTCTTTTTCTTTCTGAACTTGGATATGGTCGCTAGGAATTCAAATCCGGGAGGGTTCGCCCACATTTGACAAAAGAAGTGGGAGGAATAATCGCGATAAAGACTCAGTGAAAGAACGTAAATTCACTTTTTAAGCGACGTTCTCGTTGCCGTCGCGTCCCTAGTTCTTTCTATGCGACGATTTCGTTGAAAAAAAAAAAACCGACGATTTGATGGAAAACGCGCGACGAAGACAACGTCCAGGTACCCACAGAGAGGCTTGAATAAGAAAGGTGGTATGGGGACTCAATAATACAGTGACGTGTGTTGTTTCCTCACGCAATAAAATTTTGCTCCACTTTTCTCTTTCCACCTCGGCTTATTAGCCTGCGAAAAAAGCCGTTTCTCCTCGCTCTTCGCACTGAGGACGTTTCGCGAGGAATAACGACCTCCTCTGCGCGAAACGTCCCCAGCGGCAAAGAGCGGCGGAGGAGAAACAGCTGTTTTCACAGGCTACGGTTTATCAACGTTTACTGCGTTCAAAGGGGAGAACCAATCAAAATAAAAAATATTTTGAGACAAACATAGAAACCTGTTAATTTGAATTAATATTTTCTTTTAGAGGGAATGTTCCTGAACAGGGACATAGGTGGTTCGACGTTAATGATTCCAGGATTTCTTGCATCCGTGAAAGAGATCTTCAGCGTCAGTTCTCAGGAAAAGAAAGCGCTTACATGCTGTTCTACAGGAGAAAAAATGTGTTAGTCACTGGAAGTGATCCAAGTAGGTTGCTTTAAGTTTCCTACATAATTGTTTCTAAAGCTATAATTGTAAAACGGGAAACGAAAACGCGCAATTTGCTCAACCGCCTTAATGCGAAAAACAAGTTTAAAAGCTATGTTCCGCGTTTTACTACCCACGGTCAAACCTGTTTTAGAACAAATCAGGGTTGCTTACCATTTACACAGGCCACCCGGATGGAAATCTTGTGCATAAACATAAAACTATAAAATTTGACGTGGTGGGAGAACGACCCGCTGCAAACTATATCCAATTCAGCTGAACAGACTACAATTGCATCGCCTCAAATCACAGCCCATATTTCCTGAAGCTTGCCTAACGGAATGGGGCGAGCCATTTGATTTTCCAACCAGAATTTCTGGTTTTCCCGTAAAAATGGTAAGTACCCCAGGGTTGTTGCAAGTTGTGTCAATACTGACGTCTGATTGGTTAGAATTATGTTGGAGTAACGCCATACACGGGAGTTACGTCACTTGTTGCAAAACAAGTTTGCCTTGGGCCGGTAAAACGCGCAACATGTATAGATTTTGTTTTGGAACTAAAGAGCTTTGTAGCGGAATGCTCCCAGTGACCAATACGGACTGGTTACACTGTACACCTACAGAAGTTTGGCTGATAGAAAATTGTTTATTATATCTCCACACAGTTTTGTCAGTTCCTACCTCCCTCAGAACGGAAGTTGAGAAAATAAACCAAGAATTATCAAAACAGAGGTGAGCCAACGTTTTGGTAATTTTGTGGACTTTTCCACCAGAAGATAGCTTTATTATGTTTTTTGGCCTTTAAAATTCTAAGTAGGTCCGTTGCATCAGGGGTTCCCAAAGTCGGGTTATTGAAAACACTTTTTAGCCTATCCAGAATACTATTAGATCTCTAGAAATGCATTCCAAGCGGCGCTTTAAAATTTGTATCTGTCCGGTTGTCCTAGGGCAACTTGAGCCTTTTGGAAATCACAAGGGCTTCAGTATTATTTTCCCGAACATTTTAGATGCAATTTAAATGTTTACGAGCCAAGGGGATATTTTTTCTGATTCCCCTCTCCACATTTTCGAATCCGCAAAGTTTTAGGCTTCGTTCTTCTACTAAATGTAGCTTAACCTCTGGAGTGAAAATTAAACTTTAGAAAATCGTAGCCTGGAATTTATTAGATAAGCTTCGAAAACTGGAATGGACATTTACAAATTTTTAGCCGTCCTCAAGCTATAGAACTTTTTCGGGAATATTTGCTTTTTCAGACAGATATTTTACAGAAAACAGTCATTGGGTGTCCTTGTCGCATCGCTTTCTTCGAAAATCTGAAACAGACTGCCCGCTAAGTAAGTGATGTAATGGTGCACTTGAGAGTAAAATTCATTTGCGTCCACAGGGAAGACTATGATGCTCGACTGAATCAAATCTCTGTTACCGTACATTTTGCTAGCCACTATACAGTACCAGATGGCTTTCTTAGCATTAAGCAGGTAAAATTTTGCATACAGGTATTAACGATGTTAATTATTTCATTCGTCATTTGTTTGGCAAGTAGTGAATTGACCAGCCAAAATGCAGCGACATCGCTGTTTTTTGTGCATATAACTCTTAAAATCTAATTGATTTTAATTTTCCTTCTAGCACTCCCGTCACATTTTTATGGGTGTCGCCCCCACCCTTCCCCCCCCCCTCCGGGGGCTGTCCAGGTAATTTATTGTAATGATTTTAAACTTTGCAGGGTTTGACATCAGACCCACTGATTGTGTCATTAGACAGAAGAAAACCGGTCACTGATCTTCTGCGTAAAATCACCGAGGTATGTTCAAATCGATATCCATTTTGCTGAAGGGTATAACTAAGCCAGACTCTGTCTTCTGTTCATAACAGATATGATGACCCTCTTCCTACCGACACGCCTTAGTAATTCCTCATTACAGACTTTGTCAGACAAAGAAATGTTGAAGACCCTCCTCCAAAGCCACATGTCGCAGCTCTCCAGCCCTCGCACGTCCTCTTTCTTCAAGATTTTTAAAATTATCTTTCAGCTTGATTCTTCTAGAGACGACGAAGCCAGTAACACAGTTCATATTGCCAGACGACTTCCTGCAGGCTTACATCTATTCCAAGAGGTGATACGTAAGTGGATGATATCTACGACCTTAAATTATTTTGCGTTTTAGAAATTGAACTGACTCGAAGTAATCGTTCATCTTTTTTCCTTGCTACGTTGGTATTGTAGAACACCCTGAAAAGTCTCTGATTCAAAGCGGAGTCCATGATGGCACCGAGGTGTTTCTGTGGAATGGGGAAGAGGTAACTAAGCAACAAATTTTTCGCAGTTCTTATTACTTTTTGATATTTTGAGTACAGAGGATGACTATATTGTTACGCCTCCTCTAATTAAAAAGGGAAAATCGGTCAAAAATTTCGAAGAATAAAAACTGCGTTGCTAACTGTTTACTTCTTTCTCGACCATAGTACTTCACCGCATTTACTGGTATTGGCAAATTTTATCACTTGTTTGTCCCCCTGAAATACCACGTGACGTTGCTTTTATCCCATCAATCATAGAGAGCTTGCAAAGATGGCGGGTACCATGAATAAGTTTTTCTGGTTGCCTCCTGCCACGTTGGGTTTTTAATCCTGTTCTGTTGTGTTTGGAGTATTTGTTTCAAATTATTTGTCCGAGTGAAGTGCCTGTAAACTAACATGTGTGGTCGTACTATAAACAACGCATTTGACATTTTTTGTTTGTTTGTTTGTTTGTTTTGTAGGTGGATGGATATGAGGTATACACAGGAGAGGACTCGGCCCCAGTTCTTCTCAACATAAAATATTCAGTGTCTGAAGATGAGGCAGCTGTGGAGATTCAGAAAGCATTTAGAAAGAACACTACACTTGGAGAGATGAAGGTCAGAGTTTTCAAGATCTTCAGATTGTTTGAAGGCACATTATTCTTTGTCGTACTTTCGTTGTTGGGATGATCGATCTGTTTGGACTTGGGGCGAGGACGTAGATAAGGACGTAAAGAAGCGCCGAATTCTACCGTGTTGTTGGACACTCAGTAACCTTTAGCTGAAGGGAAGGAAATATCTTTATAGAATTTATAAAGGTGTTTATTATATAGACACGAGTGTTTTACTGGAAAATATACCACTCGTAAAATTCATAAATACTACATCCGGGACCCGAGTGGTTTATTTTCCATAATCTCACACGTGAGTTTGTCGATGACGTAATTTTGGTAATTTCCCTGTATTATTTTATCGACGTCTTTTAGTCTATATAATGAAAAGAACATTACACGGCGGCTTGAAGATATGAATTTTATTTTCTCGTGGCAAAAACAATAGTTTACTCACTCGCTGCGCTCTTTCGTAAAATATTGTTTTGCCACTCGAAAATAAAATTCATATCTTCGCGCCACCGTGTAATATCCTCTATATATTTCAAATAGATTTGAGGACGAGAACGAGTACGAGTACCGAAAGGAAAATGATAAAACTTCTTACATTTGATAACTTGTACTGGCCACTATTCTCGCAAAAACCCGTTGTAGAGTGACGACAGCTATCACGTTTTCCCGCCAAAATGACCTTGGTTCACGCGCGAGAAGTACTTAGTATTGAGAAAATTATTTCGTCATCGTCCTCGAATCTAAAGCTCTCTATTTCTCTGCATCAATACGGTTCTGCTACATTTGTCCGCTTGCTGTTTACTGTTTTGCGTCCTCTTTTTGTGGTTCAGACTACTAAAAAACTTCCGTAGTCTGTGAACGTCAAATATAGATTTGAAGCGACAGAAGAAGATCCTGTTCCAAAAAATTTAAAGTACTTTGCTCACAGTTGCCTGACTAGTTTGACAACATATCCGTAGAATATGTTAGGTAAAAAAAGTCCTTCTTATCAACAACGATGAAAAAAAAAGCAGAAAAAAAGTTAGTCGAAAATTTGGGTTTAACATTTTTCTGTTTTTATATTCCATCGCTGTTGATAAAAAGAACTTGTTTTGATTTTGTTATTGTCGATCTCACACCGCGAATGAATGTTTTTGCCAGCTAATTTATATATACCGAAAAGCAATTAATTAGAAAATCGGAAATGTCCAGATTGACCCTCATCACTCGAATCAGAAGTGTGCGCGTTAACGTTTTCTCTCGATAACGAAGGCCTTATTTCGTTTATCTTACAGTTGATGCTGTGCAGTTCTATTGGGATAAATTATGAAGATTTGCTTCTCAGCTGGGTGAAATCAAAGAGTAATATTTATTTTGTTCTGGTTGTTAATGTTTTTGATTACGCTAGAGGGCGCTGGTTGTCGCGTTGTTGCGTCTCTCAAAGAGAGAATATTATCCATTTTAGGTGTCTCTCACACATTAGGCAATTTGTGGCGGAGACGTTCCTGTCAAGACGATGATTTTTTTTCAAGTCTTTTTTTGAACTTTGGTTCTCCACGCACGTTGCTTAAGCTCCCTTTATCCCTAGTTGAACCCGGTTTCTGTAGTATGGAGCAAAAGGAGTAGAATTAGCATTATGCATTCCAACAACCTGGATGACCCAAAACTGTTTCATTTAAAAAAATATCATGGTAGTAGAGCTTTACGCCTGAAGCACGACCATTCAGGTTGAAAGTCGAACGCCCTAATTGACCATTTCAGTGAACTGTTCTTCGTGCTTCCTATAGAGCGTTTTCACATGACGTCACGGCGGCCATATTGGTGTTCCAAAACAATGAAACGGCGGCCATGTTGGTGTACCAACAAAATCCTCTGGGAGTTGAACTCTTTTCTCATGTAAATGCTTTCTTTTGTTCCAATAAATTAGCATAGCTGCTTGCCACGTGAGTGAAAACGCTCCATTGATCGTTTCTAGGACCTTACGCGTTATGCAGCACTCGTGTCGTGTTGAACTTTAGAGGTCTGTTTACTTGCAAAATGTTTGTTTCCTTGTTACTCATGCCTCCATTATTAATGTATATTCTCTCCACAGTTAAAAATAATGTTTGTGGACTAAGCGCCGACAAGGTAAAAGAGCTGTCAATCCCTCGTTGTAGATTGACACAGGCGAATCCTTGTTTACATATTTTGCCTCATTGTAAAGCTAATAAAGCTAATGAAATAAAATCTCTGAATATTGACAGGACTTAACAATTTCAGTTATGTCTGAAAATTTGAGCCCGATATACAGAATAGTTTTGAAGAAATTCTCTTTAAAAAACCCCAAGTTTTAGAAAAACGTATGAACTTATTAACGTTTTTGCTACCCAGCAATTTCGCAGTTTTTTCCTTTGTTATTGATTACAAAGAGCTGAAAATAGCACAAACTACTCAACCGAATTAACCAGCTCTTTCAACTTTTGAACTTAATAGGCAATTTCCGAGTTCCAAAAAGTTTCACTTTCAAAACGAGGCTAAGTGCGAAACCTTTGTTGTGGAAATGAGTTTTAATTATGATGCAAATAAAACTCATTTCCACAACAAAGGTTTCGCACTTAGCCTCGTTTTGAAAGTGAAACTTTTTGGAACTCGGAAATGGCCTATTTGTATACATGTATATGGCGACGTCTTCTGTGGGTTAACTGGTATCAATGGTAATGAGCGAGAATGTAAACAATGACGTCAGCAAGGATTCGCCTAGATTATGGCTGCTGCGAATGGACAAAGTTTTCAGGGTGTGGTCGAAAAGTATTACATGACCTGTTCATTGCTTTTAGCCACAGAAACATTTTTTAGTAAAAAAGTTAAGCAAAAATTACTTGCTGAAAATCGACCGGAAATTGGCCCTTTGCTGCTTAACAGTCGAGTGGGGCGAAACAGCGTGAGACGCAGTAAAACAATAAGGTCAAGTAAAACAATACAATTACATCATTTAAAAAGTTAATTTTCTTTCATTCATGGTCACACTGCGTCGTTTGGTCTTCAGTAGACTGTCCACACTCCCCTATTTTTCCATGAGATCGTCGAGATCGAGCGCTTTGCATTACGGGCGGCCATTTTGGATGAGTGTGATCTACCTAGGGGGCGGGGGACGGTTTAGGAGGAAGCGAGAAAATTGATAAAAGTAAATTTTCTTGCCTTTCTCCCCCCACAGACCGCACAGCTTTAAACCCCGACGCCCGCCCACTCGGTTCAAAGAAACCAAGACGGCCGCCCGTACCAGCTTGTCCTGACGATCTTACGAAAAAACTGTGGACTGTGAATGGTCTAATCTCCAACAAGGTGTTTTAGTACCATGTGAGTGTTTAGCCCGAAAGGGGCTGTTACTGTAGCTGTAACCACATGAACTCCCTCAAGTCAGGTCTATTTTATCTTCTTGCTTGAAACGCTGTTTGTGGAGTTGCTAGATCGTTATTCTCAATTTAGGTTATTCAATATCTTAGGACGGTGACACGCTGGACGAAATTTGCCTTCAAGATGGCGATTATCTGGTTGCGGAGAAAAAGATTCATATTGAGTAAGTACACTGAAAGAAAATTAGTGATGTTATTCCATTCACATTTCTCATTTGACTTGGTTTAGTTTGACCGTTCTTGTGTTCACTTTCAAGTAGGATTGCCCTGTCTTCTTTGATTTTGCATTGTCCAAGCTTTCCAATTTGTTCAAACAGCTGTCTTTTTCTACATCAGAACAGGTTATAGCGCTCTCTATTGCACCTGCATGTTTTTTCTTTTTCATCGAGGTTTTGTAGGATTTTTCGCTCCTCGGTTCATTTGTCTACTAAATTCATAGCACTGCTTGTATACTGCGCTGGGCTCATGGTTTATGTATTGTTTTTGTGTGATTAGTTTGGAGTATTAATTCTGTAGCTTTTCTTCTAAGCCGTAGGAGGAATTGTAGTGGTTTTATCTCAACTTTCGTTATATTTCATGATTTCTAGATCCAATGATAAAAGCAAAACTACTTTGTCTTCTCAAGAAAGTAAAAAACACGACAACATGATCTCCTTCACTGTAGAGGTTCGCTGTGTGGTAAGTACTTTTCTTTATCTCTCTGTATAATTTTACCAGATTAGAAAAACAAGTACTTAAGCCCATGATCTTTCACGTTCTTTTATCACAACAGGAAACAGCGACACTTGAGGACAAAGAAAACAAATTTCCGTGGCCAGTTTTTCCTGTCCAAATTCTTAAAGACCAGGTAATTTAGTTCCGCGCTTGACAATCCTTAAGCCCTGTGCTTTTGCATGTTTTATCCGCGCAGTCTGAGCGATATTAGGGGGTGTTTACATGACACCGGGGCGACTTTCGCCCCGGAGCGAGTTCACTCCGGTTCCCTCTCATGGCTCTATATTTGTTTACATGATACCACCACAAATTTCATGCTGGCGCGAGTCACCCCGGCGTGAGTTCACCCCGGTTCTTGTACCGGGGCGAGAATTTCACTCCGGTACGAAATCTCGCAACGGTATCATGTAAACACGAAACGAGCACCCGTTTCGGTGTGAAATCGGTTTGCCGGTAGACTGGAACGGGAAGTATATGCGTAATGTTCGCGATTTTGAATCACACGTGCATTTTATCAACATGAAGTGTACCTTCAAATAACGAGATGTGAAATAACCCAGTCATCATGTAAACGCGATACGAAATCAAAAAGTCATGTCGGTATGAAATTCGCGCCGGTGCGAGTTTTCTCATGTAAACACCCCCTTACATACCAATGGTACGTAAAATATATCAGCTTTGTCTTTAGTTCTAAGCAAGTTTGAAATCTATCACACCAACACTTAGCTTTTTTTAGACTATTGGAGATCTGAAGAACAAAGCACTTCGATTGCATAGCCAGTTTCAGAACATTTCAGGTACATTGTGAGGCGTAAACATAACAGCATGCGTTGTTGTTACTTTGTTGTTGTTTTTTCTTTGCAATTATTGTTTTATAAATAATGCTAATAGGACTGAGTGGAGTCCAGTTCGGTCTATAAACATACAAGTGCTTACCAATACCGTTTTGTTATTTACGAGTATGATTACAGACTGAATTGGACAACATGAAGTTCTATTACCAGGTAATCGTAAGTGAGTGATGTGTCAAGCTTTTTTGAAATTGAAACGCGCAATATTCAAGAGTTTTTTTGCTAGCAGTGAACAAAAAAAATCATTTAAGTACTCACGCACGATAGCGCGTACTATCCAATTACTTAGGCATGACACTTACTGTCCTGAAATCAGGACAGCTGCTGGCCAATCAGGTAAGAGAATTTTTTCGTAGTTAAGATTTTGACTGTGTTCATCCATCAACTGACTTTTCCTCTTTTTTAGTGTCAGAAACTGTCTGTCGCTTCCGCGTGGATGACGATTTTCAAGGTCTCAGTCCACCGTGTAAGTGAAAGTTCTTTACCTGTTTTCTTTTCTTTATATCTGGCTTGCTTGTGATTTCCAAACTTATTGAAGAAACATTCGAGAATCAAAGAGACTTAGGCCCCGTCCACACGAATCCGGATAAAAAAATAATACGGTTCCAAAAATGTCCAAATTCAAGTGGACATGACCTTAATGAGCTGGGTCTCGCTTCCGTTTTGCCTCCGCCTTAGCTAACAGTGCCCCCACTACCACTCCCCCAGTTGCGCGATCGCAGGACGACCAGAATAGAATGAAGAACGATAATGGAGTATTTGTAATTTTGAATCCGTTGTTCGTTCTGTCATACTTCAGTGTTCAGTAATAATGTGCATTGATTCTAATATTCGTCACTGTATATATCATGTTTAAATTCGTATTACAGAACTTTACTCAGGGCTTCCTCGGTTCATATTCTTAATAGAAAAAAGAGAAAGAGGCACAAAAAACAAATAAGTGAAACAAAAGAGAAGAGATGAAAGCAAAGAAACGTGGTTTGAAAGACGAATCTGAAGACTGAAAAAAATAAAAAACTCAAACTTCAGCTCTTTAATTTTTTTTTTTTTAGAAAACCTGAAGCAAGGTAACGTTAACACAGATTCATACTAAACTCCTAGGTTAATGTTGCTTGTGATTAATTTTGTACATTTTCTGTTTAATTTTCAGTGTATGACCACGAAAAAGTCAGTGAGTCCTGGCTTAAAGAAGGACAAAAGCTTGTTTTGGTGTCAGGAGCTCCGCTTCTTCCGGAGGAAATCATGATACGCTGCTATGTGAGCGCACCGTCTCATACCAGAGAGGAAATGGAGCAGGTTGTCAATAAGAAGATAACTGTGGGAGAGGTAATCCTTTCATAAATGATATTACCACTTTTTACTTTTCAAGTATACAGTGTATCTTAAGAACGTAACTTTCGATGAGGCCGCACCGTTTCATACTAGACAGGAAATGGAGCAGGTTGTGAACGCGGGCATCAATAAACGAGATGTCCGCTCCTATTTTGTGTATTGTGATTATTTAGATTAGTTACAATATATTTCTTAATCGTTTCAGCGTGATTAGAATATAAGGTAACTTTTGATGAGGCCGCACCGTTTCATACTAGACAGGAAACGGAGCAGGTTGTAAATAAGAAGATAACTGTTGGAGAGGTAATCCGCTCATAAATGATACGTTATACTATCACTTCTTATTTTTCAATTATATTATAAGAACGTAACTTGCGATGAGGCCGAATTCTAGCGCGATCGCAGGTAAGTACACCTTTTGCTGTTCATTACGAGAAAATACGCATTCATTTGCGTGAATCGTCGACCAACAGCGGGAAGATACATTCATTAGCGCGAAAAAGCGAACATTTGCGCTTAAATCAGATTCAATAACGATTTTTGGGCATTCATTTGCGTCATTCGACATACAAAAGAGAAAAATATGTTTTCATTAACGCCAACATGCGAGTCATTAACATTACCTTGAAAATCATTAGGGACAATAGACAAACATAAAAGTGCAAACGCTATTCATTAACATTTTTATGACATTCTTTGCAAATTCAATAGCGTTCCTGGACAGCTTTAGAATGGGTAAGACAAACATTAGTGCGCATGTACAATCAATTGAGCGTTCTTTACATTTAATATACAAAAATCTATTTTCAATTAAACAATACCAATTCCCCCCAAAATTGGCCTGAATTTGTTTAAAGAATCACGCCGTACTTCGCCACTGCTTGTTCGTCGACGGCTGCGGGTATACATTTTCCTTAGACGGCCAGAAGTCATGGTGGGGCGCGACAGGAAGTGGAGGGCGTACCGCTAAGTGTGCGGCCGAAGAGGACGAAACTTGACTATGACCATGGCAATATCACCTATCAGTGTTTTCCTCGGCATCTGCTGGAGTAATGAATACTGTGTCAGTGTCGGTGGTCTTTGCGTATGACGGGGTGCCAGCCCACCTAGATTTGGCCATTCCCGCCCCACATACACAGCTTATGCTTTCCCCCTCGATATCATTGAAAAGGATTTAAGTTGTCTGAAAGCGACACCAAAGGCCGACATCTCGAGTCCAGAAATTTAAAGATGTATAACAGGAATGATGGCAAAGTCCTAGCAATCCTGCTAGCGGAGTTCGGAAACAACAACTGCAGTGCTTGAAGCTCTACGCAGAAACATGACATTGTGATCGCAGCTAAATGTGCTAAGGGGTACCATTTCATACAAACCTACCTCCCAAAATGTTTGAATAGCGAGGTTTTTGAGGTATATGCATTTTACGGAGTGAAACTCGGGCGAAATTTGTTTGAATTTCTATTGTTTAATTGAAAATCGTTTTCTGCATATTATATGTAAAGAACACTCAATTAATTGTACAAGCGCATTAATGTTTGTCTTATCCATCCTAAGGTTGTCCAGGAATGCTATTGAATAGTAAACAGTGTCATAAAAATGTTAATGATCAGTGCTTGCACTTTAATGTATGTCAGTTGTCCCAATTGACTTTCAAGATGGTGTTAATGACTTTGATGTTGGCGTTAATGAAAGTATATTTTTCTCTTTTGTATGCCCAATGACCCATATGAATGCCCAAAAGTGTTATTGAATGTTGATTAAAATGCAAAAATCGTTATTGAATCTGATTTATGCGCAAATGTTCGCTTTTTCGCGCTAATGAATGTATCTTCGCGCTATTGGTCGCGGTTTTACGCAAATGATTGCATATTTCCTCGTAATGAACAGCAAAAGGTGTAATAACGAACCTCATTGTTATTAAGAACGAGGTCTGTTGACAATGATTTAACCACCTTCGTATCTGCATGGTGAAGCTTTGATAACATTAACAGTCGAGATCCACAAAAATTCTGAATTCTTTAGTTCATTTAACGAAACATCCTATAGTGGAGGCAGCGTGGCCTAGCGGATAGAGCGCTGGACTTATAATCCGGAGGTCCCGAGTTCAAGTCCCGCCCTGACCGCTAGCTGGATTTGTTCTCGGTAGTCCCGGGTTCAAATCCTCGGCCACGCTTGTAAAATAGCCAACTGATTCGCCTCCTAACAGTTGGGATTTGTAAGCATGGTCTGTTCCATTTAAATTATTTGTTTCTTTGTCCCTGAAAAGCCCCATAAGAGTAGAGAATAATTATTTTTTTTATCGCGTCTAAGTTATTTTATTAACAACATGATAGTGGTTGCGCAGAAATGATAATTCATGTTTTGCTTCCACAGAATGTGGTTTATATTTTTTTAACGAGATTTTCCTTTTCCTTCTTCTCTCTTTCAGTGCTTACGATTGTTGACAGAAGCCGTCAACGTGGAAGGTACGTACCGTAAAATTCCGAAAATAAGCCCCCCAGACCGGTAACGCAAAAAACCCTCCGTTAAATCGCCCCTCCAAATATAAGCCCCCCGGGGGCTTGTACTCAGAAAATTGCCCTCAAATACAAAGTAAAACAAAGTAAAAACGGTAAATTTACTCCCAAGTATATAGCCAGCCCAATCGGTTTTGAAACGCAAATTTCCCTCCGTAAATAAGCCCCTCCGAATAGAAGCCCCTCAAAAAGGGCCATTGAAAAATATAAGCCCCGGGGCTTATTTTCGGAATTTTACGGTATGTTAATAACCGTAATATGCCTTCTTCCTAAAGGCCGCTTTACACTGTACAAACTTCTCGTATGCGCTATGTTTACTGTAAACCGACAACCCGAATCGTACCGTGTAAATCAAACTTTGTGCCATTGCAAGCCACAATACAGGTGTAAGTTTAATTTATACGATACAATTCGTGTGTTTTACACAGGTATTTACTTCGTGTACCGGACACAGATGACGTTAAAACAAAAGAACAAAAACAATGAAACAATACCAAGCCGATTCTTCCCTGAACAGAGAACAAAGAGGTCTTTTGTTTTGTCTCATCTGTGTCAAAGCCGGGAAAATTTATCATCACTCCTATAAAAGGACTTTCTAGTTACTTTTTTGGATTTGCAGTCGTTTTTATACTTCGACCTTCTTTAAGCAACCTCTCGGCCAACATAACAACCTATCGTTCAACATAACAACGGTCAACAAGAATAAAAATCATCTTTATTCACATTTTTGGTGATACAGGAGAGACAAAGTACAGAAAACTGTACCAAACAAATTTAAAGTGGCCTAATCCATATTTTTTTAACCTTTAGGAAGGATGTGGCACTTGAGGAAAACCAACTGGATCGGAGAACCTGCTGACTCTTTGGATAGTGAGGTGACACTAGACAGTACTTTGTGTTATGTAGCGAGAGTTTTCGTTTGATCGACGTACATAAAATCCAAATCAAGCGTAGCGCTCATCGTTTGAACCAGTCATACAATCAAGCAAACGCAAAATCAAAGCTAAGGTCATCTGTTTCTTTTTTTTCCAACTCATAGGACGAAACGCTAGAGAATTCACATATAAAGAATGGTGACACTCTTATAATTGAAGAAGGACGACTTCCTCCGAAGGTACATTTATGTTTGATTTTGTTCATTCAAACACTCTTCGACTCCTGCCGGTAGTTGCTTCGTTCCCACTCGTCCTCGGCGACTTCGATTGTGACGTCACCTGTCAATCTTGTCGGGCTCGGTTCCAAGACTCCTCCGCTTACTCGGTAGCGCGAACTGCCCAGGGGACCCGGTTGCTGTTGGTAGTATACAAGGATTTTTTCGTTCTGAGCCGCCTGTGTCACTGACTGAAAAAAAGATTATGCGGATGTTTTACCAGGCTTTAAATTCACCATCACATCTCATTGCGCGTAAGCACATATCGACCTTCCATCGAATGATGAACAACATATTCTACTTAAAGTTTATTCAATAAAGTTTGTCAAATATATTTTCAGTTTTATTAAAAAGTCACTCTGTTAGGGTAAATTGTTACCAGTGCTTGTGAACATGAAAATGATACAAGATAAGCTTCATTGCGCATAAGCACATATCACCATTCTACAATACTCGTCACAAATCGTTGAAACAGACACCGTTTCTCTTGAATTTTCTAGAAAATTCTCGAGATTTAGTCCTCACACTTTTGTTCTCACTGTAATGTGCCCTCTCCCTCCCCAATGTTGAGCCACACGTATTTTGAAGCACTGAGACCACTGTAATACTCAAATCAACATTGTGGAAGGGGAAACGCACACAAGTGTTTCAAGATTTTTGACGAGGATTGTAGTCCTAGCAGTATGCAGGATGTTTGTCACATGAACCTACAAGTAGTTTAGTGGTTTAAGCTCCCTCGAAATCTCCTGCAGCTTACTGGTAGAGCATCTTGATGAGTAACTAGAAGGTCATAGTTTCGACCTGTTGGAGGTACTCGGTTTTTTTCTTTTCTGTCACTAGAGAGCTTTAAATTCGAGGTCGAGGTCGACCACGAGGAGAACATTTAATTTTAGGTTTCTGACCTATTCTCGAAAAATAGACACCCCGGAAAGCATCATTGTACTTTTTTCACCACAAAAGTTAGTTCGCTTATTTCCGTTGGAGGAGATAAAGCCCTCTTCCGATCGCTAAATGATAAAATTCCTGACGACGGCTATCACATTTTCCCGCCAAAATGACGTTTGTTCGGACAAGCGCACTACTTAGCCGTCCTAAAATGCCACGCGCAATCATTGTTGCGGTTTAAAAAGTTGCACGACTGCATTTATAAACTTCATTTTCTTCACTTAATTTATCAGGCCCCAAGCATCCCGATCGCAGGCTTGCTTACGACTTATAAAACTGCCGCTGATAATTCCTTTTTTTCCCTCAGGGATTCATTCGTCTTTCGTTGTGGCAAGTGAGATGTGGAAAAACAAATGAACAGACTTCTTTGGGCGTTAATTCTCAGATCAGAACCTCAGGCTCAGCTTTAACGGTGGAGACTTCGAGGTTGACGCACTGTAACTCTGAGGTGAGATGATGCTGGTTTATTTTGACAGCGGGTCTCGTACTTTGAAATATACGAGCTTCTAATTAAGACAGGTTGTGGCTCCTCTACGATGAATCGAGCCTCGGTATTTTGCGTACTAAAGTGAACCAGCAGATGGCAGCTGCATAGTCCTCGCTAATTTTTACTACGCTTTTTCTTGTGATCGTTAAGCAATGATCAGTCAGGGAAAAATCTTTACGGATTAAGTGATATCTTAAAGAAGTACAATGCTAAGTATCTCAATAAATTTCCAAGTTTTAGAATTTTGCATAGAGCCATTTGAGTATTAGTGTTACACTATTCTCTGTTTATTTTATCACCCTGCCCACAATGCACTCTGTTTGTCCCTCGACGTTTTGTACAAACAATACTGTTTTCATCTGCCCCTTGAAGGACTGCTTATTCTCAAGAGCATTTGAAAACAATAACTTCTACAAAATTTGGGAGGCAAACAGAGCGTATTATGGGGGATTTGAAGAAGACAATGTGAATCAGTTGTTTGTATTGTGGACTAGCTTGCCCAACGTACAGAGGCAATACTGAGGAGCGAAGGCGAAGCGCGAGGGACTCGTTTTTTCCCTCGCGCGTGCCTCGCGCTTGGCCTCGCGCCTTGTGCAGTCTGGTTGTAGTCCGGCTACACTGGGGCTGGAATCCACGTTACACGGTACGGAGGGAAGACATCGACTAGAACTAGTGTCGTGTCATGAGCGAGGAACTGCGGAACACTTCACAAAGAAATTCTAAGGTCAGTGTAACTTTTTTTATTGGTTTATTTTTCGGCAGGGACCTCAGTGTGATACTGAATGTACGGTTTGCGTTGGAGATATCGAAATATCCGAGGAAACCTTACTTTATGATCTTAAGATGCAGATAAGCACTTTGCCACAGGTCAGTGTAAATTTTCATGATGTATTTTACATGCAGGCATAAAAGAGGACGTGGGAGAATGGGAGCAAAAGACGAGAAGTAAAAGGACGAGATGGACTGGTTTTCCTTTTCTTCCTCCCTCCATCAAAACGTTGCCGTGAATCTCTCGCCTGTGGCTCAGTTGTGGTTCCACTTAAGTTGTAAAATTGTAGTCTATTTGTTATGTTCAATAATGAATAATTTAAATGATCACATGGTAGGATTTCGTCTGCATTAACTCTAAAACGACAACCATTTGCTATCCTAAAAAACTTTCTTACTTGAATAAAATTTAAAATTTATTTTGTAAAATTATTTGCCGTTATCATAGCTTTGAAGTATTTTTCTTTATTTTCTAATCTTCTATCGTTTTTTGGTTTGACCCGTGTAATTTGCTTCTGCTATAAAAGTAAAAGCTATCTACATAGTTCTATTTTAAAAAAATTTTTCCCAGCTTGCAGATCACTTGATTCCTACGCCTGGTTTTCTAAGACTTCAGGAAGTTGTCGACAGTCAACAGACGAGAGTTCTAAGAGGAATCAATCGAACTTTGAGGTTTGTGTATCTCATGTTATTTTGCGCTTTTTTACTGAACCCACTTGCAGTTCAGTGAAGTTAGTATGACATTATATTTGGAGAAAATTTTCAGAGAGAGCTTATAAAACTATAAAAGGCAACCAAGACCATGGATAGGTGCCATACAAATCAGTGTCTCAAATCGCATGAAAAAACTTCTCACTTGAATTATTTGCCTCTATTATGAGACTGTATGACTTTTAGCAAACCTTCTGCTTTGCAGGCAGATGAAGTTAACTTCCTCTACTCAACTCTCTATTCGTGTTCTACAACATGAAGAGGATCTAAGGTTTGTAACCAAAAGGAAATTTTTCTTACAGTATTAATACGCGGAAGAAAGGGGGATTTGATTGCGGGAGAAGTTGCCTCGTCCCAGTCCCTAGACCTCATTATTCCTCGCGCGCCCTGTGCGTTTCGTGTCACGTGGTCCGTGCGATTTTTTTTTCGGATATGCATTGACCGAGAAGGCCTTGGAAGGCCCCTTATAGGGACTAAGCAAGGAACCATTTCTGAGCGACACTTGACAAATCGATCACAATTTTCTTATGGACCATAGAAATGACGTCATAAAATGTTCAAAACTCAAGTGGAACCACGAGCCGCGCTCGTGGTTTCACTGCAAAGTTTTGAACATTTGATGGCGTCATTTCTATGGTCCATAAGAGTGTAGACCACGGAAAATTGTGGTCGATTTGGTTTCTTTTTTACAATAACATTTATTTTTCGCTAGCTGTTGCAAGTCGTACTCCTCCAACTGCGCGAAGCGTCCTTTTTCTTATTGTTTTTCATATTTTTGCTCTACCTTTGCAGCTTCCAGCACCAACTCACTCACAGAAATTTCTCCCCACAGCCATGTCGAGGAGTAAAATTACTTTTACGAAAAACCATAAAACAAAACAACCGGCACTGCGTGACATGTTACGTCATTTCCGTGGTCTATACTCTCATAGACCATAGCTCTCGACCAATCAGCGCGTGAGGATTCGCTCAGTTATTGTAAAAACGACATTCGGAAGTATGGCTTTTTTTACCTTTTAAACGCTTCCAATTGTCTCTATTCGTTAAGAGAAGATTTGCTTAAACATTTGGGCAAAACCATTGCCCAAGTCTACAAGAAGTCCATTTCCGGTTGGCGTTCGTCGCTCAGACACACCTGTGCTTAAGCTCCCTATCCAAAAAGAACGAACAGAGGGCTGCTTGATCGGTAACACCCCCTTTAATCTATCAACTATACCTTATTTATCCGAATAAGCGTCGCATTTGGGACATAAAAGTTATAAAGCGCCGCCACCGAGTAAGTGCAATCAAAATCAAAAGACGTTTCTGTTAGTTACTGAGAATAATGATACTGGTTACTTAAAAGAAACAATTCTTGGTCGCGCTAACTTTCAAATAAACGCCACCCTCGAATGAGCGCCGCACTCAAATAAGCACGACATTTGAGCAAGTACGGTACTCTCGTTACACTTTTGCTCGAGAAAGGCCTTCCATTCCAAGTGCATTTCTTCAAAACAGGGACGGGAGGATGCTTTGGAAGGGTTGATTATCAAAGCATCCTACAGGGACGAGTCAAGGAAATACCCTGAGCGGAGGTAGTCCATGTTACATATGCTGATACTAACAAAGTTGTGTCTTTTTAAGCCCATCTGCGGTGCTTTTGAAGCTGAAGAGAAAAATTCCAGGAGAGAGGCGTTACTATGCAGAGCAAGAGGTACATACATTTGTAGCCAAGAGCTGGAAAAAACAGCTGGTTATTTGACAATGTCCGATTACAATTTGCTCATGTCTGTCAAGATCAGACCTGCGATTGGACATGATGACCGGACAAATCACGTAGCAAAGATTGCCATTTTGAGCAACATTTCCGTAGTCATAAATGGTCAAACCTCTTCATAATAGTGTTCCAAGATTACCGCCAAGTTTTTACTTTTGAATCTTAAATTTCATACGCAGTTCATGTCCGGTGTGGTGTTAACAAACATCTGACCTGCGCTCCAGTTAGCAAAAGACGTTCTTTATTTACTGGAATGTATGTCTTTAGATCACCTTGCGTAAAGGTCATGAATAACGGAATTTTTAACAAGATTTCTTCCAAAACAGTAAGGGATTAAACCTTTCATTGGCTAGGACTGGAAAACACCAGCTTTCACGCAAGATACGCGAGGCCATACTTGCAGAGTTGCAATGAACCGCGATCAGGGCTATCACCTTCCCCAAGTCATGGAACAATTTTCAGCCTCATCAAAACGAGGCTGCGAATAACAGCAAATGTGACTGATGAAGGGAGCTGGATGGGTTCAGAACGCTCTGCGTAATTTTTAAGAATTTGTTGATGTCGAAGAATATCTATTTGTAAACCAAGTTTTCATACATTGTAATAAGGTCGCGTTTTCCGCTCGCATACTTGCCGAAAGGCAGTTTTGCCCTCTCTTAACCCTCACCTCGAAGGCTAGATAACTACAAGAGTTCAACTTATCCCTCAGGTAACCTTGTTCTTCCAGGTGATATTTGATCCCACAGAGGCTGCCACGCCCACTTTGTTACGTCATTTTGTGAGCAAAATCAGCGACATACCTCTTGATCAACTGAATATAGCAAAATATTTCCCCACCAAATATGATTGGTTAGTTATTATGGACAGGCCAGGTAAGGTATGTGAGTTATGACTTTTAGCTTTCTTTGCCTAGTTCTGCAAATTTGTGATAGTCGATGTGCGAACTGTGATGTCATGTAGTGTGTGCTGGCATTATTTATGACCAGTGCAAAACTCACTACTCTTAGCTTCTGTGCGTTACTTTAGGACTTAAAACGTTTCAGAATTTAACTTGATCATTCGAAGCAATGACCAAGACCGTTGTTAAAGTAGTATAAGTGCAGTTGAATTAGCCGACCAAGGCATCTATCTGGGCACATACTTATCGCTTATTGCCACAAGTAGTCTCCCTAGCGTTCTTGAAAAAAACTAATCAATGAAAGTGGTTGTATTCAGTGTTTATACCCATGGATAATAGAATGACTGGGTCTTTCTATTATCCATGTTATATACCTTAGCATGAACGTTAAGTGTTACAGTGCGAATTCAGTGCCTTTTAAAGTGCGTTTGTATCATGGCCGTGTGTGCCGCTTCTTTTTGGTTAATTCTTTTCTTCTCTTACTGCAAATAATAGGGAATATTCCTCTCCTCTCTTTTGTTTTCATATTTTACAGCAGGGGAAACAGAAAGGTGCCAAAAATAAAATCAATTTACGACGATCGCCCTTTTACCTTCAAGATGGCGATATCATTGGTGTTAAGGTAGTAACTCTTCAATCTCTGCCATTAATATTTTAATAAAATTTTTTTTAAAATCAGGCGCATCTCTCTGCTTCCAGTTTTGGCTTCTCCAGGCGCTTAACCGCTCAATTCCGAAAATTGTCTTCTTCGCAGCTACTGGAAAGTGCTCAATCTCCTCAATGGTTGTTGTGCAGCGGTTTTCAGTCAACTGTCCAATCACAACAATAGGAGCAATAGAATGACCATTTGGATCCCAAAAGCAACAGCATGCGATAGCCGATAGGAAACTTTTATCGCCTTCGTTTTTGCGTTTTTTCTAATAGGCGATATCCGAGTACCAAAATCTCTTGCTTTGAAGACGAGGCTAAGTGCAAACGCCTTCTTGTGAAAATGAGTTTTGTTTGCATGAGTATCCTCTCCTTGAAACAGAGGCTTGAAAGAGTTCGAAAATGGCCTACATGACGCGTATTGGCTTAGAAATTGCTTAACCTCTGCACGACGTTTTTCCTGGCCTTCAATATCATGCATTTCGTTACGTAACCAATCTAGATGAGTTAACGGTCGCTCGGTTAGCAGGATGGATAAGCGCTGGTTCGTCGAGCAGGAGGTCGCTGTTTCAAACCTCGGCCGAACCAACATTCGGGGTCTCAAAATAACTGAAGAGAAAGCGCTGCCTTTGTAATGCCATCTGCAAACGGTTAGACCTTCTGGTCTTCTCGGATGAGGACGATAAACCGTGCGCCCCTCTCAAAACTCTTGCAAATTTGCAAATATAGTTATTTCTGTGGGATGCTTGAACGTACTCACACTCTGTTTGGAGTAGGGGAGGTAGTCCAAGGTGTGGTGGTCTGTCTCAGGTTCACATACACGCCACAAGCAGCCAGTCAAATTTACGCCAACCAGTGTTGAAAATTATCCCGAAAATTCCTTAGGGGAGGAGAAAAATAAGATAATTACATTTTTTTTCAATTTATTTACCTAGCCAAGACAAACGACCAGGGTCCAGTTGTTCGAACGCCAGTTAGCGCTAACCCGGGGTTAAATTTTAACCCGGGTTTCTTTTTCTTTTTATCAAAAGCTCACTATCGGATAATTTTCTCTTTTCTTTTTAGAGTATCCAATCATCAAATTGTAGTCAAAGAGAATTTAACTGAATTTGCTTTTTAAGCTCTCATATCCGAGTTCAAATTTCGCACTAACCGTGGGTTACCTTAACCCAGCTTCGAACAACCCGGCCCAAGCTCGGATCATGTGAGCCGAACATTGGCTGCGTAGGAGGCAAAGTGGCGCGATATTTAACTCTAATATAAGCAAATTCGAAAGCGTGGCAACGCGAAACAACAAATATGATTATCCGCGTACAATGGAAACCTCTATATGAAAGTCCTCGATACAAGGAACGATTTTCTTAACCCCAGTAATGGTAAAATATATGAAAAAGAACCTCGTTATAGCAAGCACATTTTGTCAGTCCCTTGGCCCTTCGTTAAATTGAGGCTACACTGTAATTACTTCCGACAGTCGGCACGGAATAATTGAAAACCTCTTTGTTTGCTGTATGTCAAGTAGTGGTATCTAAACCCTTTAAGTCCCAATAGTGTCCAAGATCAATTTTCTCCTTACAATTATCCATACACTGTAAAGAGATAAGTTATGAGAATCAATAAAATGATCACCCAAGAGAAAATACTTTGATCTTTGAACAAATTCTCTCACCTAATTCTTTAAGGAAATGTATGGAGATCAGTTTGGAGAATTTGTATGTGGATACTGGGGCTTAAAAGGGTTAAACATTACCACCTAAATAGTTGTTTGGTATATGTCTATCGTCTATGCTGTCCAAAAATAATACTTATTGACTCTCTTGGGGATTTTGTTTTCTATTTCCTAGGACTGCAAGTTGGATTCTGTTAACAGAGATGATTTCAGTACGCCAGCTGATGACGAAGGAAAGGAAAGACTTCGACAAAAAGAGGAAGAAAAGAAGCATAGGTAAACATGGTGTTGTTAATAAATAGTTGAGTGATATGAAGAAATGTGATCGTGTTCTTAGATGCTCGAACCACGGACGTAGCTATCATATGGAAGACTCTTAAAGAGCACTTGTAATAAAGATCAAAATCCGTGCGCAGCGTAGTTACTAAATGTTAATTTGAAAATTGTAAAATCGACGCTGTTCAAAAGAGGCTTAACCGACGTTTCGGCAATGCTGCCTTCTTCAGGGTACAAGACTTATGACCGTTAAAAGGTTCTTTAAATTAGCTCACGTGCCCGATTGCATACTCGCGCGCGCGCCACATGTGACAGCGCGCATGAGCAAAAAGTAAGGGTTTCACGTGAAACTTGGAGAGCACGATCATACAACGAGATTCTTATGTGTACAATGTAATATGCGTTTTAGACCAAGCGCAAGGTCAAGATGGCTGGATATTGGCCCAGAGAACGAGGTCAATATTCAGCGTCTGAAGGTCGTCTCCGGGACAAACGTTTATCTTCACATGCGACGAACTAAACTACTGAATAAACTGAAAAATCCGTATCATAATGTATATTTAACCTTGTTCGGGAGAAAATTATTATAATTCCTTTTTGGTCTGATTCAGTTGATTGGTTCGACGCGTCCTAAGTTCAACGTCTGACCTAACACAGGATCTTAACTTAATTCAGGTCGACCCAAATTAGTCTGGTTCGTCTCTTGAAAAGTTCGACGTTCAACAAGGATAATTGTAAGGTCACACCTAGGAATGGGATTCGGAACTTCCGATGCTGCCACACACTTAGCATGTCTAAGGCACTTACTTACTTTGGCTAGATGAGAACACTGTTCACATAACATTTTTTTCTTGGTTGCAGGAGAAAAAGTAATCGAGGAAGAAGACCAGAAGTCCCACTTACCATACGTGTGGATGACTTTAGATAGCAGTAATTCAGCTAAGAAACAGGATAGGATAGTTTAAGGACGTGGAGTTTAATTTTAGCCATTTTAGGGCGTGTTCGATTCACCATGCATATTCCGAAATAAGAGCAAATGGAATTAACTCTTGAAATCACTCATTTTGGCGTTCATTTCTTTACAATAACTGGAAATCTGCTTGAAAGAAGATATCCCGATGATTGTAACGTTTTAAAAATGGCCCAAAAAGCACGGTACAAGAGATTTGCAACAAAACTTGCAACAAATCTTAAATTTCCAGAATCTATACACCAATTCATTTTGTGGGTGCTGGTGGAATCTTGAAATGTCTTTTTTTACATGTGAGTTCAGTTTTGGATAGTTACATGTTCTAGGCCCACTCGAGCAAAATTATTTGACAATTTTTATTTGCTTGTGGTTCAATTTATGATTCTGGGAAACTGGCCACCTACCCCTCCCCTAACCCAACATTTTGCCCTAAGTGAGAAGTAAATGTAAACGTTGGGTTAGGGGAGGGGTGGGTGAGGAGTTTCTAAACACCCCATACTGGTCTTTGTCGCATACGGGTCTTTTTGTAAAACGTTGTAAAACTGGTGCGCCAGTTTGTATGTGGGAAATAAATTTTCATGTGAAACATGCTTGTATACACGACTTGTGAAATGAGAGTTATCGAATAATCAATCTTGGTGCTTAGTACCCTCGTCCTGTATCAACCTCGTCCCCAGGCCTTTTGGCTCAGAAAATGGGACGATGGAAGCCTTGGGCCCAGTTTGGTTCAGTATGTCTTTTGTATGTCTTAGGTTGATTTCCACTGACGAGTTTTTGGCTACGCACGTTAACGCACGTAAATGTTAATCACGTAAATAAAATAGAGGCAAGATAACAAGTGCTGGGCGTAAACGAGAAGTTGAGCGCGGTTCAACTTTTAAGCTTACAAGCGAACTTTCATGCACTGCCTCTATTTTATTTGCGAACGTGAATTTTACGCACGTAAAAATTACGCGACACTGGAAATCAACCCTTAAGCTGTTCACAGTCACTTCTCTCACTTTTAGATAATGTTTGTGGAATTAAACTTAGCAAGCAAATAAAATGGTCACATTAAAATTGTCACAACATTTTCTCCTCTGAAGGGGGCTTTAGAAGGGAAAGAGTTGAAAATGTTAAATATATTTATTTTTAAAAATTCTTTTTAAGTTAAGATATTGTACAAGTAGTTCACTCAAATGGATTTTCATAGTAACAATAAACAACTCCATCATTCTCAAGTTTCAAAATCTTCGCGTCATCGTAATCTAGAAGGTGAGTTAACACTTCAGTCGTGTGTTCACCTAAAATGGGGGGTGGAGAGGGAATGCCTTGGCAGGTTTGTCCGTTATACTCGACAGCAGGCCCTATAAAAACACAAAAAGGCAATGAAAAAGTCACAAGAATAATAGACCATCTAATCGACGACCTTAAACTTGGCGGCCGTTAGTGCTAAATTTAAAGTGTGCCTGCTCGCAGGCTAAACTTAACGTAATAACTATGGCCAAGTAGCACTGTCCTGTTAAACAACAAAATTTAATCTATTCAAAGTGTTATAAGAACTACAAAACATCCATTTTCTTTCTTTTTTCTTTAACTATTTTGCGTTCGCAAAGTAAGTTTTCCAGTTTTCATCCTCTCCCTCTGGCTTTTTTGGTGAGGAGAGCCTCGGGGCGGTAACTTGGCAATAACGAGCCCGCGACTCGGGACTGGTTACCAGTGACTAATGTCCCAGTGGACATCGTTATCTTGGGACAATACATCCTACCTGGTACTCTTATTCTGCCGGCCGTCGGGTGATCCAACTCCTGAACCATTCCTTTGTACTTCACCTGTGAAATATTCCAAGAGCGTCCATTAGAGACTTAGATTCGAGGAAGGGAGAGGCTACGCGGACGAGATTTGGATTAATTTTTTTTTGGCGTATTCTCAAAAAATATACACCACGGAAAGCTTCATTTCACTCTTTTTCACCAGAGTAATTAACACGGTTCCTTTTGTAGAAGGAGGTTATTCGTTAATCCCTCTCCCGACTGCAAAATGATAAAACTTCTATTTTAATAACTTCTTTACGCCACTGCGATATCACTAAAAGCCGTACTACAATGACGACGGCTATCACGTTTTCCCGCCAAAATGACGCTGGTCAGACGGAGCACCCAACGACGGTTTCCTCCTAGATACATTGAAAACACTTTTTAGACTAACCACAGTACTTTTAGATCTCTAGAAATGCATTCTAAGTAGCGCTATAAATTTGTATCTGTACGGTCATCCTAGGGGAAATTGAGTCTTTTCGAAATTACAAGGGCTTGAGTTGTATTTTCCCGAAATTTTTAGATGCAATTTGACGTATTACGAAAGTGAGAATATTCCTGATTCCTCTCTCCATCAAATTTTTGAATTCAAAAAATTTTAGGTATCCTTTTTTTCTACGAAAAATAGCCCAACCTGGGCAGTGAAATGTAAAAAATTAAACTTAGAAAACCGCAGGGAAATAATTACATAAGCCTGGAAAATTGTACATGAATGAAACGGTCATCTAGAAATTTGTAGCGGTCCTCAAGCTATAGAAAATTCTAGGGAATATTTGCTTCTCCGAACAGATATTTTACAAAAAACAGTCGTTGGGTACCCCTGGATGGTTCAAGGTCTCTATAACACAACAAAACTTACCTGTGGGTCGTCAAACACTTGTTTTATGTTATTAATAGGTCCACAAGGTATCCCAGATCCCTCAAATGCCTCGGTCCAGTCCTTTGTGGATCTTTTTTCAAAACTGCATTGGAGAAACGACAAATAGTACGACGCCTTCTAGTAACTGCGATTTGCGAACATAAACTATCTAAGGGGGTGGAGGAGGTGTATATAAAATGGTATGGCCCAAAAGTAAACATCTCTAAGCAACTCACCATTCCTCTAAAATAAACAGCAGCTCCTTTCGATTTTCTACCCTTGCAGCGTTTGTGCTGAACTGCGGATCATCTGCCAGATTGCTTAAGTCTAATAACTAAAACAGCAACCAAATCACAACCGGATTTAAGTGGTTTTAAACAGAGAGCCTGTATAATTATATGTTGTGGTTCAATTTTATTCGTGGTTTAAATTTTGTTTTCTCTTGTTTTTGGGTATGGAAATGTATGATAATGATATGATAATGAGTTTGAAAGAAAATAAAACTCAAACCAAGGATAAAATTGAACAACAACATATACAACAGTTTTGACTGTCACAGGTCAATTACATCTCAGGCATTTGCCACTTTAGAAAAGGGGGGAGAACTGGAGCAGAAATGCGTCCCGAAATTGTTCCTGGGATCGTTACTTGGGACAAGATGGTCAGCTATTGGCCAATTTCCTTTCCTGTCCCTAGTAACAGTCCCACAATTCTTTGCGACAGTTAGGTCGGTCCAGTTTCCTTTCCGTTCTAAAATGGCGAATGTGACGGGTGCCGAGCAGGGCGGATAAATGTTGGGCGGTGAAACGAGCGCTCCGCTCTTCATTTAATGTGTGATGCGGAGTAGGACTGGCACGAGCGCTCTTTCCGCGCTTCCGGTGCGCTTGAAGGCCGGCGAAATTTTCCTTTCTGCAAACCGGAAATCCTATTTTCTTTCTGTAATTTCAGGCTACAGTGTTAAATAGATAAATTCGTTTCATAACAATATCAATGAACAGTTTCATATGTTTGTGTCTGTATACCTATAAGTCAAACTTGTTGGTCCTATAATGCCAAAATTTGAGTTTAATTTGAAAGTGTTGAATACCTCCTCCTTCCACTAAATATCACCTAATCGTCTTTCGCCGTTTCGGTTGCAAAAGCTTAACACTTCTTAACCTCAATTTTTACATATGCTAAAGGGGGATAAATTTTATATAACATAACAAAAAATTAGATTGATATATTTTGATATAGTGGCGTTGTACTGCTTCAAACTTTGGTTCTCGGGTGCAACGCGCCATGGCGATTCGCGCAATGCGTTGCAAATCCGGCAACCACATGTAAACAAAATTTATTGAGGTTAGCTGTAGGGTTTTTTCTCCGTTTTTCTCTCTAAAACAAAACAAGGTAAACAGTAAAAACTGAGGGGAAACTAATTTTGAGGTTTCGAAGAAAAAGAAAGACGTATGAGATGTTTTTTTTTCAAAATTAAAAAGAAGGATCATGGTGATTGAAATTAGCATAATTTCACCTTGCACGAGCTGCACGCATTTTAAAATACACGTCATCTAGTTATGAAAGACGATCTGCTGTCTTTTAGTTTTGCCATGGATGAGATTTTCCTTCGTGTTTTAGACAGTACTTAGTTGTTTTTGTTTTGGAATAACATCGACTTTGGCGAGAAGTAGAACGAAAATATAATTCAGTGGTAGAGTCATGGAAGTAATAACACTGAAACCCTTTGAAAGAGATGTTTGTCTACTCCAACTAAACCGCCCGCAAAAAATAGCAACATTTTCCTCTCGGAGACAGCGTACCAGCAAAAATTAAGGAACGAGGAAGAAGTGCAAGAAAACAAATCAAGCCGCCATAATTCAGTGACAGCGGCAGTGTCTAATGGACAAACCACATCTCAAGACCTGACCGAAGAAAAACAAGCGACATTTAATTTCTAAGCAGAGTCCCAGTCCACTGCATCACACCTTTTTGCTCGGACGCGCTCGTTTCACCGCCCAACCTTTATCCGCCCTGGTGCCGAGGGCGGGAAAACCCGTGTCATTTGACAGATTCTGTTGCTTTGGTTGCTAATTGGCTGGGAGAAAGATGACACGAGGTTTTCAATCAATCACAAGGCAGGAACGCAAAACACAGCATGCTCTAGCTCCCCTAACAAACAAACAATTATGGACATTTTGAAGCAAAAGCTCTGCCTTCAGTTTTCACTGGCTTGTTTTTGTCTTGAGCTTTTGATAAAATTTGAAATAATAGAGAGAGGCTGGCTTAAAGCGCTGTCTTATCGAGTTAACGTCGTGCTACTGCCGTGCTAAGCTGGCTCGACTGTAGCTCGACTGAAGCTCGACTGTAGCACGACACTAGCACGACTTGGTTTCAGACGTCGAATTTAATGCAGTCGAATAGAACGGCTGTTGCCGAAAACAAAACACAAAAGTAAAGAAACAGTTTAGGAAACTTTTAAATGTATTCTAATGTATTTCTAATTTATGAATTGAGTTCGGCACGGCAGTAGCGCGACGCTTGAAACCAAGTCGAGCTACTGCCGTGTAGCACGGCAAAGCCATCGCCGTGCCGAACACAATTCATAAACTACAAATGCATTAGAATACATTTAAAAGTTTGCTGAGCCGTTTCTTTATTATTGTGTTTTGTTTTCGGCAACAGCTGTTCTATTCGACTGAATTAAATTCGACGTCTGAAACCAAGTCGTGCTAGTGTCGTGCTACAGTCGAGCTACAGTCGAGCCAGCTTAGCACGGCAGTAGCACGACGTTTGAAACAGGCCTTAGTAAAGAAAAATTTTTTAAATTACGGAACAGTTTTTGTGTAAATTTTGCAACTGATTCGAATTTTGTTACATCGCACTTCTCTATAATCAATAAAGGAACATTTGCCAAAGTACAAAGTGACCGTTCAATGACAAGAGAAATTATTGACATTAATTCGGTCTCCAAGGTGTGGCAATCACTGATTTCTGAGCGATTCTTTCCTAAATCACGCATGAACATAGTAACAAAACAAATCAAATACAAAATTAGCAAGAAAACCGACGTGTCGATGTCATCATGACCTAGCTCCTTATGAATAACAAAATCTTTGTTGACAAAAACATACTTAAACTTCGAAAACGTCGGCCCAAATTTTACAAATTTAACTCCGATTATTGTCTATCCGTTCTTAAAGATCAATGGAAAGAAAGTCGACGAAACGGCGTTTAAACCGGCCGTGGGACACAGAGTGGTTATGAACTAAAGGTAAGGGCGCTTTTTGAATCAACATTTCGCGTGATCATGATTTATTTTTTCTTAGCGTTGCAGATTCGAATACATATGATAAAATTCGAACAGTAAGGGCTCGAATCACATGTAATAATGCAAGAAATATCGACCTTCGTTATCTTAAAGGCTACTAGTACAGATAGACAAACAAGAGGACTTCACATCTTTAAGATTCTTGCATTTATTTGGCATCAGATAATACACTAATAATTCTAGTATATTCCTACCAAATGACCTCTGAAGCCAGAACCCACACATAGTGCGCTTGGGCTGCCTGCGTTTAACCATACTGTATCAGTAACAAAACCAGCCCCCTATGCCTTAACTAGTCAGCTTCTTGGTGATCCTGCTCCGAAAAACAAACAAAAAACATACAACTTACGTCACAAAGTCTTCTAAAGAAACCATCATTGCCAGCACCAACTAAGAAGTGTCCATCATTCGTTTTAAAAGCCTACGAAGAGAAAGTAAAGTATACTCGAACTCTCTCTTGGGACCAGAGGTAAGTGGCCGACGCAGCGAGAGATGGAGAAGCGAAGGATTCGCGTTGGGGTTACCTATGACTAATTAATGGCCACACTATAAAGCAGCATTTGCTATTGCTATTGCTATTTGCGTTACAATTTGTCTAAAATTGAGATAAGAGCTGGTCAATTTTTTTTTGTACAAACGTTGAACAACTAAGAAGTGTCCATCATTCGTTTTAAAAGCCTACGAAGAGAAAGTAAAGTATACTCGAACTCTCTCTTGGGACCAGAGGTAAGTGGCCAACGAAGCGAGAGATGGAGAAGCGAAGGATTCGCGCTGGGGTTACCTACGACTAATTAATGGCCACAATATAAGGCAGCATTTGCTACTGCTATTGCTATTCGCGTTATAATTTGTCTAAAATTGAGATAAGCGCTGGTCAAATTTTTTTGTACAAACGTTATTAAATTTAACACAGTGTTACACAACATCTTTACTTTTGTGAAAGGTTTGAACCCAGGATGTCATTTCAAAAGTAGGTTGAGTTTGATCGTCCGGGTGAACGTAGTCCTGAATAGGACTGTTGACTGTTGTTTGCACGTAAAACATACCTACGTTCTTACCTGATATGGTACAATACTGTGATGTGCAGTACCATAACGCCCTGTTTCAAATCCAGCATTAAGGTAACTTGTTGCTATATGAGACAGCATGGCGACCTGGAAATAGGGGTTACAAAAAACCTTGGTGTTCAGTTAGGAATATGAAATGGGTTAGCTTCTAAAAACAATAGTGATGTGCCGCGACGGTGCGCGGGTTAAGCGAATTGACTCGCTTTCAAATAAGCTAACGTTTTTGAGCTGTTGGCGTTATAGCCAATGATGACAATGATGATGATGATGATGACGCTGAGAGCAGGATGATGAAGATATTGACAACGATGATGACGAAAATGATGACGTTGATGATGATAATGATGATGATTTGAACATCAGCCCCTGATCAGAAAGTGACTGGGGCTAACACGTTGCCTAGGATATAATTATGTGAAAGAAAACATCGCACTAACCATAAATATAGCAATCTTTTCCAAAGGTTTTTAACTGGTTATACCAGCACTTGATCAGATTATGTGATTTAGAGGTGAAAAGAACAACCTAAAAACTTAAAAATGCATTGGTCGAACTATGTGACACATGTGGTAACTCCTGCAGTGGGGACTCTTACATGCAAATGAGAGGGATGGTCGTCGTCGTGCCAAGGGTAGAAATTGCATCTTTTGGTCGCACTTTAATAGGGAGTTCTGGACAGAAAGCTAGGAGATTTTTACCCATAAAAGTTTCTTTTTGGGTTGTGCACGAAGAAATTCCTAATTATAAATAACAAATGCCGTCATACTGTGTTGGAGTACTAAGACCAAGTAAGTCTCCCTAAAGGGTGAAATAAAAACTGAGCCGCGCTCTAATTGCTCTCTTTTAGAGGTTTAATTCTAATTTTCCGACGGGCATCCTCGATTTCCTCCCCTATCCCGGTGGTGACTTTCCTTGAGCGGCTATTCTTGGCCTTCGTGTAGCCGCACTCTACCCCCCTCCGTTTTTCCTCTGTCGGGGGAGGATGTGGCTACACTTAGGCTAGGCTATTCTCTGCATTTACTGCGAGCCTTTTAGATTATCTCACACATTTTCAGGGCTCGTTGCCTTTTAGCATTTTATGGGATTAATAGGTATGAAGACCTGTGAAGATAGCAGTGAACAGTCGATTTTCTGACCCCGGCCTGTTTTTTGTCTTTGTATCAGTGCCGCCATGATGGCTCCTTGTGCGTGTAATCCGGTTGTAAGGTCTGTTACTGCGATGCCAGCCTTACATGGATTTCCATCCTGCAAGCGTAACAAGTGTTTCAGTCAATTCGTAGTTTTTTTAATTAAAGTTGATAAAGTGGATTGGAGGATAGGTACATTGTATACAAGGAAGATGAAAATTGCCACTTTAGCTACTTTCAAGCTATTTCAAAGGACCCACACCAACATACCGCAGTACATGGGATCTACGAGAGATCTGGTCAGAAAAACAACACCAAGTGAACATAAATCTGTAAAACAGATTGTGCAACGCAAAAATTACCTTTGCAAGACATAAAAGACGACATCGTCAATTTTTCGGAAATACAATAATCTTTATAGATTTGTGTTCGTTTAAAAATATGTCCAGTGAATTGAATCTTAGTTTTATTCTAAATATAATTATGACAGGGTTAAACAACTCTTTCTTCGCTAATAGCTCAATTTACTCGTTTTCAGGCCCGGGTTCGAGTTCAGGCAAAGTCACGTGATAATTTTCATTTTTTTTCTTTTTTTGGCTTTCCTCAACACCACCCCCCTCCTCCCCCCGTCGTCCCTCTTGTTTCCTACTTCCTCGAACTTCCGGTTGGTTCTACGTGACAACCTTGTTCTCAGGCTCCTTTCTGTTCCTCCCTCATGGAAGAGATAGGACCCTGGCAACAAGGTTTTCAGCACCTAAAGTGTCCAATATCCTAGTTCTATGTACAGTGTACCTCAGGGCCTGTTATGTGTATTAGTCCTCCTATCCCTGAAACCACCACATCATATCCAGGTTGCTGTTCGTAAGGTCCGCCAGTGCCATATCCAGTTATGGAGCAATATATCAGTGATGGAACAGATGTTTTTAGACTGTCATATCCTAAGCCAAACTTGTCTAGTTTTCCTGGAAGGTAGTTTTCTACTAAAATATCACATTTCTGAGCTAGCTGTTGAATATAAAAAATGTAAATAAGGTAAAAAAAAAAGGGTATAAGCAAAACCCCTTAAACCCTAATATCAAAATTCACATTCTCATTTGTTATCCATCCTCTATAGAGAGGAGTAGTGTGACGTCACGTTGCCATGGCATTTCTGGATGACAACCACACCAACAACGACGGCGACAGCAAGGAGAAAGGCAAAAGATAATATGTTTATACTAACAAACAACAACTTTGCATGCGCATCACGTTATTTTGTACATTTCTTTGCCACTGTTGCACTCTACAACATGAAACTTCCTGGCTAACTTCATGAGCCCGCCTTACAGATTCGGTGAACACAACACAAAAAATGTCGCTGTCTTTTTCTAAACTTAGATAAGGATAAATACGGTCCAAAAGAAAATTTCGCCAAGATTTGCCAAATTATTATTGTAATGAAACTGAATAAGATCGGTGAAGTTTGAAATAGTGCAAATAGACGTTTAAGTGACTTTATTGGTTTGTTATCATCCTAAAATTTTGCTAACATGGCAATGTCACGTAACAACTTCTCCCCTCTATTTTTAAAAAGCAGCCAGTAATCAAAGTGACAAATAATATTGTTGAAAAGAATAATTGTAAATGAAACCTCTATCAAGTGGCTGCAGCCATCTTTTGGCCATACTGCAAGGGCACTCAATAAATATTTTCTGTTAAATATCTGTTTGGAGAGGCACATATTGCCTAGCATTTTCTATTACTTGAGGATGGCTAAATAGTTCTAGATGATTTTAATTATTTATTTTATTTTATTATTTTGCCTCACAGAATAGATTACAACAAGTAGAATAAAAAACAAAATAAAGAGGTAAATGACATTAAATTAAAATTAGTATACAACTGGGAAGGAGTGACTGGGGTGGGGAAATCTCCAAGAAGCCAACGAGCTTCCCCCACCAGCAATTTAAATACTAGGTGGCGCATCTCTGTACAATTTTTGAAGCTAATCTAATAAATTCCCTACGATTTTCAGAAGTTTAATTTTTCATATTTCACTCCCCAGGTTAGGCTATTTTTTGTAGAAAAAGAAAGCTTAAAATTTTCAGATACAAAATGTGATAGAGAGAGGAAACAGAAACATTCTCCCTTTTGTAATAAGTTAAATTGCATCTAATTAAAATGTTTGGGGAAATAATACTGAAGCCCTTGTAATTTTGAAAAGACTCAAGTTTCCCTAGGATGACCGGACAGATACAAATTTTAAAGCACTGCTTAGAATGCATTTCTACATATCTAAAAGCTCTCTGGATAGACTAAAAAGTGTTTTCAATTTATGTAGAGGGAAATTGTCATTGGGTGCCCCAGATTAGCTGAAGTTCTTATCATTTTTGTCACCTCTATGAAGTGGCCATCAAGCACTTGACACTCTTAGTTTGGCTTTCAAAAATACGATGAAGGAAAATAAACTCTGAGATAAAAAGTGATGCCTGATTGTGGACTAGTAATATTGCTCCCATTGCATGTTTGTTTCAAAATAAAGTGATGTTTCTGCTAAAGATTATGCTAATCTACGACAAACTACTAAGAGTATTAATCATGAGAAGCCAACCTACCTTCTTGACAATTTTTGCACCTTTAGGGTCTTTGATGTTAATGGCAATGCTCTGAAATTCACAGTTATTATAAAATAGGAAATATTAAAATACAGTAAGACCTAATCGTAATACTATTTTCCATCTCTTCACAAACAAACTAATTTTGGACTGCACTCTGAAGAAATATGGTCCTGGCTGGAAGTAATTACCTTTTTATTTCTATTAACAGAAAGAAAATATGTGCTTTCATTTCCACAATAAGGCGGAGCCCAGGACCTTGTGTCGTCTCCACCATCTACATAACAGCAAAAAAAAAAACACACACTATAGACTTGGTCACATTACCAAAAAAAAGGATAGTCTGACTCATTTTCACAATTAAGGTACCAGTACACTGTCACGTGCTATTGTGAGTGATTTAATGGTTACCATGCAGTTTTCACTGATGTGGCTGGAATACCCCTCTACCACATTACTTAAAACATAAATGTACCTCTACAATTTACTCAGTACATATTCGTGAATATGAAGATGTCAGTCCCCTGTAGGAGGTGTGAAGTTCTCAAAATGTTCAAGACCTTCCCCTTACGTCTGACAGAAAATGATCTGGTCACAAAATGCACAGTGGTCTGCCCTGGGTAATTAAGACAGTTTGAGAATATTAAAGTTCACTATTTAAATAGTATCAATGTTGAAATAAATGAATTTAAATACACCAATCAGATTGTTTGAAATGTTCAATTGTTGGTTATAAGTTCTTACACATTTACAGCCTGTTTGGGGGATTCAGATTAAATTATTACGGAGCACAGGTGAAAAAGTAGAGCAAGCAAAAAAGGAGGGTGGCCTGGGAAGAGTGGCAAATGACTGACATTTCTTTGCTACGCTCCTCATGTCCTCCATCTCTTTTTTTTTTTGCTTACTCTATCCGTCCTCCCCCTCCCCTCCCTCTCTCTCTTCCTCCCTGTACTTCGCTATTTGAATGCTTGAAACAGGCTAACAGATTTTGGCAGCCAATGATTTTGGAAGGCAACCTCAAAACCTCAGTCTCTTACACATAAGGGTTTCATAAAAAAACAAAGAGCTGTTGTTGTTCCCTTGCAAGTTTCAAATATAATTATTTCTTACTTCCTTTCATCACTTCTTTGCAACGCTGGCCTAAACTGAGCTAAATAATGATAATAATAATAGACATTTATAGAGCGCGATATCCACTAATTGCTCAAAGTGCTGTACAGTGATATGGTAAAAAACTAGAGTTAAAAAACTGTTATAAGATAAAATAAAAATTAAAAAATTAAGAATTAATAAAGCTACTAAAATCAAACATCATAGGCTAATTTAAATAAGTATGTCTTCAACTGCAACCTGAACTGGTCGACAGATATAACGCTCCTGAGTTCAGGGGCAATTGGTTCCATAACCTAGGAGCAGCTGCGGAACAACAACAAGTTTATTCTAGCTGTAAAGAGAAGCTAAAAGCTACTCCCTGCTCTCCAGCCTCAAGATCACTTCCCTGGGAAAATTAATCAGCCCCCACAGAAAAAAAAAATCATTCTCGGAATTAAATCGGTGTATTACTACATTGAAATAATTAATGGCATGACTAGTACGTCATGTATATTACCTGGATTTTCAACTTTAATAATTTCTGCCCCAAGATCACCAAGAAGCATTGTTGCAAACGGTCCTGCAAGAACTCTTATTGGACAAAAAATTACTGCATTAATATTATTTTTAAATAATTGTGTTTCTGGTACCTTCATTCATGTCATCAAAGTACAATACTAAGAACAATGCAGATCTACACTATTTAGTACCTGATCACCTATAATTACTATATTATATCAACACACGTGTTTTGAAAATAATGTCTTATTTTCTTCTTCTTTACTGAAGGATAGTCCCTGTGGATCTCACACAACCAAAAGACATCCTTCACTGTTTGATTCCCTGTCTATTTTTTGTATTTACCCAGCAACTTGAAATCTTAATGACAAGCATATACGTCATTTTGATATGTGAATCCCCCCTTGACAGGGGAGGGGTGTTCTGGAAGCATTCTCACCCGGGGGGGGGGGTACTCCCTTATAATTTATAAGCTATATAGGTATGTGCTGCCCCGGCCATCAGGTAGGGTTTTCGGTCTGAAAACGGGTATAGATTTTGCCCATTTTGGTCTGGAATCGGGTATGGTCTTCAAGGCAACTATGGGAGTGTATGAATGTATTTATTGTTTCAATTCCAAATGAGTAAGAAAGAAAGAGAAATGTGCAAATTCTGAATGGATTTTAAGAAATTTTTTGTTTGCACTCTAATTTAAGTAATGATGACATAATTTCTGCTTAAAGTCCAGGTCTGAAAACGGGTAAGGACTTTAGAGGTCTCGTCTGAAAATGGGTGTGGAAATGAGATGTTTTGGCCTGAAATAAGGTCCTGATTTGAAGAACCAGGCCACACACCCCCACCAAGAATTCCCAGGAGTACCCACCCTGGGCATCAAATTTGACCCTGGAACTCTTCAACTGCATTCCAAGGTCCTCTCGCATTCATCCTTAGTCTCTGCCTCACTTCATGGGACAAGTAAGAGAGGACCTGGCAAAGTGGTTGGGAACAAGTCTGGAAGTAGCCTTCCAGACACCTCTGTCCTATCCTCTTAGACGTACCTGGACATGTCCAAGACTCTTATTCCAGAGAGAGGACCAGATACCATTGATCTTCTACCTAAAACAGCAGTTTACACAGTACTGTGACACAAATAATTAATTTGCAAAATGAGATCTTACAACTCTTTACTTATCAAACGAAAAAAAAAATAATTTAAAAAGTTAAAACTGGGTTAGAAACACGTTCTAGATTAACAGCCTGTTGGGACATTGGACAGTAGTCATGTACAACTGGACGAACCTGAAAAGTAATTTAGTCCTTACCTGCAATCCGTCTGTAGAAACAGCTGTCGAATGGTGAAATAAAACGAAACAATCTGGAAGAATTCATCCTGAACATTACATACAGTGCTCCGATATATTACCTCGAACCTTTCCTAGACACCCCCAGAACCATGTGTGACATGTGTTTTCTTTGTGTTTTGATACATGCCCAAAATGCTTTTTCTAAAAACGTCCGCTGTACTGTATTGCAGTTTCAGCAATACAAAATTACAAAATGGCGACGGCAGAGGTCCTCACGACGATCATAAGAAGGAACAGGCCAGGAACGAAGGCTGCGGTTCGTTTTTGTTATTTCTATTACGAAAAAATCTTAGGTGTTTCATTTGTCTGTCAAAGTTATCATTAGGGGGATTAAGGCCCGTTTCAAACGTCGTGCTACTGCCGTGCCGAACTCAATTGATCGAATTAAATTCGACTTTAGCAAATGTTTTTTTAGTCAGTGACATACAGTTACAGGCGGCTCAGACAAAAAAAAAACGAGGTTTCCCAACAGGAGTTTTGTGGCTTTGTTTCCCGCGAGTCTCTGTGGCTCAGTGGAGGGCATCTGCACTAGTAACCCAAAAGGTCATACAGGTTCGACTCCTGACGGGAGTACATGTAAGGTCTTTTCTTCCGGGCCACCTGTATTACTAACTGAAAAAACATCTTTCTAAAGGCTGGTTTTCACTAGCAACGGAGTCGGAGTCGTAATCAGAAGTGTAGAGCTTATGATCTAGTGAAAATAGCGTTACGATTCCACTTACGACTCCGTCGCTTACGTTCTGCTTATGATCTAGTGAAAACCAGATTGTCGGAGTCAGAAGCGGAAGCAGAAGAACCAAACCAATCACAAAGCGTGCGAACGTGCATTGTGATTGGTTTATCCTTCCGCTTCTGCTTCCGACTCCGACAATCTGGTTTTCACTAGATCATAAGCGGAACGCAAGCGATGGAGTCGTAAACGGAGTCGGAAGAAAATGGAAACGTTCTGATTCTTCTGGCTCCGATTCCGTCAAGCTTATGACTCCGCTTGCGACTCCGATTTTTGATTTTCACTAGGTCATAAGTGCTCTTACGACTCCGCTTACGACTCCGACTCCGACTCTGTCGCTAGTGAAAACCAGCCTTAAAGAATCATGCTGTTTTGGGTCTTCCAGTAAGGCCCTTCAATTCGGACATTCTTGTGTATGGTCCAAATTGCTCAAACTAAGTTTTGATGCCTGGAGTGCTTTCCATTCAACCCAAAATTCCCGTAATTTTGGTTGCTACATCAAATGGAACGGACCATTTCGGTTTGGTCCGACCGGAATATTTGGGACCAGCTTTGAAGGTGGTCCTCTTTGACTGGTCTGGTCATTTCGGTCAGTTGGACTGAAATGTTCCTTTTGATTTGACAAAATTGTTGTCCCCAGTGCCGCTCTTTTGTATCTGCTTGCAAGAACAAAAACCAAGCACTTCCCCCCCCAACCCCCCCTGGTTATTCACTGGCTGATAAGGCAGCTGTGTTGGTGGAACAAAGCAATAAAACTATTTGTGCAGAATTTTCACAGAAGAAGAGTTTAGTCTCCAGAGGAGGGAAATTCTCTTGTTTTGTGTCCACCAGCATGGCCACCCAGGTCACCATGATGTCAGCTGCAAATGAGTTCACATTGGATTACAAAAAAATAATGCTTTGCTGTCAGAAACCTACGTGTAAGAACTGAAATAGAGGGTTATGCTTCCTTAATACAAAATAATGGAGTGATCGTCATTGATTTGATGAAAAGAAGGATAAAAAGTCTCAAAATGGGGAATTCTGTGCTGAGGGTACATCTGTATATCTCATCTTCATTTTCACTTTCAAGCACTACACTGTACCACTTAATCAGCAGCCATATCAAAACCATCATAACTCTTTCCCTAGTCTCCCTCACAGCCACTTTTAGTATCGTCATGCAACAGCACTTAAACGGCTGCGAGGGAGACTACTCTACCACTGGTCATCATTTAGTTTAAACTGCCTTCAATCTAGAAATTTATCTTGGAGTTTCCCCCATCTTGCCTCAAGGATCACAAAGTCTAACAATAATTTTAATAACAAATACATGTACCATCTACTCTTTTTTTGATGGCAGTTGCATTAAAGCTTGTGATAACTGTTTCTTTTCAACAGGACATGTACGGGTGGCCTGATGAACCTTTCGAGGAGATGGATAGTACATTAGCTGTACAGCAGGTGACCAAAGAGCTTTGAATTACTTTTTTTCTATTTTGCACAATCCACAAAGGGTTCTCTGCTAGCAGAGACTTCTTTTCATGGTATTCAGTGAGTGGGGGAAAGAGATCCTGTCCGCCTAATGCCAGAGAAAAGAGCCCTCTGCTAGCATGGAACACAAAAAGGATATGAAACTTTGCATGTACAGTGGTGCAGTGTAGTGCCAACCTATCGGTTTGTTGATTAAGTCTTATGGTGTGACTGTTCAGAAGAAACAACATCTCCAGTTCACTCCTTTTAACTGTCACTTTCTTAGCTCAATTTTACCATAAAATTAATGATCTAATTAGACGCCTACTAAGAGTCTGTTTACATGGAGGTGGGGGACCCCAGGTAGGTGAGGTAACCCTCTTAGGTGGGTAACCTTCCTGTCCATATAACAGAGATGCCAACCTCTGGAGACCTAAAATCGGGAGACTGTCTTTTTTTTACTTCCCCCGGAATTTCAACGACCCCCCCCCCCCCCCCAAAAAAAAAGTTGACCCAGCCCCCAATGGGAGTGACTTAGGACATTATATGACGTCTTACATGATGTACATACTATCAAAATTCGAATGCTAGATATAATCTTTGTCCATGACAAAAATGCCCCAGAAACCGTATTGTGAATAAGAAAAATTCAAGTTTTGAGCTAAAAATGGGCTAAATCTCAAACTAAGTCTGTTTTATTTTTTACTAAGTATTCAATATTTATAGTGGACGTAAAAAGCAGGAGAGCGGGAGACGAGGCAAAAAAGCGTAAGTCTCCCGCCAAAAGCGGGAGAGTTGGCATCACTGATATAATCTCTCATTTTAATTTCATCATGTTTACGTGATAGGTGGGTTGACCCGCCACATGTTACCTCACCTATCTGGGGCCTCCCACCTCCATGTAAACAGGCCCTAAGCACCTCTCGTAGACTCAAGTAGTATGGTGATCCTTAAACTCCTGTGTGTTCATGTAAGCTACCTTACATGTATACATGTATATTTGTAACCTGTGTTTTCAAATAAACTGGTTATGTTGATGATGATGTCAGTGGTTATGAATCCTTTCACTGACATTTTAGGTCACAGAAATGTATCACTTTCATCTGTTCCAGATGATCTGTTCCAGGGATCTCTTAGAGAAACTGAAAGTAAAACACCATGATCACTGTATATGAATTGGTTCACTGGGCAAAATTAATGCTAAACGAAATATCAAGGTCTTAAGAGCCTGCTCGAAAGTCTGAACACTTTGGATACACCTGTTAGCTAAAGAAGGAAGAGTCTTCCACAGTGAGGGGCCAACACCAGCCTTTCAGATATAACATTTTCCTTATTTTTTTAGTATATTCAGCAACAGATCAGAGCAGATTTCACCAATATAGATGCCATCTTAGAATCCCCGGAAGGACAAGATGAGGGAGTGTGGAAATATGAACATCTCCGACAATTTTGCATGGAACTCAATGGACTAGCTGTCAAACTTCAGGTAATTAATAATTAATTGTTGTGATTATTAACCTATGCAATGCAATTAGTAAGTGGGGAATTTAACTGAAAGGAAGATCTTTTGGCACTATTTTCCTTTTTGTTTCCTTATTGACAGTACATGTACGTGTATTCAGGGATTTTGGTCATAGCAACTTAGGAAAAATCCCCCGCCCCCAGCCTTTACTTAAAATCCCATTTACTATCACATCACTTGTCTTAGTGTGAAAAATTAGAATCAACCTGTATTTACATGTAGCAAGTACTTTTTCAGATTTACAGCTTGCAAAAGCACTTTACAATCATGATAAATTCTCACCCGTCACAACAATAATTTACAATTATTCTTAAATTGAAAATGCTAATTAAAAGTTGCATTTGCCAGAATTAGAGTATGCAGTGATTTTTTCAGAAATATGAGTCAATTTCTGCCGGTTTATTGAGTTTTTCATGTAGCAGTTTTAGAAACCATTATTTGTGTTTTTTTTCTTCAGACTGACTGTACTCCTGCAACTTGTACTCAAATGACAGCCACAGAGCAGTGGATATTTCTGTGTGCCGCACACAAGACTCCCAGAGAAGTAAACTTGGCTGTATTATGTTATTTCTAATGTACATTATAGACATTTATAGACAGAGGTATCCATGATTGCAAATTCACCCAACATTACTTTGTTTGCTTGAGCTTGAAGGCTTTACAGTATGTATATGTAAAACATGCCACATGACACCTACTTGTGCCAAAGAGCTAGTCATATAACAAGACCAGTCTCTAATCATTTTTCATCCAATGTATGCTGCAACTTGTTTTTGTAGAAACAGAGCTGAGACTTTTCCATCCAGTGAAAGACTTCAATAATACAGGACTGTAATTAAGGTTAAAAGTAGCTGGTCTGTCAGAGAAAGTAGCCGATGTTACTGTAGTAACCAGCTACTTATGAAAGCCATGTTGTCGCCTGCTATCCTACCCTCCAGGTTCTTATTATGCATGTATTGCATGTTTGTAGCCATCATTCATTTGGACTTCCACTAAGAATGAATGGAATCTATAAAATGCAATTTGATCACAACCCTCCAAGTTAAATTTTTCCTTTGGTAGCCATTTGGCGACCACCTCTTTAGGTTTAGTCACCAAAGGATTTTTTTAGGGGCCAAATATATACCAATAATTTAAGTTTTAATAATCAGTTAATAATTAATTTGGGCTTAAGAATGGTATTGTTCAGCCAAAATAATGTTTCTAAACGGCATTTACTGTATTCACAAGTGTATACGGTAACTTACAATCCATGTCGAGTAACATCCATGTCGTTTCTTCAAGTATCAGTTTTCTCTGGTCGCCAACTTGGCGACTATTTTCCGAATCAAGTCGCCAGTACCAAACTTTTAGTTGTCATGGCGCCTAAAGTGGTCGCAGCTTGGAGGGTTGGATCACCCGCGTTTGGACCTTCTATCACTCATACATGTAATCTGATCACCTGTGTTTTGACCATCCTTCAAGTGAACTTAGGACACTTTCCATTTGTCAGAACTGACCGGCCAGGACATTCTACTCGTAAATTATGAGAATTTTACATTTAATCAAAGCTACCTGGTATCTGGCCAGATCAGTTAAATCCTAAATAGTATGCATGAAGGAAATTGGTTTTCTTCCAAACACTCTTGGAAAAAGCCTACTTCATTTTCAAAATGACCGGTCTGGTCATGGTCCGGACAGCCAGTTCTGACTTTTTTAAAGGGCCCTTGTGGAAAGCACAGTCCCGGAGCAAAGCACACATTTTGACCTTCAATCCTTGTCACCCGTACTCCATAACCTTTGATTATTACTGATGATACATGTAATTATTATCCGGTCAACATGTGGTGTCTCAAATCACACCTTTAGTTGGACAATTACAGTTGTAGATATTAAATTGAAAGTAAACCAATCAGGTCTTGGTATTACAAGGCAAAAACATCTTTTTCGCACATTTTTGGTGACTGCAAATTCGCGACAATCGGCGTGTATTTTATGCACAAATGACATCATGTCCTGTGCGTTATGACGTCATCTACCATCCCTTCCCTTTCAATTCTCAATGTTTGAACATGTGGGGGATTGACAGCCCTGCATATGTAGAACTTTACACAATCGTCATAGTTCATGGCCCCTTCTGTTTACAGTGTCCAGCTATCGACTACACAAGACATACTCTGGATGGAGCAGCATCATTGTTGAACAGCAACAAGTACTTTCCCAGTAGGTTAGTATTTGTCTATGTGGAAAAAAGTCAAATTCGTATAATGTTTCCAGGATATGTACCTGAAAAGCCCTGCTTGGGTAGAAAATTTGTCCCAAGAAAGTTTGAGACACGTAGGACAAAACATATTCTTTTTTAAATCTTAGCTACACGTATACAGTACACTCAGTGACACAAAACAACAAATAATGTTCTTAAACCATTACACTGTATTTACCTGACTGAAAAACATTGTCACTGGAAAGTATAATCCATGATTGATTGTTAAGGCTTCAAGGATTTATGGGTATACATTCATTAGCAAAGCAAATTCAAAGTTCTTTTAACAAAATAATGTTTACATTGTCAAATCCCTAGAGTACTTGGTTTGAGGCATACTGTTGTGTTTTTATGTCTTCCAAGAAAGCTTTTAGATCCCATCGTATGATTTTCAAGTGTGCATTAGGGACATGGCTACGCTCTGTAACTGTACCCGGGATCTCTTATGTGTCCAGCACAGGTGAAATTGTTAGCTTCCATAAAAACTGAAAACCATTTTACCTTTTCTGGAATGCATCGTTGTGAAAAGCTTCCATAATGTAAACTTTTTTCGAAAGAACTTTAAATTTGCAATGCTAGTGAATTTCTACCTATAAATTCGTTAGGTCCCATCGTTTATGGTTTATACTTTTCAAGTGACAATGTTTTTTCAATCAGGTGTATCATTCACAGTAATGACTAATTCTGATCCTGCACAGAATATATGTTGTGGTTCAATTTTATCCTTGGTTTAAATCTTATTTTCTTTTGTTTCAAACTCATTATCATACATTACCGTACCCAAAAACAAAAGAAAATAAAATTTAAACCAAGGAGAAAATTGAACCACAACATATATACCTATTTGAGTTTATTTAACCCTTTCCCGCCCAGAGTGAATGATAGAGTCCTGTAAGGTGATTTATTATTATTATATAAGATATGCTAGTTAACAAGTGTACTTGCGAGCTATTTTTTCTCTCAACATCCGGAGTCCAAACCATGGACTTTGGGAGGCAAAGAGGGTTTCTACTTGATGGGGAGGACCCACCTGAGAAGGTGGGCTGTAGAAAGGAGAGTTATTTTCTGGAGTTCATGAATGTTGATGTTGCCAGGGATTTTGTTGGTGGAGTTTTTCATGTCCTTCTTGATGGTGCCAAGGCCTCCCATAACCACCACGACTGTTGTTGTTTTGAGCCCCCACATTCGCTCAACCTCAATTTGCAAGTCTTTGTTTTTGTATTTGTTAAGCTTTTCCATGATTTTGACTGAGGTGTTGGTGTCGAGGGGTATAGTCATGTCAATGAGAAGCCATGTTTTGTCCTTCTTCTTCATTAGCAAAATGTCTAGCCTATTAGCTCTGATGGTCCTGTCAGTGTGGATGGGTATATTCCATGCATGTTATTATTATTATTATTATTATTATTATCAGGCAGTTAAAACTTTAATAAATCCAAATCTTTTATTGATAACAAAGCTAACTAAAAAACTTGTTTACAATTAATTTCACTTAAAAAACTATTTAGTCAAAGCACTATTTACATTATTCCTTTCGATTAAAAAAAAGACACTTAATTTAGATTTAAAAAATTCATCCCATTAAAAATATATCATAATATTCGAAAAAATATTCAGTTAAAAAACGGTTCTTTTCAACTAAACTAAGCTAACGAGCTCACGCCATTATCATGCGCTTGGGTAGCATTTAAGCGGCAGTCATCAATCAAATCCCCTTGTGGAATTTTGTGGAAGGGTGTCCTAGAACCTCTTATGCATGTGTGTACCGACCTTAAAATCTCAAAAGAGAGCAATGTTCTAATCCAAGTAATATTAATGTGATAAGGTTCCTCATTCTTTTCTGAGAGCTTCTCGGCTAGGCATTTGAGAAAGCAGTTGCAGTCGGCTCCCATCCCACCATTGGTTGGCAGTTAAAACTTTTGTATGCTATTGTTGGTTTTCACATGACGTCACCAAAATGCAAACTAAAAAACTATCGATCCTACCGAAATTTTACTTTCACGATGCATTAGAGCAGCTGAAAACTAATTTTCATACAAATTTTCGCTTCAAAAGGATTCTTGGTTTTGTGATAGAGTACGCTTGAATTTCTAAGCTTTTGCGTGACGCGCCATTTACATGACGGCCAAGAGAGCTGTCATGTAGGTTAAAAAAATGACTTATTTTAGGAAATTTTGCTATCTAAACAGTTCATGTATTAGAAAAAGTATTACTTTAATGTTTATGAGTTTCTCGAAGAATAAATTCTCGCTTTTGTAGCAAAAGTCGGTAACAGATGTTTCTGTTGGTTTCCGTCCGCCATGTTGGAGCTCATCCGGATGAGCTCCAGCATGGCGTCTCCATACAAAGCTCTATAAATTTGGCTAAAACATTTCTTCGGATATCTCGTATACGAATTATTCCTTCGACCCAAATCTTGGCGAGGGTCTTTGTATATTTACCTCCTTTCATTTCCAAGATTCTGGACTTTATCTGTCGAATGGTTTTGATTTTTATTTTAATCTATTTTGAATGGCGTGACACTGAAAACCAGCAATATACACTGCCGTAAAATAGTGTGACGGGGCGCATCAGCGTAACCCGTTAACTATAGTGAGAACTTAGCATAAAAATATAAAGTTAAAATTTAAAAATATGTATATATAATTAAAGAAAAGAAAAAATTAACACAAGAAATAATGCTCCAATTATTATTATTATTATTATTATTATTATTATTATTATTATTATTATTATACAATTTTACCATCCGCTACATCAACAACTCCCTCCCTACACGTAAGAATATGGCAAGATGGAGATTATCACAAAGTCCTGATTGCTCCTTTTGTCTCAATCCTGAATCACTCCTTCATGTTGTCGCTGGTTGTCAACAGTACCTTGATCGCTTTACCTGGAGACACGACTCAATTCTTAACTTCATTGCCAAATCACTTCAACCTGTAATTAATGTTCACTCTTCACTCTATGCAGCTGTTAATGGTTTTCTGAATCCCTCAATAATAACTGGTGAAAATTATCGTCCAGATCTTCTTTTCCTAATCCAGTCCAAGTGCCTATAATTATGTTCTAGAATTAACAGTTGGTTTCGAGTCCAACCTTAACAACAATGCAGTGCGTAAGAAAGAAAAATATGTGAACTTGATCAACGAAATGAGTAGAAATTACAGATGTGCGAGATTTGTAAATCTCTCCATGAGTTCCCTTGGCGTTTTCTCCGATGAATGCTCCACGTTCTTAGACATGATGAATGACATTGGCATTGACAAAAAGCAGCAACGTTATATAATCAAGAAAGTGATAAATATCGCCATTAGAGCAACATATTACATCTTTTGTTGTAGAAACAGGAACTGGGATAGCCCAGACTTAATGCAATTTTGATTTTTGTTTTTGGATTTTGTTTTGTTTTGTTTTTGCTGTTTGTTTGTTTGTTTGTTTTTATTTGTTTTTATTTTCTTTTTCTTTTTAATAATTCAATCTCAAGCAGCATTTGTAAATTGCCTATACGTAGCGAGATTTACAATTGTACAAACAAAAACACAAATGAAGTTTCCATTATATATTATTATTACTATTATTACTATTATCGTTGTCGATTAGTGTCTTTGATCACTATTTCAGCCAATGCCTGTTGGAGTTATAACCAGGGAAACATTAGCTGTGTAACAATGAACTTTGTTTTTCTTTCTAGAGTGAGCATCAAAGAATCATCAGTGGCCAAACTAGGATCAGTTTGCAGGCGTGTCTACAGAATTTTTTCACATGCATATTTTCACCATCGTAGCATTTATGATGAATTTGAGGTAAGTTTTTGCAATGAGATAAAGTTTTAACTTTTTTCTAACACTTTCTAGAGCTCATTCAAAAATTTATTAACAATTCATGAAGAAAAACAACATAAATTTAAAATGTTTAATGAGTGTCTTTATATCTGATAAAGACACGGCTAAACTTTACGTCCAATTTTTAGACCAAAATAGCCCCAAATCTTAATATTAGTACAAGAATGAGAAGATCTATTTAAGAGATTTTAAAGCCGTTCAAAAACTCGCAGTCGCGTATTTTCATGTTTAAAAATTCTCGGCTTCGCCTCGAGTTTTTAAACCTGATAATACACTCCCGCTCGTTTTTTAAACAGTACTTAAGGCATCAGGTTTTTGGTCAATTGTCAGCCTAAAATTTTAGTACGTTGTTTTTAAAAGCTTCTTGGTGCTTAAGCGTGAGAAAGAGCTAATTAAATTGTTCTTGTAAAAATATACCACTCGTGATATCTGTCCTGTGATAAATAGTGTCCTTTATGCAGTGGTTCTTGAGGTCCAAAAACCTTATACAAAAGTCATACACGAGTCTAGGTAGCAATTGAATGAACACAGAAAAGCAACATGGTATTGGTTCTAAGAGCATTTATTTCACGTCCATCACTTTAATACTGTCGCAATTTTACCTTTTAAGAAACTGCTTTAATTTACCAATACATTGAAAATGCACTGTACATACCACCAAGGCCCGACAGCGGTAAGTCAATTGACCGCGGAAGAACTACAATCCTGGTCAAAACGTTTAGGACCGTTTGTGTTTCAGGTGAGGAAAATGTGATTCAAGTTGCCTCCCATCCCCCCCCCCCCCCCCCCTGAACAGTGTTGGGTGTTACAAGTCAAACACTTTCTACTGTACATATTTTGTATCGCTAGGGACCTCAACTTTGCTCGGGGGGGGTGGGGGGGGGGGGCTGGGGGAAAAATCTTGTTGAGGCCGAGTTTATGAGTGTCTATCGCAGGTTAGCTGTAAATTCCATAGAAAAACAAGTGAAAAAAGGGGAGGTGTCCCAAAACCTTGTGGTCAGGATTGTAGCTTAGTCGGTAGAGCGCTTGACTGTAGAGCGGAAGGTCACTAGCCTCCCATGCAGACATTCTTAGGGGTACGTCACGCGTTCCCGTGGGGAAGGAACGCGTGACGAACCCCTAAGAACGTCTGCGTGGGAAGCTAGGAGGTCGCAGGCCCGGGCCGAAAATGAGGGTCTAAAACACCACTTAGAAATAAAGGCACTGCTTTTGCCCTGCAAATGGCTAGAATTCTCGGATGACCACGTCAAATATTAAGTGCGGTTTTTTTTTTTTTTTTTTGACTTTTCACGGGCAAACGAAAACCCTACTGTTTTTCTTTTGCAGAATGAAACTCTTCTGTGCAAGAGGTTCACAGCCTACGTGCTGAAGTATGACCTCATGGCGAAAGAGAACCTTATTGTACCCATGGACGAAGCCTCACCTTCACCCCCTCCCCCTGAGGATCCTAAAGATGATGGACCAATGGACAGTGAAACATGAGTGACATTAGAGGATTATTTTAATAATTGTGACGAATGAAATTAGGGAATAATTTCACGCGCGTTTTGTTAAAGGCTCGGGAAATTATAAAGATTTGGACAAAACGCGCGTGAAATTATTCCTTAATTTCACGAGTTGAATGCCTATTAATATCATGGGTGACGAATTGCGTTAGTAATCTTGGATTTTTGACATGTTTATTCTGGATCGCGTCGATCGACAACTCTCCTCTCTCGAACGTTTAGAGCTTAGAATTTTTCAACAAAATACCTGTTAGAATCCTTCTTGATGTGCTCTTTCGTGTGTTCAGGTTTTCTAAAGCGTCTTTTTATGCCATGGCATCTTCATTCATGATATTTTGAATTTTGTGATTTTGTAATTTCACATGTGAAATTTCGCGCCAAAATTAAGGAGTAACTCGTCACCTATGATATTAACATTCTAATTGCCAGGAGCGACTCTGTGAAATTTTACAGAAATACAAATTAGGGCCATTTATACGAGGGAAAATAAGACGCGTCCTAAATAAGACGCAAACTGCCCCATATAAACGCCACATTAAGACGCGACTGAGCAAAGACGCGTCTTATCGAAAACAGGTGTTAGGGGCTGTTCTTAGATAAGACGCGTCTTAGCTAAATTTCAAACGAAATGTGCTGTTTATACGGGATAGTTTGAGTCTTATTTAGGACGCGTCTTATTTTTCCTCGTTTAAACGGCCCTATTAAATCACAAGGATTGCTCTTTGGGATTTTTTCATCAGCTTAAAAGTTGAAACATCTTTTTTCATCATAACAGACAGTGTCACAGCAAAGTACTATTCAATGGCTTTTATTTGAAAAGTTAAGCAGTAGGTTTTTTGATACTTACTGGAAAGCTAGAGCCATCTTGTACACTGTAAAAACACTACCACAGGAAAGAAATGCTCAGTAGCTTTCATTTGAATCTTCACACATTAGGATTTGGTCCACTTTGTACAGCATTTAGATAGTGTGGCAGGAAAGTACTGCTCGGTCGTTTTTATTTGAATGGTCACACTTTAGGATTTCATTGACGGACTCAAAAGTTTAGGTTAATAAACACTGAGTATACCAGGACGCAAAGCCTTTTTCCCGCCTTTTCGACACTCTCGCAGATCCCTTCTGACATACTCTGTATCGCACAGATCCCCGGGGGGGAACTTGACCAATATTTCGATATAGTTGTGCCGCTGAGGCTTTGAAACCCGCGACCCTTTTTAGGTCAAAAATACATACCTGTTTAGGACAACTCCCTTAATTTTAGTACCCTGTTTATAACAAAGGACAAAATACACGCCGTCTTGTTTTAAAGCCATTTATTGGCAATTGCAATAGAGAAAGTTCGCGTTATAGTCAATAGTTTTGTATACTTGGAGTACAAACAAATTTCATCCTGTTTATAATTAGGACAGACTCGCACAAATCATATGCCCTGTTTAGGACAGACTGGCGCGAAATTGCATACCCTGTTTAGGACAGAGAGATAAAAAAACCATACCCTGCCCAAAGGCACATCCCCGTATAGGCTATATAAAGGAGTGCCCCCTCCCCGGGCACAGATCTCATTTGTTATTATACACTTTACAATTAGTTCATGCGTCAGCGTGTGTACGTCCAAGATATTGAGCACGCGGGAAGTTTGGAGAGCACGAAAGAGGCTTTGAGAATGTTATAAAAAACAATTAGTTCATTTCAGCTGTGCGTGTCTCGAGATATTGAGCACTTGGGAAGTTTGCAAGCCTCTTTCGTGCTCTCCAAACTTTCCAAGTGCTCAGTGTCTCGACATACGTACAGCTGAATCATGACCTAATTGTTTCATAACATTGTCAAAGCGATCAACACAGAAGTTAACTTAAATTATTGTTATTGTAGCGCGCGCTCAAACCAGTACGCGTAGGTATCTACGTGACTATATTTTTTTACCTCACAGTTATGTTTTTGCCTCGAAACTGAGAGAAAGTCCACTCAAGTCGCTTAAGATAACATTCAAAAATATGGTAAAATCCATATTGAGGTGCCAGAAATTGCTAATTCACCGAAAAATTCTTTTTGGAAGAAATAACTTTGCAAAGAATGATTTGCACACGCCATAGGCTCGCACAGCTCGCGCAGATGACAACAACAACAACAACAACAACACTCACCCCTCTTCCATACTATCGGTTAACAAATTCAAAGTTTTCTCTTAAATTTAAGTTATGAAACACATGGTTAACACTTCATCGTGTACTGTTGAGCTATGGATGCACTTGGTGTCCTTTTAGACGTCTTGGGACGATTGTTAAGCTGACAAGAACTAGTCACCAGCGTACTCAGTGGGATTAAGAAGCACGCTCGCGTTATTGAATCTGATCAGACGAATATTCTAGCTATTTTATAACATACTTTATAACATAGCGCGCGTGCTTGCCCTATATAAGTCCTATTGAGCCGCTATGAACAAAATCTTTATTTATGCACGCCCATGCGTAAATAAGATGACGTAAGCAATTTTTTCACATGGCTGCAGAGTTTCTGTCCTGTTAAGCTGCAGTGCAGTTTTCCTTCGCCTTAAGACATGGAAGAAACCAGCGACGAGCTGCCCAATTTTTCTATCGGCATTGACCTTTTACGTCCTGATCCAAGAGCGGCTGCAAAAATAAAGCCGAATTCAAAAAAACTCGCAAGTTGTGCGTTTCGCAAATTTGTCGGAAGACCATCTGCAGCAAATTTTGGCCGAGAGACATTCACTGGGAACAGAAAAGACAGCAATTGGTCATTAACAACAATTAAAGGTAAAATTTCCGTTTTTACTGTTGTTTTTAAATTTGTTATGCACTTTTGTTATCGCCGAACAATCCGACTAAATCAGGAAAATTTCTGTTGCAATAACAAGACAAATTACACAAGAAGACATAGTAATTTTTTTGCTCATAAAAACAACTGCTGGCAGGTCTTCTCAAGTAGCCGTAATGACCGGCCATTGTCGTAAATGAATGTAAAGTAGAATGACAGTCGTCTTCGCCAAAAATACAAGTTTTCTGGATTTCGCCGAGCAAAACATAAACATCCTCTCAGCGCCGGATCCAAACCATGCTCCACGACGTGTTAGGAACATGCGAGTATTTTAACTTTAGGTGGACTTTAAGACACTTTTGTCTTTGTTTCTACTTAGTTTCAATTAATCGTTAACGAATAAATAAGCAAATTTTCGTTCTCAGTTTTACAGAAAGAATTTTCTTTCAAACTAGGCGATTGTGGCGTGTTTGTAACCAGCCAGTAGAAGCGTTTGTTTTTCTGTGGCGCGCGTCACGAGAATTTTGCAGTTAAATAAAAAAGCAAGCATTTTTGTCAGCTATGTTATAAAAGAATTTGCTCATGCTTTTAGCTGTGCGTATATCGAGTTATTGATGCACTTGGGAAGTTTGGAGAGCACTCAAGAAGCTAGAGTTGCACTCGGCTATCGCCTCGTGCAACTCTTACGCATCTTTCGTGCTCTCCAAACTTCCCGCGTGCATCAATAACTCGATACACGCACGCTAAGCATGAACAAATTCTTAACTAATTATTAGTACGTGAGAGACTATGGTCCCAAGGATAAGTTCCAGAAAGAGGAAGTGGTGGGTCCAGTGTATCACATACAATGTGACACAAGTGAGGCTTCGTATGTTGGGGAAAGGGAAAGCTCTTTGAGGTCTCCCGCACATAAGCATATGATTTAGCAACAGAACGGGAACGTCATTTGACGACGGGAAAGCGAAAACGACTAAACTCTACTTCCGTGCCCAATATTGGTCAAGCCAGTTGTTTGATTTGCGTTCTGTTGCTAAATCAGCCTATAGATCACCCTGGACACATGATAAATTTGGAGAGGACCAAGATATTGAATGTAGAACCTAAGTGGACCTGAAAACATTCCGAGACTTCAAGACTTAAAACTCGACTAAAATTCAGCTAGGATCTCATTTTTTGAAAAACCTTTCACCACCCCAACAGTTTCAAGAGAAACGATGCGAGGAAACCTAAGCTTTATGGGCATAGTCTTACAAGTGTAAAACTTCAAAATTTAATGAAATGGGAATATTATTCGTCTCCGTTAGTTGTTTACTTATTTGCCACACAGCTCTAGAAAGATAGTTTATGCTCCGGCGTAATACATTATTTAAAAAATCAAACAGCAAATCTGTGATTGCCAGTCAGTTTTTTTCCAGACTACGTGACTGTTATTCAGGCCCTGTCCGCACATAGCCGGATATTTTTAAAAACGGAAATTTTTCTTTGCGTATTCAAAAATTTTCACGTTCATACTTCGTCAGCTAATTTGTAAGGCGATCTTCGGCTCGAGCGAATATTTTATCGCCGATCGTCTTCAATAACTACTCCTGACTGACAAAATTGCCCCAGCAAGCATTATTTCGCTCGTTTAACTAGTTTACGGCGTCCAGTTCGTCCATCCGACACAAAAATAATAATAATAATAAAAGAAAAGACCATTCAAATCACTATTTACAATTCCTGTCGATTTAAAAAGCACTGAAGTTAGCTTAGAAAAGAGTTAATTTAACTAAGAAAAATTACTCCAACTATCAGCCTCTAAAATTCAAAAGTTTCTTTCAAATGTTTAATAATACTTTCTTCAAATACATGTATGCTCATAAACCTGATACACGATACATATTTGAAAAGGTGGACCGCGAGGTTATCCTTATAAAAGGTACCCTGACTGAACTTTAAAAATATTAAAAAATTATAAAAAACGCGCGTTAAAATGAAAATATATACAATTAACTTTTTGAACCTTAAACTGTCCGAGTTTCAAACAGTGAACAGGAAATAAAAGTTAAAAATTAACGCGAACTTGAAATAGCGACTCGTTAATCAGTGACGTTTTTGAGCGACCCACGTCAACCGGTAGTGAGATTTTTTCCCTTTAAAAATGCCTTAACGCTACCAAATTTGTATTCCTAAGTGTCTTTACTCTTTTAGAGACGATTTGACCAAAAATTTGTTCAAAATCACGGCTCAAGTGTGCAAAAAGTCCACTTCCGGTTAACGTCCGTGGCTCAAAAACGTCACTGCTTATAAGCTCCGGCCCAGTATGTGACAGAGAACGGATGTCCGAACTTCAGAGGTTTGTTTACAACAAACGTCGTCAAAAGTCACTTGAAACTACACGTGAAATCTGACGCTCAGAAGGTGAATTAATCTTAAGACGGATAAAGTCACAACTACTGTGGTAAGATTACAGAGAACTTGAACAGCCGATGGTACTTGAGACTGACCGCAAAGTTAGGAAACTCGCTATTGAACTTCACCCAAAAACCACATAGATGACATGACTAGAAAATAGCATTGTGATATACCAAGCCAGCCTCAACTCGAAGGCTTACTCGAACTCGAATTCCAACTCGAACATTACGACCCCTAATAGGCAATATTATTTCTACTGTTTTAATGAGCCTGAGTTTAACATGTTTCGACCTCACCAACTTAGGTCGCTATTGGTCCCTGCCTAACCCTATTAAACCCTGCACAGATCCGAGACCTGTCGGTTAATGTCACTTTAAACGCTTAGCAGTGCATCGATCTCAGAATTTTTGCTGTAACCTTTTCAAATCAAGATGGTTCTCGCATTAGCACCGGATGACCACTTACAAAACAGTTTTTAAGTAGGCAATCTCACAGGAGCAATTGAGACTTCTCGCTTTGAATTATAACTTGGACAATTGGACGCTTTTACGAATTACGTACACCGATTTTGGGTGTACCTCGGTGTAAGAACCTGTGAACTTTTTCTTTGTTTTGTACCTTTTGTTTTCTAGGTTTTATTGTGTTGACTTCTTTGTTTTCTTTGTTTTACGTCACCGGTGTCGGAGTTTAACAGGTTCTTACACCGTGGATGAGCCCGATTTTATGTTCTTTGTTCAGCCATTTGTTGTACGTTTATGTATATGAAAGATCAAAAGAGTGTTTGATAAAATAGATGCGAAAATTTATGTGTGTCCTTTAAGCATTTACTATAATTATGAACGTGACCCGGAAATATCGCAGATATTGTTCAAATTGACCCACTTAGATGACTGAAATTAAACGTGCTGTATGATCCGTTCTTTAATCACGCTTTGCTAACCAGGATAAAAAGGCTTAGTACAAATTACTAATCAGTAGTCTACAGCGACATCGCCCGGGAAGGTTGCCTTGTAGCTTCGTGAAGACCTTTGAGGTAAAGTATTCCAACTCAGTTTTCTCTCTTTTGACTTTGATATTCAGAAAAAATTCTGTTTTATTGAAAAGAAAGTAATATCAAAGCGTTATTCATGCAATTTACATTTTTTTGTTAGTATTCAGTCCTTTTCCCGCGCTAGTACAAGTTTAAATCCCGCCAAAAAGATTTTGGAGAATGAAAACATCCCCTGCTCAGTTAAGCCAGTCGTGACGGCTTCTACTTTTTCTCTCTTGTCTTCTTACTTCTTCTTTCTTTTGTTTCATTGTCTTATTTGATTCTTAAATGCGTATTTCGACCAAAGCGTACAGTAAAACTCTGCAACTAAGAACATGACTGACATGAATTTAAAGGTGCAGATTTCTAGGAGAAGCCGGCAATGTTTGGACGGTTAACAGCCAAAATGAAATGTACTTGCCATAAACAAACAAATCTTAGCACAATCTATCACACACAAGTTTCTCTCTAAAACTCTTCGTTTGGGACATAACAAAAACGGTTCGGTTTTATATTTACATTCAGTTCTCGCGGGCAAGTATCACGAGAAATACAGCCTTAGTAAACTGATTTCCTAGCCTGAATTTCAGACATCCCTTCGAGTCAAAGGGATGTCTGAAATTCTTTCGAAGATTTCCCTAGACATTCATTCGTAGATTTCCCTAAAAATCACTTGTTGCTCTCGATTTTTATCTATTGGCCGACTCCGGGACTGATTTAGCTACACCAGGAACTATACCAACCTTATTTTGAAAGGGCGGCAGGTCTAAATCGTGAAAAACTGGGCGCCTACAAACCAGAGGACGATTTTAAACCTGGTTTTGAAGAAAACATAAGATTTTTGATCCTTCGACTCTCAACTGCAACTCAGAGTTGTCAACAAACTAACTGTTTGCATGAAATCTGTTTTCATTTTTGAATGAACAGATGGACAGATATATCTTCCGATATAAATCGATGAAATCAGTAAAAATCAAGATAAATCGATAAACGAAACAAGTGTGTCATCGATTGCTACCGATCGATCGATACAATCGAACGAACGAGAATTTTTTGCAGCACGAACGAGAATTTTTCTGCCTACAGCAATACTTCGCGCAGCGCTATGATGCTGCCACCTCGCACGCCTCGCTTGAACGATAGTTGACAATAATGTTGCATACTTTGTTTTCTTTCAGTTTTGTGGAAAATCATTTCGTCGTCAAAACAGACAGGAAGATGACTCCGTTATTTCTCGTTCTTCTTAATCTTTTGGCTGTTGGCCATGCAGCAAAAATCAGTAGTAAGTTCAACGGACGCAATGTTTAATTAACGAGTTGGAGTATTTTAATTTTATGACGCTCAAAGTACGAGGTGCGGGCGAATTTTTTATTAAGCGTGATAAAACACGAACTAAAGATTGTGGATGTTGTTTTTCCCTGGTTGCACTTGAAGTTAACGTGCGTTACTCTGACATCAAAAAATGCTCTAACTATTAAAACCTATTTACAATTAATTTCGCTGAAGAAAAAACTATTCGGTCAAAGCATTATTTACAAGTCATTTCATTTCATAGGCTCCTGTTCATTTCGATTTAAAAAAATTCAATTCGGTACTTTTAAAAAAAGTAATAATAATAATAACAATCCTCATTACACATTGCTAGAATGTTCAAGCTGAGCGGTTAGATATCTATAGGAATTTTGGACACCTGTTTTATTAGATACTTAATCTTGCACATTATTGAAATTTTATTGACATTACTTATAGACGTTTTCATAATCTAATGGAAAGCTAAATGAACGATAGTTTTTAACTTATGAACATTTTTATTATTTTATTATAATTAAGATATCCATAAAGCTTGGAGGATTTTTTTTATGTTTATTTTTTATTACTCTTTTTTATGACACTTTTATCAAATCATTTCTACCCAGGATTTTTATTGTGTAATTGTTACTACAAATTTTAGTCGATGCTGCGGCTGGTTACAGTTTGCCGCCCAGCCAAAGCTTTTATTTTTCACTCTGGGCATCCAGACGTTTGTACTGCCATAATAATAATAATAATAATAATAATAATAATAATAATAATAATAATAATAACAGAAACTGTATTTGTGATTTTTGAATGTATACAATTGTAAATCTCGCTACGTATAGGCAACTTACAAATCCTACTTGAGATTGAATTATTACAAAGAAAACAAACAAACAAACAAGAACAAAATCCCCCCCAAAAAAATCAAAATTGCATTAAGTCTGGACTATCCCAGTTCCTGTTTCATATTTTCACATCAAAAGATGTAATATGTTGCTCTAATGGCTATATTTATCATTTTCTTGATTATATAACGTTGCTGCTTTTTGTCAATGCCCATGTCATTCATCATGTCTAAGAACGTGGAGCATTCATAATAATAATAATAATAATAATGATAATAATGATCCAGTGCGATTTATAGTTGTCGCTACATACTCAGATCTTAAAATTTTTAATTACAATTATTTCGCTTACTGAAAAATACTATCCCGTCAAAACACTATTTACAATTCCTTTCGATTAAAAAACACTTAGTCTTAATAAGAAAAAATCATTTAATTATATCAAATTATAAATTATTCATCTAATAACAATAATAATGATAATAATGAAAAAAACACTTAGTTTTGATTAGAAAAAATTCATTGAATTAAAAAAAAAAAATTATTCGAATTAAAAACATCTCATTTCAATTGAAACAATCCATTTCGATAATAAAAACAAATTGGTATATACAAGGTAAAAATAATAATGATAATAATAATAATAATAATAACTTAATTTAAAATGACAATAACCTTTTATTGATAACAAAACTACTATTAAAACCTATTTGCAATTAATTTCGCTGAAGAAGAAGAAAAAATTCAGACAAAGCACTATTTACAAGTCATTTCATTTCATAAGCTCCTGTTGATATTCGAATTAAAAACATTTCATTTCAATATATAATAATAATAATAATAATAATAATAATAATAATAAGTTTGCAGGATGTGTCCTAAATCGGGAATTGGCTACCGGTTGAACAGTGAGAGTATGATATGTTGTAGTTAATTTTTTATCTTCATTAGCAACATTACCATGCCCAAAAACAAAAGAAAAACAAAAATTACTTGAGATAAAGAATTAACTACAACATATACATTATAGTTATGATAATAATCTATTTTTTACAGAGAAATGTGGGGAAGATTCGTCGACCACATGCTATTACATAACTGATCCCTGCCCAGCAGATTTTGAAGATTGCTCTGACAGATATGCTTGTTCGGTGTCAACCAACAAATGCTGTTGCCGGTCGTCTGTAGCTGTGACGACGTCTGTGACGCCATCTGCGACGACGTCTGTGACGCCATCTGTGACAACGTCTGTGACGCCGTCTGTGTCGACCGCCCCGCCGACACCTAAACCAAGTTTGTATTATGTTCGCCAATTTCTTTAATATATAGATTTAGCCAGAAGAAGTATTGAACTGCATAAATTTTGCTTCACAAACAGATTTTTAAGAAAAACGTCCACTCGATAAACGCGTTGCTCGAGTACTCAGCATCGTTCACTATCCAAGCTTTTCACGGGATCATTTTTTGGCTGAAATTTAGGGGCGGATCTAGAAAATTCAGAAAGGGGTGACCGAGACACTTGCCCACTTGTCATCTGTAGAGATACTTTTTATTTTTCTGACAATTCTATAATAATAATACACAATTTCAAAGAAAAAGGTGTGGCCGCGTCACACTCGGCCCCTCGGCCCACTCCCCAAATCCGCCCTTGAAATTGGGGATCATTTGCAATACATATAACCACCACGATAAGTGATAATGTTAAAAAAAAAATAGCACTTTTGTCTAAAAAATCAACTGTTTCGGACAACTGGAATAACGTGCCCGTGAGAAAGCCATCTAAAGGGCTTTTCTGGCCCTGCTGGGCGGGACTAAAAAAGGGGAGGAGAGGGGAGGGAGGGGAAAGCGCCGGTTAGATGGCAAAAAGGTTTCTTCTCCCACCTTTTTTCGAGGCCTGCCACGCATGCTCAGACTAGGGATCTTTATCTTCAAAATAGCTCATCGTCCGTCCATCGACACAATCCCCCGTTTTTCCTTCTTCTTCTACCTTGCAAGCAGAGGCTTAAATTCTTCTTCTTGATGGAGGGCTCTGTCCCAATCGCGTCAAACCTTTGAAGTCGCTGCAATAGACTAGTCAATCTTGTTTTCTCTGGTTAAAACACTTGTAACGTACGGCTTTTGGGCCTAATTTCGAACTGTATGTTAACGACGTGCAGCGGATGCTTAAAGAAGATCCCACTCCATTCATGCAGGGTCTCGAGTACGCCTGTGCTTTTCGTTCGCGGTTCGTAATTAAAGTAAGAGGTCGGCGCCCAGGAGGGGTACTTCGGATTTCAAGTGACGGGGATGATCGAAGGAGTTTTGGGGTTTGAAATTTTTGATTGAGGGACTTTTTTTGGGTAGGAAAATTTGGCGAGTATATTTTTCGGCGAATTAATTCAAGTACGGCTTTTTTGGGGGTATTCAAAACAGGCTGAAGATTCATGTTAGTTCCAGCGTGTATCGCGGCCGCTTAGTTTTGCCAAAAAAGTACATCCAAACTTGTCAAGGTTCGGAAATTCGACATCAGATTTTCTGGGGGGTAATTGTTACTATTATTAAACTTTTTGGTGCAGTCGATCATCCCCGGCCCCTGAAAACCCGGGGTACCTTCCCTGGGGCCGATTTAAAAAACGATGGGGTAGGGGCCATAGAAAGAAGCCAGGGAAAACTCGCTGCTTTTTTTTCTCGCCCCGCTCCCCTCCCCACCGTTTTCTCGTCAATCCTCTGTTTATCTTTCGTACGGCTTTGGCTCTTACTCTTCGAACCACAAATGAAAAATTTTTAATGATAGTAATAATTTTATTGATAACTATTAAAATCCTATTTACAATTATTTCGCTTACTGAAAAATACTATTCCGTCAAAACACTATTTACAATTCCTTTCGATTAAAAAACACTTAGTTTTAATACGAAAAAAAATCATTTAATTATATCAAATTATAAATTATTCATCTAATACAATAATAATGATAATTTTAATAATAATAATAGTAATAATAATAATAATTCATTCTTCACAGAGTTCTGTTGGGAACAATCGGGAGCCAACTGCGAATACATAAATGATCCATGCCCAGGGAATCTTACAGATTGCTCTCAGGACTACGTTTGTTCGGTGCCAACCAACAAATGCTGCTGCTCATAGCTAACTGTGTAACGCCCCTTGTTATTCCACGTTGTAGATTGTTTGTCAGAAGCAAATGAAATCTTGTGTTCGACTCGCATGTAGAATTGTAGTGGCTGATGAATGCCGAGTCAGCTGAACAATAGAAAATAAGAGGTGTAAATAAAAGAAATTCTGTTGTTTTTTATTTTGACTCGAACAGTATCTTGATCAGCGTATTGAGGATTAGGGTTAGGGTTATAGTGCAGATGTTTGAGGCTTTTTGAAAAACAAGGCTTTTGACCAGAATTCCCTTGGTTTGCGAAAACAGCAGTCTCTCCACGCTACTCGCCGAAAGGAACGTTTCGCCAGGAGGGACATCTGAGTGTCAGCGACGTAAATTTCAATTCTGATGACGAAAAGAATAAATAATCGGTAGTCATGGGGTCCCAAATGTAAATGTTTTCCATTTTTTGATTAGAGAAACGGCTGAATTAGCAGGCTAAGAAAATTCTTTCTAACTTAAATGCCGAGACTAAAGTCCTGACTTACCGTATCATGATCAGTCTTGTGACGAATTGTACAGTGGAACTGTATTTTTTTGGGGGGGTGGAGGGCACTTTTCCACTCCTGTGCAGCCTCCCAAAACCTGTCTCTTATCCAGACGTCTCTCTCTCGATGAAAATTTGCGCGCCACGCTGGGCGGGAAGGAGGAAACGTGTCTCTTCTTTCTCCTTCTTATGGTTAGCCTACGTAGCCAAACATTTCCGCTCGAGTTAATGCGCGAAAGCTGGCACTAGAGCAAAAATAGAGTTTTTTCCCCGCTCTCTGCAAGTTTTCGCGCAATAACTCGAGCGTAAATGCTTGGTACGCAGTCTATCGTATGCTCCCTTGCGCTACGTCACCAGTTAGTCGCGTTTAACACTCGCCTCTGTGCGAAAAAGGAAGCGGCGTCCGAGGAGGGAGGCAGTCCCGGCAAAACAGTACATAATCACATCGTCCAGCCATGGCCGTGCAAAAACTCAAAATGTTTTCTATATCAAAGCAATTTTTTGCGTTTTGTTTCCCTACTTCTGGCAGAGAAAGAGGTAAGGTATGCACGCATGGCAATGGTTTGCTAACAGTCTCTTAAACGACGTGTTACGAGATTTCATGGAGGTTCTAATCGGGACTCTAATTTCGCAAATTTTCTGATGTGAGACAATTGCGCTCCTTTTTTAAGCCTCTCCCTTTCACATTGTTTCGCGCACTTCCAGTGGCGCGAGACTGGGCATTTTTTTTTTATATCACGCGTTTTGGTCGACAGACTAAGAGAAAAAGAGGCTAACCGAGGGAGTGCTTTGAGCGTTTCTTGTTTAATTAGCCGGGGAAATTCGAAATCTCGTCTTCATATCCTCCGTTAGGAGGCGGGGAAGCCAGGCGGTTAGAGCCCTGGACTTGTAATCCAGAGGCCCTGAGATGAATCCCCGCCCTAACCACCGGTAATCCCGATTTCAAATCCTCGGTCACTGACTTGCTTGGGATTCTTAGCCTTGTTGACTACATTTCAGTTATTTGTTCCTATCTTTATTTGTGCGCCACAATGAAAACTACTGCGTTACCTTTTGGACTCTAATTACATTTTCGTGTTTTTTTGTGTATTCAATTGGTGTTTTCCGAAAAAGGTAGGGAAATTTTCTGAGTACTCACCGCTCCCTACTCCCTTCGGCCACCAACGCGGAACCTTGGGCCAAGAACAAGAGGCCGTTGATAGGTAGAAGCGTGACTGTCTACAAACGGCCCCAGCCAAACTCACGTTTAGCCTGCAGAGCAGGCGTTTTTTAACCCTAACCTCGGAGGTACATTGATCGTGACGTGGCCGCCATCTTGAAAGACTCGTCCCAACTCTCTGGTAGTATTAACGCCCAAGATGGCGCGACAACGTTATTCCTGAAAACACTTCATGGATCGCGCTCCAAAATTCGCCTGCTTTGCAGGCTAACTCACGTTACGAGGAAAGGGTGTAATTAAAGTCATCACGCGTCACCTATGGTATGTAAATTACTCGTGGACTGACGAAACTATTTGGGTAATAGAACATGATCGCCAATATTACACAGGATATTTTAAAGTCGATATTGTAGCACATTCAATAGAGTTTTATTTAATTAAGACCAATAAAAGGTAACGTTTGCACATATGAAGAAAAAAGGACATGTTGAGAGAAAGAAGAAGCACTTTCAAAGAGAAGTAACCATGGGTTTTCGTCTCAGTGTTACGCTGAAATGCAAACTAAAAATAGACAGACCGAGTCCGATACAATAAGGAGCTCTCGGAAGCTATACTCGTGATGATAGATTTGTATCTTTTTGCCATCTTAAGGAAGAATTGTTATCTCTTACAAATGCGCTTTCAATGGAAGTATTTAATAGGCAATATTATTTCTACTGTTTTAAAGAGCCTGAATTCAACATGTTTCCACCTCACCAACTTTGCTCACTATTAGCCCCGGCCTAATCCTAACCCTACGCAGATCAGAAACCGGTCGGTTAATGTCACTTTAAACGCTTAGCTGTGCATCGATTTCGGAATTGTTGCTGTAAAATTTTCAAATCAAGATGGTTCTCCCTTCAGTACTTGAAGATCACTTACAAAAGAAATTAATGAAGCAGGCAATCCCACAGGAGTAATTGAGACTATTAGCTTTGAATGATAACTTGGAAAAGTATACGCTTTTACGATTTACGTACACCCATTTTATGTCCTGTGTTCAGCCATTTGTTGTAGCCGTAGATGACAGATCAAAAGAGTGTTTGATATAATAGAATGCGAAAAAGGTATGTGCGTCCTTTAAGCGTTTACTATAATTATGGACGTGATCCGGAAATAATGCAGATATTGTTCAAATTGACCGACTGAAACGTACTTCCTATATGATCCGTTCTTTAACCACGACTTGCTAACCAGGATAAACATTACTAATCAGTGATCTACAGCGACACCACCCGGGAAGGTTGCCTTGTAGCTTCGTGTAACCCTTTGAGGTAAAGTGTTCCAATTCAGCTTGCTCGGTTTTGACTTTGATATTATTTGATATTATTGAAACGAAAGTAATATCAAAGCTTTATTCATGCAAATTACATTTTTTTAGTCACTATTCAGTCCTTTCCCCGCGCTAGAACAAGTTTAAATTCGACAAAATGATTTTGGAAGAGACAAAGAATGAAAACATCCCTGCTTAGTTAAGCCAGTCATAAGGACTCCTACTTTCTCTCTCTTATCTTCTTCTTCTTTTTTTTGTTTCATTGTCCTATCTGATTCGGAGTAAATGCGTATTTCAAAGTATGCAGTAAAACCCCACGACTAAGAACTGGTTTACTGCAAGGTAAAATTGTTATTGATACAATTATATATAAAATGCAGTTCTTCTTTTTATGTTCATCTTTACTCATCTTTACATAGCTTCTAACCTGGGTGCCAGAGACTTTTCAAGTCTTTATAGTGACCCGCGCGAAAAGCTTCGCCGCTCGTGGATTCGGCCTACGGCCGAAGATGTGTCGGCCTTCAGCCAACACCGAAAATTCCCGCTGCACGCGAGAAAAACTTCTGGTACCCAGGGTAAATAGCTTCTAATTTGGTGTGCAGATTTTATATGACGATTAACAAGTTGAACCTCTAAATACTCTTATCTGTATTGTTCTTTTTACCTTCAGAAAATAGGAACCTATTTAAGAAAGTAAATAGCCTAAACTTGGGATCATTCTTAGCAGCATTCTTAATTAGCATTCTTGTGCTAACTACCATTTATATAAGGACCTGTTTTGGTTAACTTGGAAAAATCCAGGTTCTTAGTCGCAGGGTTTTACTGTAATTTGCATTTTTACCGTCGTCCGATGAAAAACAAAATAAATTAAACCAAAAAGGCAACTTGGTATGCAAATTCCACACTGGGATTCAATGGCCGATCGATTTGATCCATCGGCGGGGAAAGAACCAATCCATTGTGGGTTTGCCTCGGTTTAGCTTGAATTCAAAGGTACAGATTTCTAGGCAAAGCAAGGTTTAGATGATCCCTGTTCATAAGAAAAACACTGAACAAAATGGACTTAAGAAACTATAGACCGGTGACAGTGCTAACGGCGATCGCCAAGGGTTTTGAACATTTACTAAGTGCACAAGTCACATCTTTTATTGAGCGATATTTGAGCAAAACAATGACAGTATATCGCAAAACCCATGGCTACGAAACCGCTCTACTCGGACAAGTCGAAAAATGGAAAACAGAATCTAGATAAAAAGAAATTGGTAGGAGTTCTCTCTACTGACATGTCCAAAGCGTTCGATTCACTTCATTCCCCGTTATTGATTACCAGATTGAGAGCTTATGGTTTTTCAGATGAGGAGCTAGGTTTGATGCGCGGTCATATTTTTGGGAAAGAAAGTGCAAGCTAAGAATCGATCCAGAAACAAGCAGTGAGTGGTATGAAACATCAAGGGGTTGTTTGCAAGGATCCTTCTTCGGTCCACTCTTATGGAATGTAGTCCAAAAATGATTTGCATTACACAGTGAAAAACTGTTCGTTATTCAGTCATGTACGCTGACGACCATCAATTGTCTCATGCTGCTGAGTCGATTAAAGAGGTAGTAAGTTCCGAACCAAGAAGGGAACAAAGTCTCCCAGTGGTATGACGAAAATCTATTGAAAGGTAATTTCTCCAAATATCAAACAATAAGCTTGGGCTCAAAACAAAAAAAAAAGGAACTGAAAGTCGAAATGGCGGGTTAGCTGAGGTCCGTAGTACAAAAACCGGAGCTAAAGCTGTTAGGCGTTACTCTGGATGAACAACTGTGATTTACGACTCAGGTAAGCAACTTTTGCAGGAAAGTCTCAAGTCTTGTCGGTGTGATATCGAGATTACGGAAAGTAATACCTCTTTCAGCAAAATTACAAATTGTTAAAGCTGAAATATTGCCACATCTCACTTACTGCCAATTGATATTTCACTTCTGTCGTGCCTCGGACGCCAGAACTTCAAGAGAGAGCGCTACGTCACTGCTACGTGTTGTCTATTGCAACAAAAGTGCGTTGGGCTGATTTGCATACTTTGCAGAATCGCCGACTACAAGAATTAAATGGCAACAGTTATGTACAAAGGAAAAAATAACCTATCACCTCCGCACATAGCGGATCTTTTTAAACTGAATAACATGAGTGGTTACCATCTTAGGAACTCCGACTTTATCATACCTCGATTTAATTCAGTCACCTATGGTAAACATAGCCTGTGCTATCTTGGCCCTGTAATATGGCCGCAAAATTGAACAGTTTAATACATTACGTAATCTGATACATTGCCCATTTTTAAGAAAAAGATTAGACATGTAAATATTTGTAGCCTAATGGCAGCTAATCGGGCAGGACAGTAGCTGTTACAATTGTTTCCTTTGTCAAAACTATAGTGTAGGTTTTGTATATATTTTTATCACCTTTTATTATTACGTAACCATTTTTAGCATTTTATGTTAAATGTCATTGGGCAATAGTTTTTAATGTTATACATATTTTTAATAGTTTTTAATGTCACACAAGGACACAGTCAGCTATAGACCACGCTGCGCATGCGCTGCGCTGTTTGAAAATTAGCGTTTGTCTCAACCCGAAATCAAATCTACGTATCGGATACATCTAGAAATCCGCTTCAGTCCTGCCTAGTGTTTCATTTGATCCTCGATCTTTTACTGAAAATCTCTCTTTGAGCAAACTTTTACTCATGCGAATCTGTTTATTCAGGTATGTAAGCTCATAGGTAGTTAGACTCGTTTAAACGTGAACGCGCCAAATTACTAATCCAGTATGTATTAAAACGAAAGAAGAAAAAAATATATAAGTAAAATAAAATAAAAGAATATACAGAGATCAATAATACTAAGGGGAAATCTATAACTATACAAAAATCTAAGCTATGTACAAAGTTACAATTACACTTAGCTTAACACCGGTAGTGAAATTGACCTTATCTGACATTGACTTAAAAATGTTAAGGGATGGAGCCCTGCAGGTAGATTGTTCCATAATCTTGAGGTGATGTAATGATATGACCTCTGCATAAATCTACTGTTATAGGTAGGCTGATAAAGCTTACAAAAGCCTCTAAGGTAATATTCATTATTACGAACATAATTCAGCTCCATATATTGTACATACATTTGTAAAACAAAGGGTGAGAGCATGAGAATATCTGCGATGCTCTGAGGTTTTTCAGGTCAACATGGGTACGTAGGTCACTATAGTGAAGCTAACTTAGACGTGTTCATAAGAGTTCTTATTACGAACTGATTAGTAAGTTCCAGTTTATTAGAAAGACCGGATGATAACCCAGCTAAGACTGGAGTACAGCATTCCAGATGTGGCAAGATAAAGGCCTTATAAATATTAACCATCACTTCTGAAGGTATGAATTTACGAACTCTCCTAAGAGCAGCAAACTTTAAGATTAACCTTTTTGCATACAGATTTAACATGGGCTTTAAAAGACACGGGGATTCGTCAATGGTTAGACGTAGTAACTTCATATCATGAACCACCTTCAAAGGTGGCCTAGTACGGTCAGCGAACAATTCGTAATATGGCGGATTGTCACCCAATGGTAGGACTTTAGTTTTAGAATCGTTTATACTTAAGTACACTTGAACCATGACTGAAGCACATCGAACTTGCTCTGAGATCTTGATTCTAATACCTTTTGGCTAGAGTGAGACAGATACAGGTCGTATCATCAGCATAAAGCTTTAGCTTAGCATCGTCAACAGAATAAGTGAGATCGATCATTAATGGCAAGTGGTGAATAGAAAAGGCCCCAATATTGATACTTGAGGAACGCCGTGTTAGATTGTTTTCCAATCTGAGTGGGTGTTTCCAATCTTAACACGTTGCAATTTACCACATACTGATATGAGCGAATAAGATTTACTGCACTTTCGGTAATGCCACAAGCTTTCAACTTGGGAATATGTAGGTTGTAAGAGATCTAGTCAAAAGCCTTAGATAAGTCTACTGCAATTATGGCAATACAATGATCCTTTTTGTCCAGAGAAACTCTGAAATCTTCAGTCATTTTAAGAAGAGCAGTTGCACATGAGTGACACACTATCACTTATTAGTATAATTACATAGATGACTATCGAAAATAGAGCGCTGTGATTGGCTACGAGCTTCGCTTTATCCCGTTATAATCACCGCGCGGTGATTATAGTATTGAAGGGTTGCAGTTTTCAAAATGGCAGCCCGATTTTTTGATGTTTCGGGGTCGGAAATTGATCAATAATTTTATTTTCTCGAATAATCATCAATGTAATTATACTAAAACAATTAGTCGCCTCAGGCGACCTGAATATTGGCGAATAGTCACCTCGACTTCGTCTCGGTGACTATTCGCTGATATTCACGTCGCCTTCGGCGACTAATTGTTAAATATTAACTTTGCAAAGTCAAACATTTGGTCTTACAGACCTCTTTCAAAGATTGTAGAGAAACATGTTAACACAGACACTGGACGATAGTTGACCTTATCAGTAGGACTATCCTTCTTGTAAAGGGGGCTCACAGTGCTACGTTTCCACAAGCTTGGCCATGCATTAATGGTTATGCAGTGGTTTATAAGGCTAGTAAGTGGAACTGCCAATGCCTCAGAGGAAACAGTAAGAATCCTTGGTGATATTTTATCTGGTCCAGTAGCCTTCCTAGGGTCTAGAGTATTTATCAGCTTCTTGACATAGCCCTCTTCAACATGGCGGATGGAGAATTGCAGATGATTACATCTCTGACTAATTTTATTGACACTAAAGTGATTAGCAAAAGCATGCGCAGACAGACAGTAACACCATCTATAAAATGTTTGTTTAAAATGTTGAAAGTCGTATATGTTGTTGTTGAGTACCTTGGAAGGTAATAAAGGCTTGAATTCTTTCCGGAACTCACCAGGGTGGGCACATTCAGCAGAAGTCTGAATGAAACAAGATTTCATAGACTTGCGTTTTAGGGGGGTAACAAGGCTTCTCTGCTTCTTAAATTGTTCCCAATTATCATCAGATTTATTTCTCTTAAATTTCCTGAAAAGGATGTTACGCCTTGAAATTGCAGAGGAGATCTCGAGAGTAATCCCGGGCAGCTGATTGCCTCTGATGTACTTCCTTTTAAATGGCAAGTGCTGATCAACAACTTTAATAAATAGATGATGCCAGTGGTCATAAATATCATCAATGTCATCATAGATGTAGCCTGAGTCCCAGGGAATCTTACTAAGATCAGCTAGATAGCAATCTTTTTCGAATCCCTTCATACTTCGATATTCAATGAGCTTTGGTGAAGGTCGAGCAATTTTCTGCCAAGCAATTTTCTACATATTTATAAAGCTCCCTTGAATAGACTTAATTCTGACAAATTTGACACTTTCTCCAGTAATTTTTATCAGCATCATAACTTATATAATATTCTCCTCTCCCGGAAAATACCTATAAGCTTAAATTCGATAGATGGTCCAGCGCGTTGTTGTCGGTTAAGAATTCACACGGTCGCTTGCGGTTTGCAATTTCAATACCAAAGGATAAAGATGATATACCAGAAAAACAAAGAGGCATGATATTATTTTTTCAATTACAGTGAAACCTCTATTAAGCGGACACCTTCGGGACCTTCCCAAGTGTCCGCTTAATAGAGGTTGTAAAAATTGCGCAATGTTGTTAACGATCAACATTCAACGGTTACTCTGCACTTTCATTACCTTTCATTACCAACTTTAATTTGTCTGTAAGTGCAAAAACATTAACTGACTTCAGTAAGTAATTCAAAGACGTGATCCAATACTACTATTGTTAATTCAGTCTGGTGTCCACTTAATAGAGGTTTTTAAAAACAGAAATTAGCCAAATAAAACTTATTTTAGTGTCCGCGTCCGCTTAATAGAGGTGTCCGCTGAATAGAGGTTTGTTATAAAGGGAAATATCAGACGTTAATTTCGGGACCTGGCTTAGTGTCCGCTTAATAGAGGGTGTCCGCTTAATTGGAGGTCCGCTTCATAGAGGGTTCACTGTATTGAATTATTTCTCCTGCTGATTCGCTTCTCGCCCCTGAAATATTTTACTTTGTGAAAAATACAGTGCAATTATCCGCTGACACCACGCAATGTGACCGCTTTGCAAGTGGTGAGAACATCGTTTCTCGGTCCCAGACCTCTCCGCTTCCCTCCTCCAGCTGGTTTCGGCCTTGCGATCGACCCAAACCAAAGTCTCCAGGGAATCTACACCTTACATATCTAGGCCATTACAATTTTATAGCTCGATCGCCTTCGATCGAGAATTTTTCTGACTCCAGCAAAACTTCGCGAGGCACTAAGATGCTGCCGCTTCGCAAGCGAAGCGACTTTGCTCCGCTTGCTCGTTGACAATTTAATAATGTTGCATACTTCGTTTTCTTTCAGTTTGTTGGAAATCATTTTGTCGTCAAAATAGACTAGATGATGGTCCCGTTATTTCTCGTGCTTCTTAATCTTTTGGCTGTCGGCCATGCAACAAGTAAGTTGAATAGATACAGTCAGGTAGGAGTGTCTTATGACGTATGATAAAACACGAACTCGAAGACATCCTCGTTCCCAGCGTTCTGTCTGAGAACTTCCAGTTTTAATGACTGTGATACATTTACATATACATAACAACAACAACAACGATAATAATAATAATCTATTTTTTACAGAGAACTGTTGGAAAAGTTCGCCGGAGGCCATCTGCTATTACATACATGATCCCTGCCCAAAAGGTCTCAAAGATTGCTCTAGAAACTTCGTTTGTCCGGTGTCAACCAACAAATGCTGTTGCCCGTCGTCTGTGCCGCCTTCTGTGTCGACCGCCCTGCCGACACCTAAGCCAAGTTTGTATTATCTTTGCCAATTCCTTTAATATATAGATTTAGCCAGGGCTAACTTGAGCGAGGCACTCGTCAATATACTTACAGTTTACTCAAATTAAAAATAGAAAAGTGTAATACTAAACGGCAACAACAATGAGAACGGCAAAAAAAAAATCAAAGGTCTAATTAGCAAAAAACAACTTCGCACTTGCAGCACACTTTTTTGGTACATTTCTTTGCCATTGTGTTGCATGACTACAAAGTGAAACTTCCTAGTTTATACACGTTTTATTGAGGAAATGTCATGTGTATTCCTGTTCGGTTGTTTTTTTTTTCACTGGCACTCATTTTGACCTTGGAGGCAGCTAACATGTGTCATTTTCTCATCGCCGCAATAAAATTTCCTGTTTTCCTTCCAACGAAATTCGTCACCGTTTTATTTTATCTCTCGCTTTTTGCTCTTTCTTCTGTTAAACACCTCAGTGTAGACATTAGGGTTTAGTCCAAAAAAAAAGTTTTTTTCTCTCGAGAAGTCTGGGTGGCCAAGCGATTCACCGCCAAAAACGCGCGGGTGCTAGAAATGCGAATTTCTTGCCGGCTTTCATGAAGCCCCCAAGGGGCTCCGCTCGATAGCTCCGCCATTATCTTTTTAAAATTTTTAAAAATTCGCAGTTTGTAGTTAAATGCACTACACGGAGCCGATATACGTTTCACTCGATAAATGCGTTGCTCAAGTACTCAGCAATCGGGATCATTTTTGGTTGAAATTCGTAGGGGGATCCAGAAAATTCAGAAAAGGGGTGGTCGTAACGCTTGCCCAGTCCCCAGCTATATCCTCGTCCCCCTCAGCCCACCCCTAAATCCCCTCTTGAAATTGGAAATCATTTGCGGTCCATTTTGGGGATAATTTGCGGTACTGTGCCCAGCTTTCTCGCAAGCAAAACGTAACAAACCATCAATGCAATATTTAACAATAGGCCCTTTACAGGTAGCCATTCACGTGACACAAAACCGCCGTGCTGGTGAGCAAAAGTCGCACAGGGACAAGACAAACAAAAGACATCCATAATTTTAAATTGTAATTTTCTTTGTTTGTCTTGTCCCAGTGCGACTTTTGCTCACCAGCACGGCGGTTTTGTGTCACGTGAATGGCTACCTGCAAAGGGCCTATTAATGAATGAGGCTGAGTATCTTATGAAGAATCGATGGAGATCGAGGAGGGTGTTATCCGTCGAGGCCGTAGGCCGAGGCGAATAACACCCTCCGAGATCTCCACAATTCTTCATATGATACGAAAGCCGAATTCAATAATTGTTTTATCGTTCATTCAAAATAATTCCTACTTTAAAAACATTACTAAAACATGCTTACCTCCATCGATCCAACGATGTTAAGTTCATCTTCGATAGTGCACGTTTAGGGTTGTTCAGCTCCGTAAATATTCTCCAAATAGCAGATGTCGCCCTTCGAGTTGTCTTCTGTGTGAAAGGGCAATACGTACCCTCTCTTTACCCCTTCTTCTCCCATCCTTTTCGAGGCCTGCCACGCATGCTCAGACCAGGGCTCTTAATCTCCAGAATAGCTCTCTTCTACAAAATAATAAATAACAATATTCACTGCTAGTGGCTAAAAATCCACCACTAGCCACCGAAACTAATAATGATAATAATGATAAAAAATAATCATGTTAATAATGATAATAATAATAATAATAATTTATTCTTTACAGAGTACTGTTGGGAAAACCCGCCGAAGCCAACTGCTATACCGCAGGCCATCTGCTATTCCAAAAATGATTCCTGCCCGCCGGGTCTTAAAGATTGCTCTGATAAATTTGTTTGTCCGGTGTCAACCAACAAATGCTGCTGCTCGTCGTCTGTGCCGCCGTCTGTGTCGACCGCCCCGCCGACACCTAAGCCAAGTTTGTATTATCTTTGCCAATTCCTTTACTATATAGATTTAGCCAGGGCTAAAAGCAAGGCACTGGTCAATATGCTTTTAGTTTACTCAAACAAAAAATGAAATAGTGTAATACTAAACGGCAACAACTTTGCAATTGCAGCACACTTTTTTTGGTACATTTCTTTGCTATTGTTTTGCACGACTACAAAGTGAAACTTCCTAGTTTATACAAGTTTAATTGAGGAAATGTCATATGTTCGGTGTTTTTGCTCTGTGGGCTTGTGAGGCCCCACGAGCTTCGCACGAAAATATCAGGTGGGCGCTCCGTGTCATCAATCATGTATGATGCAATTAGTTTTCTGTAACTTTAATTCTTCACTCTTTCGAAAGCGTAATTCTCCACATGTTCTGATTTTATAATTCTACACTCTGTTCTATACTCAAAATGTTTCATCGATATCAATTCATGTAACTCGATGATCTATACTCACAATACACTCGATGAGACTCCGAAACAGCTACACAGTTCCGAGAAATTCCGTACAAAGGTTCAGTTCTCTAGTCACGTGACGAATTCCCGCCACAATGACGTAATAATTTCTAACACACTCCCCACCTTGATTGACTCGGGTCAATCAACAACGAAACGAATAAGAAAACAAATGAAAAGGAAAAGAGTTTGCTGTTCCTTGACTTAATTCTAATGTTCACTAACATGTTCCTGTTCAGCATTTCCCACGAAGGTAATAGGGAAATCAGTGCTTCTGTTCTGACGCTCTTCCCGCACTTGAGATTCGACTTCCACAGGGTAAAGCCTATTTAGGGGTCTTGTAATTTCCACGACTCTATCTCCACTACGCACTGTTACAACAGCTCCTCTGTGGTAACCATCTCGTCCTGTAATGAGAGATTTGACGACTCCCATACTCCAAAGTTGTCTCGGCGCTTTGTCTTTGTAGACACAAACAACATCTCCGACCTTGATTGTTGGCTTCCTGTTACTCGAGTTGCAATTGTGATGAACACGTAGTTCCGTTAGGTATTCCTTCTGCCAACGTTTCCAAAACTGTGAAAGTAGAGTGTTCAAGTACTTCTCGCGTCTTGAAAGATCGCGCACCGTACAGCCCGCACTTGGTTGTTTAGCGCTTCCGTGTGAATTCAACAAGCGACGACCGATAACGAGTTGCGACGGTGTAAGAGGATCTCGCATTTCATCACTCACATAAGTTAGGGGTCTTGAATTCAGGATTCCTTCGGTCTCGACAATGACTGTAAGCAGTTCTTCATAAGTGACTCGAGCTGTTCCTAAACTCTTTTTCAGACAACGTTTTGTTGATTTAACGAGACGTTCAAAAAATCCACCCCACAAAGAAATCATAGAATCCGTCCAATTTACTACATCATCAACTTTCACAATGTTTTCTAAAGTTTGACTCACACTCTTCACTAATCTTGATGCAGTAAGGTTAGACAACAGTTCTAGACGCGATATGGTTTGCTTATCCAACGGAGCGACTCGGGTTTTTGACGCCACAATCTCACATTCTACTCTTGACTCATATTCAACTCTCATGTAAACAACGGCTCCGTACGCCTTTTCCGACGCATCTGCAAAACAATGAAGTTGGAGCGATTGAACTTCATTCCCACCGAGACCTTCAGCATAACACCTTTTAAAACTCACTCTTCCAGCTAGTCTTAGGTCTGCCAAGGTTGACAACCACTCTTGGTTGAGTTCAGAATCCACTAACTCGTCCCAGTCCCTTTGCGCCTTGCACAGCCTTTGAAACATAATCTTGAAGGGTAAAATAACTGGAGATATTAGCCCCAAGGGGTCAAAGAATCTCGTAGCAGTACTGAGAATCAGTCTTCTTGTAGCTGGCTGAACTTCCACACCTTCCAATACCTTAGTGAAGTCATAGATCAGTTCATCTTGGTTAGGGTTCCAAAACATTCCCAAAACCTTCTGTTCTTTCTCAGTAACTTGCTTAAAAACTGACTTTGAGAAGCTCTCATCTTCCTCTTGAACACATTCCTTACTGTTTGTAGCAAAGTCTCCACTAAAGGCTGAATCTTGTTTCAGGTATTGCAAAAGACTTGCTGAATTGCTGTTCCACTTCCTCATATTGAACCCTCCTGATTTGAGACAAAGTTTTATCTCCTTTGACAAAGAAAAGGCATTGTTCACATCCTTGGCCCCAGAAACGAAGTCATCTACATACAAGGACTTCAAAAGCTCAAGTGCTAGCGAAATTTCATTCAGTATACATGTATTAACATGATGTCTGATAGTAGCATTGAGAATGAAGGGGCTAGCATTCACTCCAAATACAACTCTTGTGAAGCGAAGTAACTTAATCTCAGGTGATTCCTTATTGACATCATCTACCCATAGAAATCGCAAAAAGTCTCTGTGTTCTGAAACAATCTCAATGTTCAAAAATGCTTTCTCAATATCAGCAGTTACAGCAACTTCATGAACTCTAAATCTAAGCAAAATGTCCAGTAGAAGAGGATTTAATGAAGGTCCGACATGCAGACAGTCATTTAAGCTTGGTCCAAACACCTTGGATGAGGCATCATATACAACTCTCACCTTTGTTGTATCTCTGTCAAGTCTCACAACTCCCCTGTGTGGGAGATAGTGTACATTTCCTGGTTCTGTGATTTGATTTTGTTGCACTTCTTCAACTACTCCACTTTCTAATTGCTCCTTAATCACTTGATCATATTGTTTCAGTATTTCTGGTTGGGTCTTAAGCTTCTTAATCACAGTTGCCAACCTTCGTGATGCATTTGTGTAATTATCTGACAGCATAGGGTGATTATCCTTGAATGGTAGCTTGACTTGGTATCTTTCACCAGTGAATCTTATCTCATTTGAAAACCTGTCATGAACTGAAGTTTCAGTGTCCCTTATGCCTAAGGTCTCCAAGTCCCAAAATTTCTGCAAATCATCTTGCACATGGCTGATGTCAGCTGACTCAATCTTCAAAACATGTGTAGCACTCAGATTAACTGTGCATGACTCTGTGAATGCTGGAACTGAAGCTGGTCCCGACAGTATCCATCCCAACTTGGTCTCAAGAGCTACCGGTCCAGAAGGATCTCCCCTGATTATGCCTCCAGTGAAGAAAGACCAGTAGTGATCTGCTCCTATTAGTAAGTCAACACTAACTGTTCCGTTAATAGTTCCACATGCAAGCTGTAGCCCTTGAAGATATGGATAGCATTCTACTGCACTTTGAATTTCTTGGTTCGATACCGGACTGCATATTACTGGTACAACGTAAGCAGTGATGTACAGACTCATTGCATCTATTGTTCTGATGCACAATTGCACAATGTCACATTCCTTTACAGATGCTGTATTGTCACCAAATGTCTTGATTAGCAAAGTTTCCTTACCAACAGCAGGTAAGTTTAACTGCTCACGTGTCTTGCTGGTAATGTAAGATCTCTGGCTACAAGAGTCAAAAATAATTTGAGTATACATTCCAGGTTCCGGATTATCTGGTCTACAAGCAAAGGCTTGGGCTGTCTGCAACAGTACAGAGTTATTATTGCTGCCAACATGCATTGTTGATGTACCAACGTCTCTGAATCTCTCCTGGGAAGTTTCAGACCTACTAGGTGATGCTAATTCAGCTCCTGAACTACTAGGTTGGACAGGCTTCCTAGGGTTTTCACAGATGGCCACATGATGTCTAGCTGCACAATTAAAACATTTGGCCTTTGACTGACAAACTGGAGAAATATGCCCTGCTTTCAAGCAAACGAAACACCTGCCACTTCGTCTCAGTATAGTTCTTCTAGCCTTTGGTTCAGTAACGGTACTACAGGTGATGGACTTGTGATTTTTCTTGCAAAAGATACATTGCAGAGTACACTCTTCACTGCCTGCATGAAGTGCAGATGAGGAAAAGGGCTGTTTGAATCTTCCCTTATGCTGGTCAAATCTAGGGTTAGAATTGGTTGCACTGTTTGTTTTCACTGCATTACACCTTTCTCTTGCCTCCAACTCGGATTTCAATGCATTTAACAGGACATCAAGGTCCCAAGTTTCTTTACCGTCAAACTTGCGACTGATGATTAATCTCAACTCAGAAGGAACTTTCTCCATCACAACTGGAACTAACAAATTTCCAAAGGACTCTGATTCAACGCCTAGTGCCTTCAAACTTCGAATGTTTATCTCAATCTTGTCATACAAATCACGGAGATTCTTCGTTTCATGCACTGAACTGACAATTGGCAATTTCAACAAGGCTTCCATGTGGTTAGAAATCAACAACTGTGGTTTACCAAATCTATCTCTGAGAATATCAATGGCAGTTTCGTAATTATCTTCAGTAAGAGGCAACCCAGAAATAGCAGATTCCCCAGCGCCTGTCACACAACTCTTCAAATAGGTGAATTTTTGGATTCTTGAAATGTTAGTGTTTCTGTTAACCGCAGATTCAAAAGTGTCCCAGAAACTCTGCCATTCCTCGTAGTTGCCTGAAAATGACTTAAGTTCTAGTTTAGGTAGCTTCATGTTTCCACCCTCTTTGCTTTTCACATTGTCATTACATGTACCTTGAATGAAGCTTGGTGAGGTTCCCACGTGTGCGCTATTTTTAGCGTCCTCTAAACTCAAGTCAATTCTAGCCAAAATACGGTAAACGTTAGCACAAAACTCACCAGAATCCTCGACTTCTTTTTCAATGTCTCTGCCCTTAGTGTTTTCCAGAATTGTTTCGTCCAGCTTTTGGATAGTTTTTAGCCTTTCATTCAGGGCGAATTTCAATCCCAGAAGTTTTTCCCTTGATGAATCTTCCACGTGATCGGTAGTCTGCTCGACTAAGATCCTCGTTGCACCTTCCATCGTTTTCTGCACAAAAGCTCTGTGGGCATTTCTAATTCTCCTGGCTTTTTCGTTGTCCATTTTTTTCTCTTCTCTTACTGTAATCCTGCTCTTGACGATTAATTGATTCAACTTGTTTCGAACTTGTTTTTAGCCGATCCGGCGACTTCGAAGGACCATGTCATCAATCATGTATGATGCAATTAGTTTTCTGTAACTTTAATTCTTCACTCTTTCGAAAGCGTAATTCTCCACATGTTCTGATTTTATAATTCTACACTCTGTTCTATACTCAAAATGTTTCATCGATATCAATTCATGTAACTCGATGATCTATACTCACAATACACTCGATGAGACTCCGAAACAGCTACACAGTTCCGAGAAATTCCGTACAAAGGTTCAGTTCTTTAGTCACGTGACGAATTCCCGCCACAATGACGTAATAATTTCTAACACTCCGTACCTTGTAAAACCGATTTTGAGGAAAAAAAGCGACTGTTTAGCAGTCTTAGGAGCGAGGAGAGACGAATGTATTCGCAGGCTAAATTAAATACCTTTGTAAAATGTCTTTCTAAATTAAATGCCGAAACGAGAGTCCTGACCTATTGATCATGATAAGTGTTGTGTTGTGGGACTGAGTGGGGAGGCCTTTTTCCATCTTTGTGCAGCCTCCCAGAACCTGCCTCGAATCCAGACGTCTCTCTCTCGATGAAAATTTCGCACCAAGGAAGGCGGGAAGGAGGAAACGTGTCTCTTCTTTCTCCTTCCTAGTGTTAGCCTACGTAGCAAACGCTTCTGCTCGCGTTAATTTGCCAAAGCTGGAACCATAGAAATAAACGTTTTTGCTCTCTCTCTACAAGTTTTCACACTTCCAGTCGCTCGAGACTGGGCATTTTTTCTCTCACGTGTTTTAGTCGAAAAAATAGATGGTAACAGAGAGACTATTCTGAGCTTTCCTTATTTAATTAGCCATGGAAATTCGAAATTTCGTCTTCATATCCTCCGGTAGGAGGAAGGGAAGCCGGGCGGTTAGAGCCCTGGAATTATAATCGGATCAATTTAGGTTTTTAGGAAACTTCCCACCTACCCCTCCTCTAACCCATTATTTTGCCGGAAGTGAGAATTAAGTGTTAATGTTAGCTGGGGGGGGGGGGGGGGGTAGGTAGGTAGTTTTCCAGAAACCTTAATTGATCCTTGTAATCCAGAGGCCTTGAGTTTAATCCCCGCCCTAACCATCGGTAGTCCCGATTTCAAATCCTCGGCCATACTTGCTTGGGATTCTTTGTCTTGTTGACTACATTTCAGTTATTTGTTACTATCTTTATTTGCTCGCCACAATGAAAACTGCTGCGTTATCAGTAATTGTGCTAACCCTAAATAGTTATTTTTTCTTTGTCCATTGGAGAAAATAAATAAGAGACGTCTTTTGCTGGACCAAACATAAGTAATGTCCGCATGTCTTGAATTATTGCATACCGTGACAATTAGTTTGTTGCTTGAGAGAAATTTTGTAAATTTAACGTTGATATTAAATACGGACAACAGTCTGTACAAAAAGGCCGTGATAACAGGCAAATTGCAATAACAAATTCTACCCGTTTGGGCTTAGATATTAGTATTGCTGCGACTTTCGAGGTGTATGTGTTGTGGGTTCAATTTTATCCTTGGTTCAAATTTTCTCTTCTTTTGTCTCAAACTCATTATCATGTTATTATCATACATTACCATACCCAAAAACAAAAGAAAAGAAAATTTGAACCGAGGATAAAATTGAACCACAACATATGCGTTTCCTTGTAGATACCGGCTCTTGTTTGTCCGTGGTCTCTTGCTTTCTCCTCTTGCTTTGTAGTCTGGCCAATTGGGTTAAGCTTGGTGAGTGGTTTTCGCCTCTTATCCGTTTTCTCTTCTGAGTGGATACGGGCACCTGTCATTTTTGGTCTTGCCTTCGTCGGGGCTTAACTTTTAGGTAAGTTTTCTTCCTTTTTCTTGTCTTTTTCCTATTTATTTTTTCTAGTTAGCTAATTGTTTTTTGCTTTGCTGTAACTAGATTTTGCTTTGTTTTCGGAGTTTTTGTGTCTTTAGGACACCAATTACTTGGTCCTATTGCAATTAGCGTTTTTACGCTAATTGTATATTTTTTCTTACAATTAGTGTCTTCCTGCCACTAATTGGTTATTTTTTGTAAATTAGTGACCTTTGCACTCTAATGTACATTTTTGTGGTTTCTGTGTATTCAATTGGTGTTTTACGGAGTAAGGTGTTAGTGGCAGGGGTTGACGCTTAAAGAAGAGTTTTTTTATGGCGGGTAGGGTTGAGGAGTAAAAAATAGAAAACAAAAACGCTAAAATGTTTTCCAGTCTTTTCGAATCTTTACAGATAATTTTTTTGCTAAGTGACAAGGTGTAAAAGGAGCCATTAGGGTTTGTGAATTGACACGGGATAAGGTGTCTGGTATGAAAAGAAATGCTGACGGTGTCTGTGTGATGTCTGGGTATGAAGAATTGCTACGTGACGGTAAATTTTCTGTTGCACAATATGTGCATTTTATTCACAAGTTGTGTAAAACAAACTCACTCGCTGCGCTCGTTCGTTTGTCACGTTTACACAACGAGTGAATAAAAATCATACAAGCGAACTAACCGTGAAATTAACTTATCAGGAGCCCGTCCTGAACTTATTCATTATATACATATCGAGATTCATAAGCGAACAGAGCTCAAAGATAAACATGTATCTTTATTTTCTTTCAAAGGAAAACAACGCGCGGTCAAGCCGCCTCACAATTCGAGAGTTGCACTGAAATGGCTTCCTTGTAAAATAATTTACATCTAAATTATAAAGCAAAAATGCCGTTAAAAGGCAGAACTAGTTAGAATAAAATAATACATCCTGAAAATATGTCGAAACAGTTCTATGGAAGTTAAAAATTTGAAATACAGAAGTGAAAACCCGAGACTTCATTTTTTGTTGCTTATCAGAACCCGCATGCTTGAATTGACAAACACTTGCCTTTCCGTTTCAGATCCCTTTGCTTTGACTGAAGCGCTTTCCGAGTTTGCTCGAACTGGACGTCTTTTATAAGGCAAAGTCCACAGTTTTTTTTCTTCAAATAGCGCTCAAAGCTAGCGAAGAATTCCCTTAAGGAATAAGGCTCGTATTCCTCGTTGTCTTCTTTTTTGCGAACCGTTATAAGGAACTCGTTGAGAAACTTGTTCAGCTCTTGAGAAGTCAATTAGTCCATTTGTCTCGTCTCGCCAGGCCTTTCAAAACATGAAATTCGTGGAACAGAGCAAAATCGTGTTTGGTGTTTTTCTTAGTGTTTTCATTTTCCTGTCCATCTATGAACTCTTCTACTGATGAATCTAGGCTCTGAAAACGGTTAGTCTGAGTGAAGCCATCTTTCTGAAGAAAAATGCGCCTAAGCTCTTAGAAATGTGCTATTTGTCAGTCAAGAGGAGCGGCGAGCGAGCGACACGTACGGTTTTGTTCACTAGTGAAAATAATGATAGAACGATTTTCGTATGACCTTGAAATGAAAACGCGCGAACAAAACAGAAACAACAAACGAACGGAAATAGAGCGATTTGATTGGTGTATCGACGGATACAAACGCACCTGGCTTTTGGTTGGTTAAGCGAACGCTCGGGTAAACAAACTTCATGCCCGAAGAACTTTCTAGAAATTGCTTTGACGTCATACTACAACACGATTGGTCAATCGAACAATGCCTTCTCCATATTAGGGTTTTCTTTGGCGGGAAAACGAAGAGTTCATGTTTTGTTCTTTCCATCCATTGGCTGATAAAACAAATAACAAACACTTACGGAAACCATTTTTCAAGGTCATACGAAAGTCGCTCTATAGCCAATCAGAGCATCGATACATCGTTTTTCACTAGTGAAAAAAATCGTATGACCAATCAGCTGGCTTCTCTAGCACCCTTTGGACCCCCCTCCCCTTGGAATTTCTGCCCTCAGTGGGGAGGGGGGGGGGGGGTAATGGATATTTTCTGGAACTACAGAATTCAGAAAAAATGTTCGCTGCTTATTATTTTTAATGATTGTTGACAAGTTTGCCACACATATTTGTATATCACGACAAAACTTTGTCTAATAATAACCTCGCAATTCAGCCGTGTTTATAACAGACTGCAAGAGATTGCCTTCTGTGTCGTCTGGACTTTCTGTTTTTTTTTTTTAATGATTTCCACTTTTTATTTTTATTTTTTATTTTTGTTTGCCTGACAATTTGTAAAAGTCGATTTCACCCGTCACCCGTCACCCGCCACCCGTCACCCGCTACCCGTCACCCGCGGAAAAGTCCTGCCGGTGGAAAGAAGGTTAATTGCGGCTCAATATGAGTTGCAAATGCACATCGGATATTTTTAGAATAGCCTAGACTTTTTATTATGATATTTCACCTATTCCTTTGGGATTCGTTTCCTGCGATGCTCGCAATTTGGCCAGTTTTCGGGATTCAACTTTGGATCACAAAGGACAACAATGTTTCTGAAAAAAGCAGGGTCACTAGAAAGAACGGCCTTTGTTCACAGCTCAATGCAGCAGATAAATAAGACACTGCGGGTCCTTTGAAATTGCTTAGACACCTGGGTTTTTTTTTCCCTAAAAGGTAAAGCAAAAATATTTTTTCTCCAGCGACACTTTCCAATAGACCATTTTACAGTTGTGGACTTAGTACCCTGGTCTTGAGGCTGACGGTGACCTTGTTTTGATAGAAACTCCCTTCTCTTTGTTATGGAAATTGTCCTTGAAAAATACTAGTTAGCATAAGAATAACTTGATTTACATGATAAAGCAGGAAGGTTTGTATCAAAACAAGGTCACCGTCAGCCTCGCCTCCATCTATAACTGTAAATGGCCTATTTACAAAAAAAGCTTGAACATGAGCTAAATGAACTTTAGTGTCTGCATTCAGTCTTTTCATTGAGAACGGGTGCAACTTTAATACCAAGACTTTAAAGCCGCCTTTGACCGAGCAAGGTTTTTTTTTCTTTTCAATGGTTATTGTGCTTGATCTGAATAAGATAATGAAACTTTTAAAATTAGGGGAATACTACATACTATACTTTAAAAGGAGAGAACTTTGATTCAAGTGTTCGTTGGAAAAATACTGATTATATTTTTTTAGTATATAAAAGTTAAAAAAGTGATGCATATAGTCTAAAATGCTACAAAGGAGTAAAAACCCAGATCTTTCCATGAATAGATTTTATTGACACTGTCAGGGACATGTGCTTTCCTTGAGTACACATGTGTTCGTTAAAAAAATCTTGTTTGTGAGGCTGCACTTTGTTTGATGCAGGATCAACCAATCTTTTCTGGAGAGAAATGAAAAGTAAAGCATGTTAACATGTCACATACTTCAACACTGCCTTAGCCAACAACTAAGAAGAAATACCCTGCTAGCAGAGGCTTTTCCCTTGTGTTTCTCAGCGTTGTACTGCCATTCTCTTCGCGGTTTTGGCTGCTAGCGTTTTGTTTTGGTTGTTTCTGTGCCGAGGAAAAGACCTCTGCAGACAGCCGTTTGGGATTCCTGTTGAGCATGCGCGAGATGAAAATGCGGTTACCATGGAATTTCTGGGTCACGTGTCGGTAATACCATGGATAATATTATCCATGGTAATACGATGCCGCCTCCGGAGTTTGCTCATGTATTCATGAGTCAATTTTCCCACGGGAAAGACTCGCACTCGCCATGTTGATATAGCGGGCTCACTTTTGCACAGCAAACTAGTACAAAAAAGATGCGCGAGTTGATAAAACCGTTCCACAACCGGTTTAGTCATGTGATTACCTCCTAGATCTTGGAGGTATCTAATGCGCATGCTCAACAGGAATCCCAAACGGCTGTCTGCAGAGGTCTTTTCCTCGGCACAGAAACAACCAAAACAAAACGCGAGCAGCCAAAACCGCGAAGAGAATGGCAGTACAACGCTGAGAAACACAAGGGAAAAGCCTCTGCTAGCAGGGTAAAGAAGAAACTGAACTTCAAATCAAAAAACAAAGTGAAAACTACTTCACTGTGAAACAACCACTTCAAATATACATCACATTAAATTCATGCAAAATGTAGACCTGATGAGAAGTTTATAAGAATAGAAACAAACGATAATTACAATGAAACTATAATTTTTGAATGAGATCTGTGAGTGTCCTCTCATAATTCTGACAGAAGATCAAAATTGGAAACTGCACTTCCTACACAACTGCATTCATCAACATGATCCAACTAAAATTTCATTAAGACTCAAATTTTACTCCATTCTATAAGTTGGCTCCCAAACAATTTAAGCCAAAAACGATGCATATAAAAACAAAAGCATTCAAAGAAAAAATACCCTGTTCATCTACTTCCAGGATCCAATTTTCAAGCAAAGAAGCACCCCCCACAGAAAGCCTTTTATGCAAAAATTTAGAGCTAAAAAATTGTACACGGGGGAAAACATGTCCGTAAGTGCAGTTCCTAACGCGGAAAGTAACAAGGACCTCGTTGTGGATAATCCCGAGCCAAATTTATGAGCAAAATAATCTAAACTTCGATCCGTCAATTATAAAATTGCAAGCCTAAATGCACAGCATGCAGCTGTACACATTGTAAACAGAATAGTTTTTACAAATCAAATGTTGCTGGACCTATCGAACTGTAGCTCCAAGACGGTCTTAGCGTTTTAATGAAAACACTCTCACATTTTCTCATTCTACAGTTCGGATAAAACTCAAATTTCGTTAACATACAACGCTGTAATAATGAACAACAACAATGAAATGTAAATCGAATCACGTTTCGAACTACGCACTTTAGAAAACTGCCAATCGTCTTCGATCTTCTCCTAACCATATCAATACACAATCAAGAGAAAAGCTTATGAGAATTAGTAAAATGATCATAAAAATTCTCTCAACTTATTCTTTATGGAAATGTATAGAGACCAGTTTGGAGAATTTGTATGTGGATATTAGGGCTTAAAGGGGTAATAGTGATCACCCTAGACGCATGATGGATCTGGAGAGGACCAAGATATTGTCTGTAGAACATAAAAGTCTTGAAGTATTGGAATTTTTTCGTGACTACTTATGTTTAGTGGAGTTTTAAAAAACTCCACTAAAATTTTGATAGGATCTCAATTTTTGAAAAACCATTCACCACCCCAATCGATCGTTTCAAGAGAAAACGATGCGGGGAAAACTAAGCTTTATGGGCATGGTCTTACAAGTGTAAAACTAATTAATTAATTAATTAATTAATGGAAATATTATTCGTCTCTGTTAGTTGTTCAGGCTTATTTGCCACTCAGCTCTAGAAAGTTGCGCCATGCAGCGTACGTGATAAAATACAGGGCACCCAACGAGAATATAGTTCAAAACCATTTAAACATAGCATTTAAACATATCAGTTTAGTTCTTAAAAAGTAGATTTAGGCATATTTTTATCGGCTTAAAATTTTTTATTTGTTTGGATTTCTTAGCTGAAAGTCTAGTGATCCGAAAATTATAGGGATCAAAAATTACCTTTCCGAAAATTTCAGCCAGAAAAAAGGCTTCCGAAAATTCTAGGTGACCTTTCTAGGGTAAAAATCCGTCAGAAATGGGCAATTATACCATTTTATAGATGCTCGAAAATTTTAGGAGAGGCAGGCAAGGAAGAAATTTTGCAAAAAAATGTTCCGAAAATTCTAGATCTCAATTCGTCTTCCGAACAGATATTTTCCGAAAATTGATGTTGGGTGCCCCTGAAAACACAATGGTAATATAATCTGTGATTGCCAATATTTCCGAGGTTACTGTTATTCAGGCCTCATCCAAACGTATCCGCAATTTTTTTATTCCGCACATTTTTCATGGCGGATTCAAAAATTTCCACGTCCATAGGTATCCGCCATATTGAACTCGAATTTGCCCGTCCACCGTATGCGGACTATGCGGTTTCACCCTCATTTCGTAAGCTAATTTGTAAAGCGATCTTGGGCTCATGCAAATGCAAAACACAAAATTTTATCGCCAATCGTCTTCAATAACTTTTTCACTGACAAAATTGCCCAGCAAGCTCTATTCAGCTGACTATTTGGCATTTAACTTGTAAGGCCTCCAGTTCGTCTATCCACTTCAAAGACTTGAACTGAAGTCCAAAAAGTATAAAGAGGCGATAACGTTGCGCTCGGCGCCGTCTTGAATATTCACGGTAAAGAACTTCGCTCGGTAACGCCCCCACTGGATAAAAAATATCCGGATTTTGCCCGGTCCACATGATCACGGGTTCAATCAGCGTATTCCAAAATTTCCACTCTGGAGGAGCAGATTCGTATACGCCGCATTCACCGGATGCCCGGCGTGCACTTGTGTAAATATCTTAAATAGTGTAAAAAAGAAATTGACTTGAATCGAATTGAATTGAAGCTGTATCCGAAAAGAAAAAGTTGCGGGTTCAAAAAAGTAAAATATTGGCATCAGTCTGCTAATATTCAAAACCAAATTTTATGGAAACTGTTTTGAACATTGGACGTGTCAGAATTCACGCGGATCTATTCTTGCCCTACTGAAGAAAAAATTTTGCAAAGCATCACATTTTGAGTCAACACAAATTTGTTTCATGAAATCTAGCGAAGACATTTGAAAACATTTTTACTCGCAGTATAAGAAAATAAAGTATAGTTGAGGCCCAGGCTTCAGGTATGTAAACAGTAGAGAATTCGTAGTTGAAGTAAAGTGGAAACTCTACTCTGGGAACCCCCCCCCCTCGGGACCCAGGCAAGTGTCTTTTGAAAAGAGGTGTCCCCTGAATAAAGTTTTTATGTTTTGTTAATAATTAACCAACAAATAAAACGTTTTTCTCTTATTTTACCTCGGAATCTGCTGCCGTCATAATCCAAGCAGCTAGATAATGTATAAAAACGAGAGTTATCTCTCTTGATAACAAAATCATGATTATCTTATCTCTGCGATGTTGTGCGTTGAATTCCCACAACTACTTTACATCGATTTAGGAGACATTGTTTTTGTTTTGAAAGTTGTCGCCAATGCATGTGATGACTAGTGTACACTTAAACTTATCCACGATTTTAGTGGTCAGTCACTTTTTGAGTGCTAATGTGTCCCCAATGGAGGTTAAAGCCGGGTTTCCGGACCCAGAAAAAATGTCCCTTTCCCATGAAAAGAGGTGTTCCTTTAATAGAGGTAACAAATGCACTGACTGATTATTCTAAAAGCCCTCTAATTTTTTTCCTGTATGACGACTTGCAGCAAGTCTAAAAGATTACGTGAACAATTCTCCTGGCCCCGGTTGTTCGAAAGCTGGATAGCGCTATCCACCGGATAAATCGCTATCCAGCGGTTAAGTATTACGACAACCAATTGCGCTATCCAGTGGATAGTGATTTATCCAGTGGATAGCGCTATCCACCTTTCGAACAACCGGGGCCTGGAAACTAGTTTGGTGTCCCCTGAATGGAGGTGTCTCAAAGATTCCACTGTGTATCGTGTGGCGCGAAATGTTTGCGGCAGTTTATTTTTGCGGATTGGCAATTTTTTGTGTTTTGCAGAGAAGTGTGACTGACCACAAACGCCTCAAGCCAAACTCACGTTACGGGGAAAGGGTGTAAAGTAATCACGCGTCACCTATGGTATTTACATTACTTGTGGACTGGCGAAGCTATAAATTTGGGCAATACAACATGATCGCCAATATTTAACAGGATATTTTTAAGTCGATATTGGAGCACATTTAATAGAGTTTTATTTAATAAAGACCAATAAAAGGTAACGTTTGCACCTATGAAGAAAAAAGGACATGTTGAGAGAAAGAAGAAACACTTTTAATGAGTATTGACCATGGGTTTTCGTCTCAGTGTTACGCTGAAATGCAAACTGAAAAAAACACAGACCGAGTCCGGTACAACAAGGAGCTCTCGGAAGCTATGCTATTCATGATGATAGATTTGTATCTTTTTGTCATCTTGAGGCCGAATTGTCATCTCTAACAAATGCTTTTTCAATGCAATATTATTTATACTGTTTTATAAAGCCTGACTTCAACATGTTTCCACCTCACCAACTTTGCTCGCTATTAGCCCCAGCCTAATCCTAACCCTACAGATCAAAAACCTGTCGGTTAATGTCACTTTAAACGCTTAGCTGTGCATCGATTTCGGAATTGTTGCTGTAAAATTTTTTAAATCAAGATGGTTCTGCCTTCAGCACTTGACGACCACTTAGAAAAAAATTTAATCAAGCTGGCAATCTCACGGGAGTAATTGAGACTACTAGCTTTGAATGATAGCTTGGAAAATTAGACGCTTCAGTTACGATTTACCTACACCGATTTTATATTCTGTGTTCAGCCATTTGTTGTACCTGTATGTAGATGACAGATCAAAAGAGTGTTAGTGTTTGATATAATAGATTCGAAAATGTATGTGCGTCATTTAAGCGTTTATCATAATTATGGACATGATCCAGAAATATTACAGATATTGTTCAAATTGACCCGCTTAGATGACTGAAACGTGCTGTATGATCCGTCCTTTAACCACGCCTTGCTAACCAGGATAAAAAAGGGTTAGTACAAATTACTAATCAGTGATCTACAGCGACACAGCCCGGGTAAGTTGCCGTGTAGCTTCGTGTAGCCCTTTGAGGTAAAGTATTCCAATTCAGTTTTCTCGCTTTTGACTTTGATATTCAGAAAAAGTCTGTTTTATTGAAAAGAAAGTAGTATCAAAGCGTTATTCGTGCAATTTACATTTTTCAGTCACTATTCAGTCCTTTCCTCTCGCTAGAACAAGTTTAAATTCGACGAAATGATTTTGCAAAGGACAAAAGATAAAAAAATTCCTTGCTCAGCTAAGCCAGTCGTGAGGACTCCTACTTTTTCTCTTTTGTCTTCTTTCTTTTGTTTCATTATCTTATTTGATTTTTAAATGCGTATTTCAAAGCATACAGTAAAACCCCGCAACTAAGAACTTGAACATCATAATTCAAAGGTACAGATTTTTGGGAAAAGCAAGGTTTGGACGGTTAAAAGCCGAAATGAAATACATTTGCCAGCAAACAAACAAATCTTAGCAACCTAAGCCTTGAACTCGTCTGCGAAGTGAGATGCACTGACAAACAATCTTTTATCTCGATTTTCGCTCTTATTTTGAAGCTACTGGTCCAAATTTCTTCACCTGTGTCTGCAGGCCGCTATGATCTACGCGCGATCCGCGCGCTGCACTTGCGACAAAAATTGATTATAAACCTTCGCTACGCTTCACTACTTTTTCTTTGCGGATACGGCTTCCGTCCACATGGTGTAGCATAGCCGGTGAATCCGGCATAGGAATAGGCGTTCTGCATTCGGTGTTCCGCATACAGATTACTTTGACTAGATTTCTGAATCAGCTGATTGGATGAGTATTGTACATCAATTTCTCTCAGATATTCGTATCGCACCTTCTTCAAATACTCTTAGTCTTAGGCTGCAATTATTCACAGTTTAACAAACATAAAAACGAAAAATGAAAACAACTTACCCACTAAAAGAAAAAGAAGAAAAAAACAGATAATCGCACAGCTCTTACCAAAGCCTTGTACTTATCGTTAAGCTTGCCCGAAATATCGCCTCCTGATTGGCTAAAAACTTTCACGCCATATTGGCTCTAGTCGGTTCACAAGTGATAGTTCCGGTCTTGTGATTGGCCCAAACCAATTTCTTCAGGGAGTCTACACCTTACATTACACTTTTAAACTTTTGCAGCACGAAGGAAAATTTTTCTACCTACAACAATACTTTGCGCAGCGTTATAATGCTGCCACCTCGCACGCCTCGCTTGTTCGATCGTTGGCAATAATGTTGTATACTTTGTTTTCTTTCAGTTTTGTTGCAAATCATTTCGTCTTCAAAATAGACAGGAAGATGACTCCGTTATTTCTTGTTCTTCTTAATCTTTTGGCTGTTGGCCATGCAACAAGTAAGTTCAACAGATATAATGTTTAATTAACGAGTTGATGTGTTATATGACGTGCAAAGTACGAGGTGCGGTCGCATATTTTTTCGTAACAAGACAACCTCGTTCCCAGTGTTCTCTCTAAAAACTTCCAGTTTAAATAATTGTAAAACATTTACATAATAATAATAATAATAATAATAATAATAATAATAATAATAGTAAAGTTGCAGGATGTGACCTGTACAAGGAACTGGTTACCAATTGAACAGGAGAGTATATACATCATAAAAATAGTATTAATCTATTTTTTACAGAGAACTGTTTTGAAAGTGAGGGTGCCAACTGCTATTACATACATGATCCCTGCCCAGGCAATCTTGAAGATTGCTCTAAGAAATTTGCTTGTCCCTTGGCAACCAACAAATGCTGTTGCACGAAGTCTGGGTCGTCGACTGGGTCGGCCCCCTCGTCGACACGTAAGCCAAGTTTGTATTATGTTCGCCAACTCCTTCAATATATAGATTTAGCCAGAAGACGTATTAAACTGCATAAATTTTGCTTCACAAATAGATCTTTTAGAAAAACATCCACTCGATAAATGCTTTGCTCAAGTACTCAGCATCGTTCACTATCCAAGCTTTTCACGGGATCATTTTTGGTTAAAATTCAGGGACGGATCCAACAAAATCCAGAAAGGGGTGGCCGGGAGACTTGCCCACTTGTCATCTATAGAGACACTTTTTATTTTTCTGACAATTCTATAACAATAATACAAAATTTCAAAGAAAAGGGGGTGGCCGCGCCCCCTTCGACCCACTCCTAAAGTAAGTTGCAGTATGTGACCTTTACCGGGAACTGGCTACCAGTTGAACAGTGAGAGTATATACATCATGATTATTGTATTAATCTGTGTTTTTTTACAGAGTCCTGTTTTAAAATTTCGGGTGCCAACTGCTATTTCATACATGATCCATGCCCATCACATCTTGAAGATTGCTCTAAGAAATTTGCTTGTTCCTTGACAACCAACAAATGCTGTTGCCCGAAGTCTGGGACGCCGTCTGTACCACCGACTGGATCGACCCCCTCGCCGACCCCCTCGTCGACACCTAAGCCAAGTTTGTATTATGTTCGCCAATTCCTTCAATATATAGATTTAGCCAGAAGACGTATTAAACTGCATAAATTTTGCTTCACAAATAGATTTTTTAGAAAAACATCCACTCGATAAACGCCTTGCTCAAGTACTCAGCATCGTTCACTCTCCGAGCTTTTCACGGGATCATTTTTGGTTGAAATTCAGGGGCGGATCCAGAAAATTCAGAAAGGGGTGGCCGGGAGGCTTGCCTACTTGTCATCTATAGAGATACTTTTTATTTTTCTCATAATTCTATAACAATAATACAGTTTCAAAGAAAAAGGGTTGGTAGCGCCCCCTTCGGCCCACTCCTAAATCCGCCCTTGAAATTGGGGATCATTTGCGGTACTGTTACTAACTTTTTCGCAAGCAAAACGTAACAAGTTACTAACATATAACCATCAAGATAAGTGATAATGTTAAAAAGAGCACTTTTGTCCGAAAAATCAACATTTTCGGACCACCGTAGTAACGTGCCCCTGAGAAAGCCATCTTAAGCGCTTTTCTGGCCTTGCGTGGCGGGCGGAGGAGGGAAGGATGGGGGAGGGGGGGGGAAGAGTGAGAGGGCAATAACCCCTCCCTTTCCCCTTCGTCTCCCATCCCTTCAGCTAGGCCCTCCACGCATGCTCAGTTTAGGGCTCTTGAGAGTCTCTTAACCTCCGAAATATTTTATCGTCAGTGGGAATAAAAATTTACGGGTGGTATCCATGGACAGATTCCCCCGTTTTTTCTTCCTCCTCTACCTTGCAAGCAGAGGCTTAAATTCTTCTTCCTGATGGAGGGCTCTGTCCCAATCTCATCAAACCTTTGAAGTCGCTGCAGTAGCTTGAACTTCTAGACTACTCATTTTTCTTGTTTTCGCTGGTTAAAACGCTTGCAACGTAGGACATAGCTGAGCCTGCTGTACCTAGCGCACGGCTTTTAAGCCTAATTTCGAAACTGTATCTTAACGACGTACAGCGGATGCTTAAAGAAGATCTCACTCGATTCATGCAATGTCTTTCTCGAGTACGCCTGTGCTTTTCGTTCGTGGTTCGTAACTAAAGTAAGAGGTCGAGCGCCTAGGAGGGGTACTCCCTCCGGAGTTCAAGTGTAGGGGATGATCGAAGGATTTTTTGGGGTTTGAAATGTTCGATTCAGTGATTTTTTTGAGGGTAGGAAAATTTGGCGAGTATATTTCTGGGCAGTTTGAATTCCAGTACTGCTTTTTAAGGTGTATTTAAAACAATCTGAAGATTTGTGTTTGTGCCCGCGTATCTCGGCCGCGTAGTTCTGCGAAAAAAGTACATCCAAACTGGTCAAGGCTCGGAAATTCGGAAATTGGGGGTAATGTTTGGTCTAGGGACGTTTTTGGGTTTCGATTTTTGCCCCTATTCGATCATCCCCGTCACTTGAAACCCTAACTAGAAAACGATGGGGGTGGGGCGAGAGAAAGAAGCCAGGGAGAACTAGCTGCTTTTTTCCTCTCGCCCCCGACCCCTCCCCACCGTTTTCTTGGTAAACCTCTGTTTATCTTTTGTACGGCTTTGGCTCTTACTTTGCAGGCGAGGATCTAGGATAAATACTGATCGATTTGCTAAACGAGCGCCAAAGGTGCAAGCTTCTAGCGGGGTCCGGGGTGGGCTCCCCCAGGAAATAATTTGGATTTTTACTCCTTAAACTCGCCTTTCCTGGGTTTCCAAGTCATTCAAACAGGATATTGGCCAGATTGGAACTTGAAAATTGTTTTTTTATTACAAAAAATTTATTAATTATGAAAAATATGACCGATTTCCGTAAAACGGTGGAACTCAGTGTGGATCCGCGCCTGCTTTACGAACCACAAGTGAAAAACAGACCAAAAATTGCCTTATACGCAGGCTAGCGAAAGGCTAGGATATTCCACTTCTTCGCCCGGAGGATAATAAGTAATGGTAACAAGACTGAGTGGAGTCCAATTCTGTCTGTTATCATAAGAGTGATTACGTTCGCGGAAGTCCGATTTGTTTAATCACGAGTATGATTACAGACCGAATTGGACGGCACGAAGTTCTGATGGCGTGATGGCGCGTATTTTCCAATTATTTAATTAGGCATGTCGCGTACTGTCCTATTAGGGCTGAAATCAGGGCAGTTGATAGCCAATCAGATTTGAGAATTTTATTATAGCTATGAATATAATGATAATAATAATAATAATAATAATAACAATTTATTCTTTACAGAGTGTTGGAAACATCCGTCGAAAAGGGCCAACTGCTTTTGGAAATATGAGCCATGCCCATGGGGTCTTAGGGATTGCTCTACGAACTACGCTTGTACGCTGTCAACGAACAAATGCTGCTGCCCATAGCTAAGAGTGTAGCAACCCTTGGTATTCCACGTGGTAGATTGTTAGCCAGAAGCAAATAAAACCTTGTGTTGGTCTCGCATGTTAGAATTGTATGAATGCCGAGTCAGCTGAACAATAGAAAATAAAAGGTGTTAAAAAATAATGTGTAGTAGACTAATATCTTGATCAGCGTCTTGAGAGTTATAGAAGAGATGTTTGAGGCTTTCTGAAAAACAAGGCTTTTGACCAGAATTCCCTAGCTTGCGACGTTTCGCCAGGAGGGACACCTAAATCAATGTTAGTATGTTAACAAAATAAATCCGGTGGTCATGTGGATTCTCTTGGTCGATTATGGTAAAGTTTTGTGTCAGTTCTGAGAACGAGTCACAGCAAAACTCAAATGCTTCTTCTACATTCCACGAATATTCACTTTTTTGTGGTAGATTCATCGCATTTACATTTGACCTTTGTCTTTGTCTGTCGTTCGTTAACAATAGCTAAAACAATATAACTACCGTGTCGACCAATCAGGCCTCCTGACCGCTGAGGCGCTGACGTCTCTCCTGGCGCATCGTCCCCAGCGGAAAGAAGCGAGGAGAAAAGACTGTTTTTACAGGCTAAAAATCCCCCCTTAAAAATATCAACCTTCAGGGGGGACATTGCTGCTTCTCACGAACTGCTCGACCTCCAACACCAACGTAGATTGCAACCAAATATTTGAAATGACAGAAAACTGCGACTTTTTAAAATTTTTTCTGAGGTACAATACAAGAGTGTCACATGTAACCACTTTTTTACATTTCAGTTCTTTTTTGACTGTTTATCTAAGTACGCAAATAAAAATTTTCACTTTTATAGTTCAAAGTATTTCGTAACAACACCGAGTGAACGTTTCCTTTTTCGGGCCGAGGTTGTTGAAATTAGTGTGATGACCTTTTGCCGTAATATCAAATTTTATCCATCAACATGTTTGGTTAAAGTGTTAGTAATTCTACAGAATTTTTCCTGCTTTGTCACTAGATATTCCAAAAAGGAGCCATGGACTCAGCAAACTGGGAAGAGTCTACTTTTTAGCCTGCGAATACCCGGGGGTGGGGAGGGGGGGGGGGTACTTGGGTATATGTTTGCTGGGTATGTGCCGCTGGACTCTCATAGCCCCTACCCCATTATAGTCTATTTTTTGGGAAATCATACACCCCATCTTAGTCACTTTTTGGAAAATGTAATTTTTGCGATCCTAACTTAGTCACTTTCTATTTATTCGTCTACCTTACCAATGCGATTTCAAGCGGCGGAATGTAATGCGGTCAATGCGAGCTTATTGTTAAATTTAATAAACAACAACTTTCTGATTTTTTTAACCGAGAATCTTCCCACTTTGAATTTCTACTTACCCCCAAAATCCGAAGATTTGTGACCCCGTTCTAGTAACTCTATTGAAAATGCAACCCCATTATAGTCGCTCCAGTCGTGAAAATGCGACCCCATCCAACGGCACATCCTCATTAGCCTCCCGTAAGGGAGTACCCCCCGGGGCGAATACAGCCTTCCCTCCTAGCTCCTTGCTGCTGGAGATGCTTCTTGAAACATCCTTAGCGGCAAGGAGAGAGTAAACTGCAAAACAGCCGTATTTTTGCCTAGGTTCAGAACGCGCACGCGTACGCGAGAAGTCAAGCGAAAGGACTGGAGTGAGCTAGGGCAAGAGCGCAGAGTGAGACTGAGAAGTAAAAAATACCTTTTTCTTCTCTCACTACATAAGCTCTATGAGCATGTGAGGTCCCACGCGCTTCTTGCCTTGCAAAACCGATTTTGAGACTGTATTGGCAGGCTAAGCATTAAAAGTCTTTCTAAATTAAATGCCGAGACGAGAGTATTGACCTACCGATCATGGTTAGCGTTGTGTTTTTGGACTGTATGGGGGAGGCCTTTTTCCACTTCTGTGAAACCTCCCAGAACCTGCCTCGAATCCAGACGTCTCTCTCTCGATGCAAATTTAATTTGCGCGCCACGGAAGGCGGGAAGGACAAAACTTGTCTCTTCTTTCTCCTTCCTATGGTTAGCCTGCGTAGCAAACGTCTCCGCTCTAGCTAATGGGTGAAAACTGGAACCAGAGCGAAAAAAAATGTTTGCTCTCTCTCTCTCTCTGCAAGTTTGCGCGCAATAACTCGAGCGGAAACGCTTGTTAGGAAGGCTATCCTATGGTCCCTTGCACTTGTACCAGTCACTCACGTTTCGCGCTCGCCCGTGTGCGAAAAACGAAGCGGCGTCCGAGGAGGTAGACAGTCCCAAAATAGTTCCATGATCACAACATCAACTCAAGGTCGCGCACAAACTCAAAATGATTTATTAGACGGGGTCCTCATTAATTCTAATTCAATTTTGGTTTACGGGACCGGCTCAAAAGCAAACGAGCCATTGAAATTAATTTTTGGTAAATATTGCGAGAATAGTTTGTTGCTATTTGGAATGCTTGATGCGAGTCTATGCCCTACATAAGCAAAGTGACCGTTAAGATATTTTCGTGATCAAGTGGGTCTTGAGATAATTGTTCATCATGACGCCTAATTGAACCAATTGACTTTGATTCGATTTTTCTTTTTCCTATTAATAAGACTGTTAATGGCATCCCACATTCTTTTTGTATTGTTGATATTGTCTTCAAACTAACTGTGAAAGCAAACTTTCTTACTGAGGCGAGTAAGGGTAAGTGACCTTATTTCGATAGAATCCTTCACTTTAGTTACTTTGAAATTAACACTGAATAACAAAGAAGGAGTTTCTGTTGTGAGCAAGTCTAGCTAACTCTTTGAAATTAACACTGAATAACATTAAGAAAAAAGGAGTTTCTGTTGTGAGCAAGTCTAGCTAAGTCTTTAAGCAGCTTTATCTTGTGGTTTTTCAATGCCGTTATTTTCTCTGGGTTTCTTTTGCAACTTCTGGAGTGATCGACGTTAACTTGGAGTCATCTTTAGTGTCGTGCTTTTTCTTGTTCGCTTGCCGCATCTGGTTCCTTTTCCATCTCGAAGTTAACAACGCGAACAGGCACATCCCTACTCGCTGCTTACGATTTTATTTTTCCTGTCAGAATCTGTGTTTGGCGTCTGAATGAAAGTCCCGGCCTGAAATTAAAACAACCAGCAGATTCCCAATTTATTTAAGTAAATATCACTGTATTACGCGCTATTAAAGTAGTGTGCGGGGGGGGGGGGGGGAGGGGGGTTGGGGGTGGGGAGGGGGGATGGAGAACGGTAGTACGTGCGCTTAAACCCACCCAAGTGGTTTTTGGTTTCGGCCGTTGTGGAAAAACGAAAATATAATATTCATATTTAATTTGCAAATTGGTGGCTTTCTTTCCTCTAAGACAATTTTTTTCCATTTAAACGAGGCCTAAGTCATTATACTTCTAGTTTCTGCCCAACAGGAGTATTTACGATCACGCCCTCAGTGGCGGTCAAAGAAGCTTGGCGATAATTTCAGTCAAACCTAGTCTCCTCCGCAGGCTTGACTGTCCTGTTTTAGAGAACGAGTGGGAGAATGGGGGAGAACCGGGGAATGACTCCTCGCGGTCAGTGCAATCGCTACAATACGAGCCTGAGGCCATTTATGAGTTCCAAAAACTCTCACTTTCATCTTTGTTGTGAAAAGGAGTGTTGTTTACATGAGAATAAAAAATAATTTTCATATATAGCAATGGCTTCGCACTTAGCCTTGCTTTAAAACAGAGGCTTTGCATAACCTTTGTTTCTCATTTTTCTTGGGTATTACAGTCGTCCCAAGAAAAATAGAAGACAAACACCTTATGAAAAAGTTTTGGGGCCAAACAAGGTGTATTATGGGAATGTGAAAATGGCAAATGGCTGGCCTGTTGCATGCGAAGGAGGCTAAGTCAAATCATGGATCAGTAATAGAAAGGTGATCAACCGTTTCAACGCTCGAGTCATCATTTCGTGCCGTTTTCCTTAATTTTTATAAATAGGCTCTAGAAATAGCTAGAATTGTCCCATGTAACACTAAATTGACAATTTTGTCGTTAAAATATCCATTGATACGTGAGTGACGTAAAATTATTTCTTTTCTTTAAATCATGCAATCTTTCTAGTTGAACAATGATAAACTTTACAAGAAAATAACTTGTTTGCACATAACTAAAAATGGAACTGACGCTGGCTAGCTAACAAATTTTTCTTAAAACACGTCCGTTATCCAAAAAGCAACAGGGAACTGATTGATATTTTTCCAGTAGCGGAAAAAAAGCAATTTTATCTTAGAAAATGATCATTAATAAACCAGAGACTAGAATTTCCTTGTAATGTATGCAAGAAGCGCTGTGTGTACTCAAGTTTTTCTTCTCAATTTACAGAATAATTACTTCCTTGTGTTGTTTGGTTTTAATTTGTCTTGTTTTGCGAGTTCTCTAAACGAGAAATTGTCCTTGTGTATTCAGTCTACTGAAGAAGTACTAGTTCTTTTTTTGACAGTGTAAAGTGCAAATTCAATACCTAATTTATATAACGCTACCAATTTACAGGAAACAAAAAAATCCCCAGCGATTGCTTTACTACTATCTCACCTCTATCACAAGCGTTGTATGGTTGTAGTTGAAAATTCAAAGTTCAAGTCGTCACTCAGCCGAAAACTGGCAGCACTGATTGCCTGAGCTTGAACCGAAATCTTACTTCTCTGAATATCGAATGCAATTGACTATAAGGATATATTCTAATCCCGTACAATTAGTGGCCCAGACAAACAGTTGTCATGCATTGTTACCTTAATTTCCATATTCAAGACAACGGCATATTTCAGGAAAACAAGGGCAGCCTTGGTAACCCGAAAAACATGGTGTCACCTCTAACAACCGATTTCCGCTGTTTTTGCACAGAAATCAATTTTTCTGAAGCGGCTGGGCAAATTTTCCCTACATGGTTTTTTTCAGATTATTTACTGGGCCTTTTTGGTGCTTGTAAGAGCATGCTCAAAATTTTTCGCAGTTCGGATGAGGAAATCATGTAAGTTTTGTTGTTTCGTCTCTATGAACAGTATGAGAAGAAAAAAAGTAATATATATGTACATATTTCGTTTACACTTTAGTCTAACTTTATTGCTACCAGACATAATGTCTCAGGAATGGTGAACGGAAAAACTGTTAGGAAAGAGCTACACTTGCAGTTAGATAGCTTTTGTTTAGTCATAAATGTCTTTAAAGGTCTTTAACAGACGTTTCGGGTGTCGAGGACGTACAGGGCCCTCGGAACAGTTTTAAAAGTGCAGGGACCACCTCTTTCGAAGTGGGGGCGAGGCCGAGGGGCAAATTTGGCTGGTCTCTCCTTGTGGCTGTTTAGAACGGTCAGATCACTGAACCTTTCTTGAGTCATTGTTGAGCGTAAATGTAAATGTAAAGAGCTGGTTGTTAGAAAGAAAAATCACAATGTACTCTACTCTCTAATTAACAATATTCCTCAATGTAATAGCTTCGCTTTACTAGGAGTAACTCTACAGAGTAACGGGAAATTTAATGAGCATGTAAGAACCAAGCTTGTCAAATCAAACAAGTGTTTATACGTCCTACGAACACTAAAGGAACACTACTCTCAGGCAGAGATAGATCACCTTTTTATATCTATTGTTTTACCTAATTTTAGCTATGCGCTTTCAGTCTATGGGGCATCGGAGTCTGATCTTACGGTTATACAAAATTTTTTACATCGATGCCATAAACGCCGTTTTATTTCATTTCCAGTTTTTATCAAGAACCTGTTAAATAAACAAGACCGAAACATTTTAAAGAAATTGATTTCAACTTATTCCATCCCCTGAAAGATATCATTCCTGTCCAGAAGACTTATGTACATAATCTTAGGATAAAAGGCTGCATACGCTCGAAAATGAACACCTTTGTAAATAGGTTGATTTTTAAGCCCCATTTATTGTAATGACATACTTTTTTACTATGTAGATATTTTTATCATAGTTTTTTTTAACTTCTGTATTATTGTAACATAAGATATGTAGTTTTATCTTTTGATGAAATAAAGACTCATTATTATTATCATTATTTTTATTTTTATAAATTTCAAGCCGCTGAAAAGTATCTTTCTCCTGTTGAGCCTGATTACACATGCAGGATCCACCAGTAGAAGTTTACAGACTGTAGGTTCCTGTAACGCCTTCATTTTGTCCAGTATGTCATCGAAAGTGCGTGGAGTGGTCGTCAGATTTAATCGAGAACCTTAATTCATTAAAAAATACTCTGTTATCGTTGCAAACGGCTACATAGCCTTGCTAGGTTTGAAAACGTAGAAGTCTAGGACTAAGTGCAGTTTTGTGAAGATAGGCGTTTTGAGGCTTACATCTTCATAAAACTGATGTGATCGAAACGGACCAATAATAAATTTAGATGCTGAAAGATTCTTATTCCAACAAATACACTGTTTATATGAAAATGTATATTACAGTGGAACCTCTATAACAAAGTCCTCGGTTTAATAAACTTTTTTTTTTTTACTCCAGTAATAGCTCTTGGTAAAATATAAGGCAATATGAAAAAGAACCTCGATATAAGCTAACGAACCTCGTTATAACGAGCATATTTTGCCAGTCCCTTAGTCTTCTACACAGCCGTTTTTAGTGTCGTCACGCAACGCTCCTCCCCACTAGTGGGGAGGAGCGTTGCGTGACGACACTAAAAACGGCTTTGTAGTAGACTACTAATCTCGTACCCAGATCTCCCACGGCCAAGGGAGATTGTAAAAAAAAAAAAGGGAGCTTGTAAAACAGAGTGAGATCTGGGTACGAGATTAGTAGACTACCAGTCCCTTGGCCCTTCGTTATATCGAGGTTCCACTAAACTGCGCCCCCCCCCCCCCCCCAGTAGCTCCTCCCCCTGTGCGGGCCCTGAAGTAGTTATTAAATCGCATCAAACTGTTCAATTTATGAACGGTGAACGAAAAAACCGTAAGAGATGCGTGACACTTGATTAGATAGCCTATAGAACGAGCTGAGTGCCCGCCTGGAATATTTTTCTGGCTGTGTGTCAGCCTCATGCATGATCCTCTAATGGTCAAGAGTCTCTTGATTATAAATTAACAAAGTAATCAGTGACCGCAGAGCTTTAGTCTTGTTCAGGGACGTACGGATTAGACCATTAAAACAGTGAAGGGGGGAGGGGTGGGGAGCTGGACTCTTTTCATTTCCTTCCTTCTTTCATTTCTTTCATTTCCTTCCTTCTTTTCCTGAGCGTAAATGTATTTTTGCTGGCCTTTCCGGCTGAATGAAGTTTTTCATGAATGTATGGATATTTTCCCTACCCCTTCCCTTTTCTAATGATCCGTCACTTAGGTTATGTCTGTCTACTCTAAACCATACCGGAAAGCTTTTCGTGTAGACGCAAAAAGCTTTCCCGCATAGCATGAACAACAACGGCCAGAGAGCGCCCGCTGACCGAGAGCTAGGCTTGGTGCTCTTAAATCCTGAATATTCACTTCCGGCTCAATGGGTCCTAAGTATTCACTTCCGCTAGGGTCCGAATGCCTGTTCACACAGAGCAGAATCGCCGATGAGTGACGCTCCATGTTCGAGATCGGCGCAGCACAGTTACGCTTCGTTACAGAAATCGCAACGGAATCACCGTTCTTTTTTGTGTGAACAGAACTCCCTAGCTATCCGGTATGGTTTTCCGTGTCAGAGCTGTGCGGTATAGTGTGAACATAGCCTGGTCGTCGTTCGCTCTTGCTTTTATAGTTAGGTCCTCTGCATTGGCTGCGCACAAAGGATTTGATGCGTGATAAAAATTTTGGGTGTTGAGGTATTGTTTTCGTTTAGTCGTATTTCAGGTCTGACTGTTTTTTTGTCTTTCAGTTTTATTGAATTTTTGATACAAATCAATAAATTAAATAAAACTGAAAAAAAAATACAAAACAAAAATAAAAGAAAATACAAAAAATCGCAGAACTAACTGCATTGACAATATATATTCAAACCACTAAAAAAGCAAATAATTTTTTTTATATATCATTTTAGAATTTGGCGACAATCCAACGTGACATATTAGTTACATTGCGAAATCAATGTCGCAATGACCGCTTAATACAGCTTACTATTATTGGAACGATGACGCTGCAGAAACTGAAAACCGCGAGGGAATCACATGAAACGGATAGAACGATATCATTGGCCGATTGGAACTTGCTTGGCAAGTATAAGACATCACTGCGACATACTGGGCTCATATTGGCCAACGAGGTCCTTGAGAGACCCACAAGAGCAGTGTCGAACGCCGTTTTTCACAAACACCACACCCGCGGCTTGGAGCTTTTCTCTGGAAGTTTCAGGTAAATCTTTCGTCGTTACTTTACCATAGGTTGCAATTGTCCTCTTCGCACAAGTTTTGAAGAACGTTTTTTTAATTTTAATTCCGCTTTTTTGTCTGACGACTATTTTGTTTTAAATTTGTCCTTTCACTTGACTGCGTTCGTGGCTTGTTTCTGGCCATTGTTCGCCAGTGTTGGTCTGATAAAGCTAATTTCGAATTCTTCGCGGCAGGAACGCTTCCTCAAATCGTTTGCTTGGTATGCTAAGCGCTTTTCAAGTTGAACGCCACGATTATGCTGGTCTTTACGTGTAATTTTGCCTAGGTATGTAACGAAAATTAACCTAATTTCTCTCAAGTGCGGTCTTCTTTTAATATCCAGCTGTCGTTTCACAGTTCATGCGCTACGTCTTCGTGAGGTTGTTGTAGTGTTTTCAACCCGACAGCCGATCATTGAGTTGAGGGCGTATCCTCTTTTAACAATATCTCTCTAGGAACCTAGCAAAAGGCTAGCCGCCGTGCATCTAATACGCTCGTTGGGTGACTCTATTGGGTGGAATGGCGGACAGATGGAACTATGGAACGGAATGGCGGAATACATGGAATTCTAAAATACGGAATATACGAAATACTCTAAAACACGGAATTTACAGAACATTCTGTTTTTGATTTGAACTGGACTGACAAAAAACAGAGGCAAAGAGTACACGCTTGTTTTGAAATATTAAAAATTTAATTTTGGTACTGCCGTACACTATAGACCTTTAATATAACGGTTTTGAAGGCTGTCTTGATGGGTGAAGGGTCTTGTATGGGAATCTAATGTCGGATGATTTTCATAAAACGGCTGTTCGAAAAAAAAAAGAATTAAGCTTCACAGCAAAGGATTGTGCTAACAATAATGGGGGCTGCACCTGTAGCTAACTTGTGTGGTCACTGGCTTTACATTTTGCAGACATTTGTCCACAATTTTTCATGTGAAATTTTAGTCGGCAGGGAGAAAAAATTTTAAACACAACATTGTATATTTTCATGCGGTTACCTACCTGTCAAGATTTGGCTTCCAAAACCGTGATTACTGTAATGATTCGATTTAGTGCGCTCCTTCCAATAAGCGCCCCCTTTGAATGTGTTTTTGCTGATAAGCACCCCCCATTCTAATATATATTGGAATAAGGGTACATATCAACCGAGGTTCATCTTCCTTTGATTGCTCACAAATGAACGGTAATGCCACATTACAAAAACAGTGGTCTTACATATGTCCATGTGATTGCATGAATTCTTCAAATGAATGATCCGTCTTCTTCAAATTTTGTGGAGATTTCTTGGCTGGTCATTCTCGCGAGGAAGGATCACGGGACAGCAAGTCCGTTTTCCAGTCTCCTTGATCCAGTCACCTTGACTTGCACTTTGGTCTCATTGTGGACTTTTTTAAGAAAGCTGAATATAAGGAAGGAAAGTTCCATCGGCACAGAATGCATATGCCCAAGAAGTTTGTTACTGGTATCAAGTTAAGATAGGTCCCTAACGTTAACTGAACATTCATCGTCAGTATTTGTTGCTGTTACAGTTTCTGTTATTGTTCATTTTTAAATAAATGTTAAAGTTTCTTTTGAACATAATTCAGTTGTTTCTCAAAAAAGAAATAAGTGTCCTGTCCCACATAAGCACCCTGACCCTTGTGCAACCAAAAGTAAATAAGTGCCCTGGGCGCTAAATCAAATCATTACAGTAAGTCTGTTTCTTTTTACTTGTCACATGCTTAAAATATGGTTCGAGTTATTGAGGGTAAAATTATATAGAAATGATCTGAAGAGAAACAAAAATTAGTATTACTTTGAGTTAGCATGAGGTTTGATTCAGTAGTGAGGATTCGAGTTATGGGAGTCAGCTGCATACATTTATATCCTTTTTAAAGGATTTTTCTCTGGGTTTGTTTTAGAATATTCTGTAAATTCCCTGTGTTAGTATATTCCATATATTCCGCATTCATTTAGAATATTCCATATTCTGCCGTCCCGTTCTGTCATTCCCTTCCTTCATTCCATCAGACCGCCATTCCATTGTATAAGGTCACCCCACTCGTTCCAGTTATTTGGATCTGAACTTGAGAGACCTTTCCTTTTAAGACCATGATGACTACACAATTAGGTGTGATTGTTTATAGGTCTGCGTGCTGTTATTATGTACATGTCATTGGCCTCCTCCTCGGGCAGGATCTTGGGCAACCAGGGGGATTGTAAAATGGTTGGAGCAAAGTTACCAATTTCCCCCCGGAATGGGGGAATTTAACAGGACCAAGTCTCCTGGTTCAAGTGCTTCTCAATGGAAAATCCCCCTGATATCTTCCTCTTATAACTAGGATTCACTTGACTGAAGGGACTTTTTTGGTGATTGTATTAATTTAATTAACCTGTGTAGCTGGTTTAACTTGTCACACACTACTGTTGACAAAGATCGCAAATCAAAGCAGCTGTGGAATGAATTTCATTTGAGAAAAATGGGGAAAATTCTTTGTCGCTCCACTGGCTTTGATAGGTGCAGATATTTAATTTACTCATCAGTCATGTATTTTAGGCTTGACAAAGCAATATGATATCTTTATTAGTAAAAAAATCAGTATATTTTAAAAAGGAACATCCCAAGAGAGATTCACGGGAGGGGGGGGGGGGGGGGTGGGCAGAATTCTGATTATATATGTATGCCTGTAAACTGCTTAATATAATTTGTTTGAAACTCCTATTTACTAACACGTCACATCATGTGCTAATCCATTCCTAGTTTTGCGTAAGAGAGGCCTAGCTCTCCTCTTTATCTGTACAAATTTGGCCGCTTGAAAAAGCTTGCAATTCCTCTTTTGTGTTCTGAAATTCATGGGCTGGGGAAAGCGATAAATCTCTGTTGCATACCCTTGGTTACCATCTGTGATTTTACAACTTTTTAATACTCCCATCCCTTTCCTTTGAACTTAAAAAAATGTCGGGAAATTTCCCCTCCCCAGGGGCAAAAAAACCGGTCCATTCTCTTGTTTTTCCCTACATATTCCCCTCGTTGGCCCAGGGTCTTACCCTAGGGGCAAGCTGCTGATGACAAGTGCATAACTCAGTAAATGATGCATTGCTAGGGGTGGCGAATGGTAAAATCCGAGACTCGCCGAGACGCCGAGATCCTAGTTAGAAATCCGAGCCCGAGACTCTTTGGTAAAAAGTTTCGAGACTCAAAAAAGTAAATACAAACCATGCAAAAACGAGACTTCGAGGCTTATCAAAAACGCTTCCGAGATTTCGAGATCCTGCCAAAATTTTCCGAGACCCACGTTTTTCGAGGTACCATTCGCCACCCCTATTGCTGCTATACATTGCAGTCTGTTATAGGCATGTGTAACATGCATGAACTATTGTGAATGCTTCAGTGCAACTGTAACCTTTACTCTAACTGAGACTGGCTTATTCATTGAAAGGATCAAGAAGTTGAGAATTGCATATGATTAGCCAGCTGTATAAAACAATGATAAAATTGGCATCTGAAAACAATGAAAGTTTTACACAACTGAGTCTATCCTTATGATCCTTTGTCTTGCGTGTACCTTCATATGTGAAAATTATACAATTTTTTTTTATAGAATAAGTGTGTACAGTAGTGTCTTTACAGAAGAACAGTAACAAATGCATGTCTTGATCTGTAGTTTGAAAAAGATTTTTCATCTTACGAGGCTCAAAATAATTTTTTGGGAGGTGGCCAGACACGTTGACCAGGGAAAGAAGTTTTTGCTTGGTCAAGTCTTGTTTCTGACCAGTAAAAATGTCAATTGTCAAGCAAAAAAAGTTCATGTCGAATAACAACCTTTAAGTCCAAATTTATCATTTACTCATTCTTAAAATTAATGTGGCTTATTATGGATGAAACATTATCTGGCTTAGATAGACATCTTGTTTCGCTAGTATAATTTATAACAACAAAGGAGGAGGAGGATTATTATGTCTGTGTTGAGTGCAAAAGAAACATGCTACCCAGGTGTCACTCACTTAGTGTTTCCTCCATCAAGTATCTAGCAAAACATTTGAGGTCAAAGATTGTTTTGTTCAGTTTTGCGTCATCAAACACCATAAGCAGTGTTTGATTAATATAAAACAAGACTGGTGAGGGAATTTTTTGCCCGGTCAAGTCACCGTTCTGGCTGGACATTGTCCATTGACCAGCTGTTATTTTGGGCCTTGATTATGAGTCTTAACCAGCTGCTGTTTGGAAAAATAAATTTTAATTCCTTGCCTGAAGCTTAAACAAATACTATGCATGACAGAGTGACAGAAATGGAGCCTACTTCCCATCAGTATATTATCCCTTCTCTTTGAAAATTCTTAATTTCTAATTTTTTTATCTATCTCCTTACTAGATTTTTGATGATATGGAATTTTATGAGAAAGAATCAGTCCATGAAAAATGCCCTGCCTTTAAAGATGGCTGTCCTTATTCTAAACTTGCTCAAGACATCTTCATGGAAGAAATCAAGAAATGTCCTGAATTCAAAGAGGGATGCCCATTCAAAAACATGGACAACATCAAGGAGATGTTGGAGGAGCTATCCAAGATGCCGGAATCAAAACATCATACAGGTCCAGCACATGAGCAGTTATTGAGCTTACTGAAGGCCATTCATTCTGAGTCAAAAAGCTTGGAAGAAAGAGTTGGAGAATGCCCTGTTTTCCAAACAAAGGAAGGCTGCCCATTTAAGGATGCCAGCAAAGAAGGAAAGCCTCTGATAGAGCCACCTAGTGATGTCCTGGAAAATCAGACTGCTGCTGACATCAGTAAGTTGAAAGAGAAGTGTCCTGCCTTCAAAGAAGGATGTTCATTTGCTAAGATGGATAATGAAGCCCTGCTGGAAGAAATCAAGAAATGCCCTGAGTTCAAAGAGGGGTGTGCATTCAAGGATGCAAAATCAGTGGAAGAAATCCACAGCAAACTATCGCAGATGCCGAGTGGTGAGAAGGACTGTCACCATAAAGAAGCTCTGATGCAGACCATGAAAGTTATTCACAGTGTAGGCCACGAGAAAGCTGATGGCTGTCCACTGCTCCAAAAGGATGGTTGTCCATTTAAAAGTGTTGAGAGTGATGGGAAGGCCATTATAAACCCTCCAGAGTCAGTTCTTCCAACAGAAGAAATAAAAGCACAGCTGGTCAAACCCTCAGTCCATTCTGTTGGTCTAACAGATTTGAAAGAAACCTGCCCTGCATTTGAATCTGGATGTCCATTTGTCATGGTTGGTAGAAAAGGCTTTGGAAAAGACCTGAAGGAATGTCCTGAGTTCAGGAGTGGCTGTCCTTACAAGGATAGTTCAGATGTCGGGGATCTTTATCAAAGGCTTGCTAGTCTGCCTCAGTTTTCAGTCAAAGAATCACATGGGGCTAAGTTGTTAGACATTTTCAAGCATGTTCATGAAGTGTCACTCTCTCTGAAAGATGAGCTTGGGGATTGTCCAGTGTTTGTAACTGATGAGGGATGTCCATTCAAGACAGTGTGCAGTGACGGCAAACCCTTGATTGACAAACTTGATGATCAGCGGTGGACCAAGATCCTACAAACCTCCGTAGAAGACGTCATTCATGATGTCAGTGAAGAGATTGATAAAAGTGAGCCATCAATGCATCTTTCCATGGAGCTCAAAAAAGGCACAAAGAGAGTGCATAGAGAAGCAGAGAATGTGCACTTTGTTAAAGAGTTTGCCAAAGGAAGAATTGAAAGACAGTGGTACAGGGAACTCCTTGCTGATCTCTATTTTGTGTACAGGTTAGTTATTTGTGTCTTTGCATTTATTTCAATTGTCTGTTTGTCATGCTGCCTATTAGATTAACCTTTAACACCTCATATGTGTGACAAATTACTCCTTAATTTTGGTGCTTTTAGCCAATCAGAATCGGGGATATATTTTCTAATGAATAATAAAAATAAATAATAGCATGATTTGTATGCGATATTTGGCATAAATACCACTCGTGATATTTTGAAATATTACTCATGGTTTTTATGCCAAATATCCCTACAAATCATGCTATTACCTATACTAATTTAGAATTTCACATGTGAATTACAAAATTACTATAGCAATGTTGTTTACATGTATGCGTCAGTGCCAAGATAGTGTTGAAGTTTTAAAATATTATCAATGAAGATGTCATAGCATAATTTTGGAAAACCTTAACACACAAAGGACCACTTTTGTTTAAAAATTCAGAAAGTTGTGAACTTAAATCAAAATTTATACTCTGAACTTTTCAGTGCATGGAGTTTTTGATACGATAAACGCGAAAAACCCAAGACTGTGAGTGTAATGTGTCATCCTTGATATTGGCACATAATCAAATGGAATACTTGTGAAATTAGGGAATAATTTCATTTCTCTTTTGTCCAAATTCTTATAGTATTATTAATTTGGCATAATATTTGACATGTTCTGCATATTGACCTTGTTTACTATGTTCATACGACATAGTGTTTACTGTAAATTATGAGGGCCAATAGGCTGGAAAAATAATATATTACTTATCTACCCACTATCTGGTGGTATGTCCCTGTATGGGATGTACAAAAGTTCCTACCCACTCCCTAGCCTCAGTTAGTAACGTCTGCAAAACAGTGCCAAGATCATTGTTTTGGGCCCCCAACAGATGCCTCGATTTACCAGAAGTGCTTTTTGAATTTCCCCTTTTTAAAACCTTCGTGGTAAATCAATTAATGGCTTTTTTTAACAAGCCAATCATGGTGCGTACTCAAATCCTGGTACACAGTCAGGTGGGTGCTGTTTCTCAGACATACTTAACCTGGCCCTGGTTGTTCAAACGTTGGATAGCGCTATCCACTGGATAAATCACTACCCAGCAGATAAGTATTAGGGAAACTGATTAAGCTATCCGCTGGATAGTGATTTATCCGCTGGATATAGCGCTATCCAACGTTTAAACAACCGGGGCCAGAGGTTTACTTTTATACTTGGGACAGGCTATATACCCCCTCACCTTCCTCTGATTAACATTGCAAAAAAGTTGCTTTCACTTGAGGCATTGTCCCACAGTCTTGATGTACCTCGAAAACTGTTATTGTATCCTGTGGCAGATACCTATGAAGAGTTGAACCTCTCTAGAATGCCCACCTTAATTTGGGGGCAGAAGAAGTGGCCATCGAAAAGAGGTGGCCGGTCAGTGGCGGATCCAGGGGGGGGGGGGGCCTGGGGGCCTAGGCTGCCCCCCCTTATTTTTAGACCAAAAAGGCCCCAAAATTTATTTTGGAAACTGGGTCCCCCCTTATCTCAGAGTCTGGATCCGCCACTGCTATTGTAGAGAGGTTTCAAACAAGAGTCAATTTATGAATTTTTTGTTCGCCGGGATAGTGGCCATTGTAGAGAGGTGACCATTAGCGGAGGTTTGACTGTAGCTCAATAATATGCTAGATAACTGGATACCGGTATGATGACTGACATCCCCCAATTTTGTTTCCCTTTTTAGCTTGCATGCACATTAAATGTTTTTTGGTTAATAAAAATATTAGACAAAAAACAAATTAGCAGTTTATTGTAATTAAAAGGTAATTCAGGTCACTTCTGATGTACAATGTATATCTTTTTGATTGGTCGGTTCATGACTTTTTTTTCTAAAAAAATAATTTTAATGCAAGAAAACTTTTCTTGTCATCATTGGACCTATTTTTAAGTAGCTGTTGGCACATCAATCTTCTGGGTCTTTTTGTTCTCCTGTTCTCAGAGCTCTTGAAGAAGAGAGTGAAAAACACAAGGACCATGAGCTGTTCAAGGCTGTTCATTTTCCAAATGAGCTTGGTCGCCTTCAGAGCTTGGAAGAGGATATGGAGTTTTATTATGGATCAGAGTGGAGACAAGTTCCCATGTCTGATGCCACCAAATCCTATGTGAACAGAATCCATGAAGTTGCAGACAAAGATCCATCCCTACTCATAGCTCATCATTACACCAGGTACCTTGGTGATCTGTCCGGTGGACAAATCCTCCGTAAAATGGCAATTAAAGCAATGGACCTTCCAAGCACAGGCGAAGGGGTAAAATTTTATGTATTTGAGAACATTCCTGATGCAAAGAAGTTCAAGATAATATACAGGTCTTGCCTTGATGGACTGCACATTGATAAAATGAAGGCAGATGAAATTGTCAAAGAAGCGAATTATGTCTTCCTGCTAAACATTTACCTGTTTCAAGAGATCGACACACTGGCTGGCTCTGAAGAAGAGCAACCTCAGAAGAAAAAGTTGACAATTGAGGAGATTCACAGTGCTGTTGAAGAGACTGGTAAAGAAACTTCTGGAGTCTGTCCTTTTGCAACTATGGCCAAGAAAGAAGCACCAGCAAACAGAGAGGGTTCAAAGCAAGAGGGGCGTGGCATTAATCCAGTGCTGTTGGCATTGTTTATTGCAGTTGCAGCCATTTTAATAGGGTTGGTTTTTCAGAAAATGAGGTAAAAAGACAGAGAATCTGAAAGCAGATTTTGTTATCGGTTCGATCGTTGTTGTTAGTTGAGTTAAAATTCACAATTTGATAATGCTTTACAGTGTATTAAGTTACATTTGTGTAACATCAAGTGTGGATTCATTAGCAGGTAAAAAACTAGGCCACTGAATTTTAGTAGGGTTGGTTTTCCGAAGCTGAGCTAAAAGGTTAGAAGCAGAATACAGATTTCGCTATTTGTGCAGTACTGTTGTACTATTAAAAAAACTCGCAGTCCTGTATTCTCAGGTTTAAAAACTCTTGTCTTCACTTTGCGTTTTTAAACCTGATAATAAACGACTGCGAGTTTTTTTAACGGCTTCAAAATCAGAGAAACTCATTCTTGCACTAATATTTAGATTTGGGGTTATTTTGGGGTAAAAAATTGGACGTAAACTTTAGCCGTGCCTTTATCACTTGTAAAGACACTCATTTAACATTAATATATTTTGTTTCTTTCTTTATGAACTATCAATGAGTTTTCCAGAATTAAAATTTATACTGTGATAATGCTTTACAGCCGGTATTAAGTTACATTACAGTTTAACATTTCATGGGCGGATTCATTTTCGAGTAAAGAGACAATGAATGTAGAGCTATATTGTTGGTTTTTGTCATAAATTTCTTGCATGGTGCCATGTAGAATCTTTTTGACTGCTTTAAAATTGTTTATTGGGGTGTTAAATGTAACAACAAAATTATGATCTTGAAGCAGTACAATTATAATGTAATTTCTATTTTATGAAACAAAATTTTGAATTATAAAAAATATGTAATATATAAGATAAAAATAATAATTTATGATATATTGTGTAAGTTAAGAAGTTGTGTTTTGTAAAAAGCATACACAATGTATGAAAACTTTGCATTTAATTTCAAGGAATAAAAAGTGGTTTAATTTACTGCAAGTATGAACCTGGTTTGAAAGACAAGGAACAAATGATGGAGGTTGTGTACCTGTATGTGTTATTTGTTAGCCTGTGCCAGGCTCTCGGTCAGTGTGGACAAGCGAAAAAAGTGACTTTTTTCCCGCGCTTTTTTCTCGATCCGTTCTCCCCACCATCTTGGGGCCCTGAACAGGCTAAGATAGAAGGGAGGTCACGAAAACAAGCTAGCAAACGTAAGACGCGCGTGATCTGGGGAAGAGGGCGTTGGTGGGGAAAGAAGGAGAACAGAACTAAGCTTGAAGAGAGAGCAGTACCTTCTCTCTTCCTAACCGCTGCGCGTTTTTATATCATTTCTGCGACCTCACATTGCTATCTTGGAACCTGGGACAGGCTGGTTATTTGTCTGATAGCGTAGAAAGTAGAATTCTTCCAGGCACGCGTCTTTAGGGGAGTCGTATCTCAGAGAAAATACGATTCCCTTCTGTGTGGGAGGCTAAAAGAATAGCTATGCACACAATGGCCCTTACACTTGCAACGGAGTTCCTCAAATAATAGGTTTGTATTAGTGACACGCGGGACGTCGCGTCGAATGTTTCCTGAGTTAGTATCAATTAAACTCTCTCATTGTTTACAATCGGAGTTCTATTAGATAATTGTAGATTTTGTTTCAAGTTAAGCTGAGCTAAGTTTATATGATGAGGGAAAAGAAGGCCATTTTATTTCTACATTAAATTTTGACCTCTCACAAAGTAACCCATAGGTGATTCTTAATTGTATCTGAGACAGTGAGTACTTTGAAAGTGAAGAATGATCATCGCAGTTTAAGCAATTGGAAAGAGGAAGCCTGAAAAAAATCAGGGCTTCAACGGGATTCGAACCCGTGACCTCCGCGTTGCCGGTGCGTTGCTCTACAACCGCAGTTCAGAATTATTTCATTACTTCACATCAGTGAGTACTTTGTTTCGAAAACTCACGGGTTGAGGGGGAGGTCAAGGGTAAAGGTGAGCCTCTGAGGGTTTGAAAACCTGACCCTGATTAGGACAAAAAATTCCGAAAATAAGTCCCGGGGCATATCTTTTCAAAGACCCTTTTTAAGGGGCTTATATTCGGTGGGAAATTTGCGTTTCAAAATCGATTGGGCTAGCATATAGTTAGTCTGCTACACAGCCGTTTTTAGTGTCGTCACGCAACGTTCCTCCCCAGGAGGAACGTTGCGTGACGACACTAAAAACGGCTGTGTAGCAGACTAGCATATAGTTGGAAGGAAATTAACCGTTTTTGCTTTGTTTTACTCTGTTGTACAAGCCCCCTGGGGGTTTATATTCGGAGGGACGATTTCACGGAAGGCTTTTTATGTTGAGTTTGGGGGGCTTATACATGGAGGGGCTGATTTTCGGAATTTTACCCAAGTGATCTGTGACGTCACTGCGGGGGCCTGGGGGAAGAAATTTTAATGCCGTATCCCATAAACCAAAGCTGAAGGGAACAGATTGAATTGAATTGAATTGGTGCGCGCGTTGGTTTATGGGATACGGCATTAAAATTTCTTTCCCCAGGCCCCCGCAATGACGTCACAGATCACCTGGACTGTACCCTGTTTAGGACAACTCCCTCAAATTGATTACCCTCTTTAGGATGAAGAACAAAATGCACGCCGTCTTGTTTTGGTAATTGCAGTGGAGCAAATTTAAGTAATTGTTTTTGTACACTTCGAGTACAAAAAAATTTCATCTGGCAAATCAAATCAATTGTGCAGGCAATACCCCGTTTATAATTAGCACAGACTCGCTCGAAATTACATACCCCGTTTAAAAGGGCAGAGGTCAAAAACCTTACCCTGTCCAGCGGCACACCCCGTGTAGGCCATTTCAGGCAGTAAACCCCCCTGGCGAACACTGTATGCAACACAGGGAAAAGACAGAGGGCGAAATAATGAAATTATGAGAAAATTTGATAATTACTTCGTGTGTTCATGCTGGGGTTGCAAGTTTTCAAGCAATAATTTTCCCGCAGCCTTAGTTTTTATTAACCGTGGGATTTTGAACTGAATTGGTGACGTCATAGGGTTGGCTTCCATGAGATGCTTCATCAGGAGATCGAAGGTTCCTTTTTTCACTCGGTACAGGCAAACTGGCGACTCTTCACCATTCTTTCGAAACTCGCGGTAAGAACTGTTGTGGTTGCAAAGAGCCTCTTCAAGCTGAAAAACAGGAGGAATAAATAATATATGAAAACGTGCGCAAATGACTGTTCTACAAATTTGATAGAGAAACATTGAGTAAGAAAAGCGAAAATTGTTGGTGATTTTCATCTCATTTTTAAGGTAAACAATGCCTTAAAGAAGAATGGGGAAAAGAAAAGAGAAATTTTTTTTAAAAAAGGGTGTTTTTTATGGGTTTCGAAAGAAGTTGTAATTGGCTGAGAAATCTCTTGCTACGGCTCAACCAGTCACAACTAAAACCAAAACCAACGGCCGTAACCGGTAACTTGCTTGCATTAATCAGTTCTGACGTGCATGTCCTGGCAACCTCGTTCCCAGGGTTTTCTCCTACCCACCCTCTCTCTCTCCGTAGGGTAGGTAGGAGAGAACCCTGGGAACGAGGTTGCTGTCCTGGTTTTAAAAAAGGCGTTTTACAGCGATGCACGCCAATCAGAAGTGTCGTCTCAAGTTTATTTTTCAAGTAGCTTGATTGCAGGCTCTCTATTATTTCCACAAAGGACTGCAAAGGACCGAACGAATATGCCGGAGAACGTAGGATCTGAGAAGACCTGATCAGCAAAAATGAAAAGTAGACATATAATTCTGCAAGCAGAATACTGCAATGCTGATCGTACTACGTGAAAATTAACTCTGCAAGACATCAACACGACACCGAAAGAACTCAAAACAGAGCGGGATTGTAGCCATAGACAGCTGTTTCGCCCTCGTTGGGGCTCGTCAGTATGGCGTAACAACCAGAAAGCTCTGGTGCAAAATATCCTTGCACTCTGATTTAAGCTCTAACCCAGAACTCTCAACACCCACAGAATCACGCCATACCACGTGTCTTCTGGGGGGCAAGAGTCCAAGTGTCAAGTTGATGTCTCGCAGAGAAAATAAATAGTTGGTTTTGTCCGTGTGTTTAAAGGTTGGTTTTGGCCAACTATTTATTTTCTCTGCGAGACATCAACTTGACACTTGGACTCTTGCCCCCCAGAAGACACGTGGTATGACGTGATTCTGTGGGTGTTGAGAGTTCTGGGTTAGAGCTTAAATCAGAGTGCAAGGATATTTTGCACCAGAGCTTTCTGGTTGTTACGCCATACTGACGAGCCCCAACGAGGGCGAAACAGCTGTCTATGGCTACAATCCCGCTCTGTTTTGAGTTCTTTCGGTGTCGTGTTGATGTCTTGCAGAGTTAATTTTCACGTAGTACGATCAGCATTGCAGTATTCTGCTTGCAGAATTATATGTCTCTATTATTATGGGTTTTCACATGACGTCACTAAAATTAAAACTAAAAAACTGTCAATCCTACCGAGATTTTACTTTCACGATGCATTAGAACAGCTGAAAACTAATTTTCATACAAATTTTCGCTTCTTGGTTTTGTGATAGAGTACGCTTGAATTTCCAAGCTTTTGCGTGACGCGGCATTTACATGACGGCCAAGAGAGCTGTCAGGTAGGTTAAAAAAATGACTTATTTCAGGAAATTTTGCTATCTAAACAGTTCATGTGTTAGAAAACGTATTGCTTTAATGTTTATGAGTTTCTCAAAGAATAAATTCACGCTTTTGTAGCAAAACTCGGTAACAGATGTTTCTGTTGGTTTCCGTCCGCCATGTTGGAGCTCAACTAGGTGAGCACCAGCATGGCGTCTCCATACAAATCTCTATAATCTTCATTTCAAATCTCTATAAGTTTGGGTAAAACATTTCTTCGGATATCTCGTATACTAAATATTTCTCTGACCTGAATCTTGGCGAGGGTCTTTGTATATGTACCTTCTTTCATTTCCCAGATTCTGGACTTTATCTATTGAACGGTTTTCATTTTTATTTTGATCTATTTTGAACGCCGTGAGACCGAAAACCACCAATAGGGGAGCATGCGCGAGGGAGCGGGGAAGAAGAGCCGGCTCCCAAGACCAACGCAAACTTTGGCACAAACCTCAAATAAGAGATTCTACTCGAAAAACAACCAACCATCCACCCGAATCTGTACAGCTTACTGTACCTTTTCTTGAAGTAAACACGTTTCTTCTTTTGTCAACAAACCGCTCAGCTCTACAAACACGACATAGAAAGGAGCCTGCTCTGGTCCTTTCTTGGTTCCAGTCTCTGAGGAGATGCCATCCAATAGCAGACTTCCTGCGCATGTGTAGTCAACCAGTTTAATTTCTCTGAAACTTTCAACAGATTCACACAATGCGTCGTAGACCATTTTCTCAGTCGTATTTTGAGGAAGAACCGTGCCTCTACGGTACTGGAATTCCAAGACAGGAGATTTATAGTGGAAGCGTGCGACTCTCACCACATCCCCTATTCTGTATCGGTAAAGACCACCCGGCGTAGTTATAACTAGCTCGTAGAGCGAGTTTACTTCGAGATCTTCGACTAAACAAGTCTATGATGAAGGCAAGCAAAAGAGGAAAACTCTTTACTAAAGACACCTGGAAAACCTTCAACAACGGCAAGGTATCAGTACATTTCAGACTGTACAGTAAGTCCGGTATAGTCATTTAGAGACAGTTTATCTGACTGGATTTGTTAGAAGGTGCATGCAATGGGTCTCTTGAGAGCCAAACCCAAGAACCAAAAACTCACCCTCCACACCCATCAAACTCATAACTAATCAATCATTCCTCCACCTAGCACTGCTATTCTCATCATGATTATCAGTCAGAGCATTGATTTGGTTGGATTAGCCCGCAGGCAAAATTCTTTGACTTTTTTTACTGCTTTCTACATTGAAACTCTAATCAAAGTGTCAAAAGCCTCCTACCCACTACTTTCCTACTTTGACACAGAGCTCCCAGCCACCCACTCATTGTTAGGTCTGCAGCATCAGGCTCGACGGCAGCTCCCTTCTTTTTCTCCTGCTACTCTGGCTTGAACATGCGCGATGCCCGTTTTCAAGCAAAAACTTAACGGGCAACTTTAATTTAAGCAAATTCACACAAACATTCACACACATATACTATACTGAAACAATTTCCCCTGTACGAGGTTGGCTTGCATTGGAAAGGAAACAGGGGTTCAAAATTCATTTCTCATCAACATTGTGACGGGGGAGGAGAAGGCAGGTTCGAAAAGGTTCAGGTCATGGCTAGATATTTGCCAACTGAGTTTTTTTGGTGCCTTTTCATGGACTGGGACGAAGTGAGTGAATTATGCAACTTCCAGGAAACTAACCGGAAATCCCTAAAGGTCTATCGGAATGCAGGTTCCACTTCATCTTGCATATTCTCGGAGTCTGCCTTTCAATAATGCTACACATTTTCATGATCAATTCATGAATGCTGCGATCACAAACGCGCGGTCTTACATCCCAACCAAGATGAAGAGGTTGAGTGAGTGAGCGTGCGATCGGGAGACACCTTTTCTATTTCGTTCATGATGGGACTGAAAAAGGATATTAAGTTAGTGGCGCTGAAAAGGAGGAAAAGTGAAAAGCACTTTTTTTACGGGTAACTGTACAGAGAAAACCTACCTTAGCTTGTTCTTTATGACAATTTTCAACAGGAACAAATTCAAAAAAGGCAGCTGACAGCATAGGAAGATACGTCGGCTCATCTTTTGGCCATAAATTGACACCAATGACTGATTCAGAACTTGTGTAAAGTGCAGAGTACATAGGCACGTCACCTGTGTATTTTTCTCGCAGCCTTGTTGCATACAATTCTTGTCGCCCTGAATAAAGAGGCAAGAGAAAACGTTGTAATCGCATCATTTTTAAGCCAGGTTTTTTACAAGGAACTGGAAATGATGGAAATTGCAATGATGAATTGCAATGCTTGCTTCTAAATATATATACGGTTTAGCTCCACAATATCCTAGTAGTCTTTTAACAATAAGAGAGTACTAACGTTATAATCTTCGATCAAGTGACGGGATTGTCTTAGTCGACTCTTCTATCATGACAAAGAAAATACTGGGAGACAAAGCGTTTCACCGCTGCACCGAAAGTATCGGACCAGGCGCGGATCCAGGATTTTGAAATGGGGGGTGAATTTTTGTAATAATGTAATAGAACCATAGCCTGGTTGAGGTGTTTGAGGTCTGTGCATCAGGGCCAGGTTGTTCAAAGCAGGGTTAAGATAACCCGGGGTTAGTGCAAAATTTGAATTCAGATATGAAAGCTTAAAAAGTAAATTCAGTTTTATTCTTTTTGCCTACAATGTGATGATTGGATGCTCCAAAAAGAATAGAGAAAATTATCCGGGAAAATGCTTTTGAACAAAAGGAAAACAAGCCCAGGTTAAAATTTTACCCTGGGTTAGCGCTAATCGGCCTTCGAACAACTGGGCCCAGCATGATTGAAGAGGGGCTCAGAAAAAGGGGGGGTGGGGGGGGGGGTGAAAATTCACCCATTTCACCTCCCCTGGATCCGCCCCTGCGGACAACCTTCCATTACATACCAGGAATGAAAAGAACTTTACTACATTTAAGAAGTTGCTCAAGAACTATTATTTTAAAATAGCTTATCACTTAGTTACCTTAACGTACTTTTAAACCTTTTAAACGTTTTTTTAACGTTTATTTCTTCACTTTTAAAAGCCTTTTTAACCCACTTTAGTCTTAGAATTCTTACAGCGTTTATCTTATATTTTAAGTTGTTTTGCATTTTATTATATATATACATTTTATAATTTTAATTCTTCATTTGTGTAATGCGCATTTGATCATATTTTTATGTTAATTTGGGCAATATAAATGATATCAAGTATTACTATTACTATGAAATAAAGTAAAATACAGCCAATGACAGAGCTTATGGGCGTGTCCTGAAACGAGTTAAGGTTTGCCTGCAAAAGGCGAAAAGCGATTCGTTCCATTCTCGTGTCCCCTTTTATTCTCTTATCTGATAGAGAGAAAAGCCTTAACAATTTTTTAGCATACCTGTAGTTACGCAAAGTATAATCCTTAAGTTTGGCCAGATTCTTGATGCTATTCCATCAAATCCTGCCTGGAATTCTTTTCGTAGTTCTTCAGCTCGTTTCTTGTCGGGTTGAAGACACCTTTTCAGCTCGCTAAAACAGTACCACATTCAGTGTAAACAATATATTACTCTTTATCGTTCACGTGTTTTCATCGTTGTTTCCTGATTTAGTGTTATTGAGCGCACTACACGGGACTAGAGTGTTTACCATTACACAAAACACCCGGGTGGAAATCTGGTGCATGAACATAAAAATACAAAATTTGACATAGTGGGTCAGAACTTACACCTGTTACGAAGTATATCCAAATCAGCTGAAATACTAAATGAGTAGGAAAATTGCATCGCCTCAAATCACATCCCATACTCTCTGAAGCTTTCCACACGGAAAGCCGCCTTGATTTTCCAACCGGAATTTCTGCTTTTTTTTTTTTTGTGCAAATGGCAAGTACCCTCGATCTATTGATTTCGACTCGTTTGTTGTTCCTGACCAGTTGTCCTGATTAAAAGTTTTGGGAGAGGTATGTGCACTAACACAAGGCAACACAGAGCTAAGACTTTTCCTTTAGAAGGCGTGGTTGACGGAAGGATGGAATTCCTCTTCCCTATACCATGTTCCATACTTAGGCCGAGTCTTTAAAGCACAGCTAGAGGTATAACCTTGGACTGACTTCTCAACTGAGTACGAAGTAGAAAAGAGAACATGCAAGTGGCAAAAAAAGTTAAATGCCCCTCATATAGGCGAAAATGCCCCTTATGTAGGAGATGAGGATCAATTTAGGTCCTTTGTTAATCCAAAATATTGAGACCACTACCCAGATATTATGTTTGTTCAGTTGTGAAGTGAAACCAAATATTATTGTGATCTCCAGATCAACTTAGATTTCTGGGAAACTGCCACCTACCCCACCCCTAAGCTAACATTTTCGCCCTAGGTGAGAAATAAGTGTTAATGTTAGCTAATGTTAGCTTAGGGGAGGGGAATGTGGGGAGTTTCCCAGAAATCTAAGCAAGTTGATCCGGAGATGACAATAATATTTAGTTACACTTTACAACTGAACAAACATATCTGGGTAAGTGGTCTCAATATTTTGGATTAACAAAGGACATTAATCACCAAAAGACCACCCGTATAGATCTCATGGTTAGCATGGTCAAGGTTACTAAATTTACAATCTAAAACAAAACAAACATGCCGACTTATCTCAATTTCAAGTGCGTCTAGAGTTATAAGCAACACCAAAATAGCTAGAGTTTCACCTCATAATATTGCCTAAGAGGCAAAAGAAATCGGCTCTCAGTATGCAAACACACAATTTGACACTTTCAATCAATATCGAAGGAATGAATTTACCTCCTCGCCCTTTTTTTGTACGAGATACAACAAGCCTCGGATGGAAAGGCGTTACCAGTATTCTTACGCCAATTTTATGCTGCATTTATTTAACATCAGTTTGAATGGTCGCGATCTGTTCGCAGGATTTGTGAATACAGCTATTTCGAGAAAGGTTGACGGAAAAGATGTGCACGCGACAATCCCGAAAGGTAATATGGGATATGATCGATACACTGTTCCTGGCGACTGTAGCTGTCGAACCTACTTTTGTTGCTTTCAGTTAACACTCGCAAACACATTTTCATGGCCTTTCGTGCCAATTCTTTGAAATTTCTCTGAAGAACAGTGAACTCAAAACCACCCACAATGCCTTTCGGGATTGTCGCGTGCACTTTTTCCGACAACCTTTCTCGAAATAGCTGTATATTCCACGAGTGCGCAAACAAGTGCTTAAGTAGGTAGCTGGTCAAATAATTGGTTTGGTTCACTCTCCCAAATGGTTAAGAATGTGGATCAAATGCAAAATTACAGTTCACATGAAATCCACCCGAATACCCCGTGCACAATAATGCCTTTTATGGTAGAAAACAAATATATTTTTATGGCGACTTGGCATGCGTTGTCGACAGTAAAAACCTCTCAAAGAAGTAATGGTCTATCGCTGTACTGTGGTATGGGTGAGCGAAGACAACGTGGTTGCAAGGCAAAAGACGAGAGTACCGCTGGCGCTATTGAAATAAGGCCGGGCACTAAGTAGGCGCATCTGAAAATAGCCTGGGAACAGTGCGTTCGTCTTTCAGAACTTTTCCAATAAACTGGTCGAACTAACTTCGTTAAACATTTCTCCATCTATTCTCTATTGCTTTTCCGTTGCTAGACACTGAACTGTCTTTGACTGGTTGAGAGTTAAATAGCCTGAAAGCCCATTACGCTGTGGGGTATAATTCTTACCTTCTTATCTTAGCATCCAATTCTAAATCAGAATCCAAACTTCCTTCTTCAATATCCTTCACAAGACGTTGCCAGTTGTTCTCTAGTTCAAGAAAACCTCTATAGGTGTACACGGCTAAGTTCGAAAATATAGTTCCGATGTTACGATCCTTTAAACCAAATAGTAAGTGAACATAGTACGACGCGTGGCTTTCCAAAATCTGAAAGCCGGGCCCTGGAGTTGAGAATATTGCCAACTGGGATCCGCTTGGTGTAACATTACTAATACCACCTCTAGGAATTCCGCCTTCAGTCGTCTCTATGCTTCTACCTTGTCTATAGAATCCCAGAGTTTTCTGAAGATTAAAAGTCTGCAATTTAGAGAATAAAATAATATCAGGTTAGCTACACTACAAAACACGGTAAGACCAATAGATCACAGCCGAATCACAAGGCTCTGAATTAGCTGAGGCGCAAATGGTTTAGATTAGCAAAACAAACAACTTTCTACGCGCAGCACAGCTTTTGGCACCTGCCTCCTACCCAGACGTCTCTCTCTCGATGAAAATTGGCGCGCAAAGGAAGGCGGGAGGGGGACAACACGCGAGACGTCAGTAAACCTCTCGTCTGTACCCTTCCCATGGTCCCTTGCGGCTCACCACCAGTCTCTCCCTTTTGGCGCACGCCTGTACCATGCGAAAAACGAAGCACCTGAGGAGAAGGCTGTTTTGATTCACTTCTTTGCTTTTTCGTGACTGCAACACTACCAGAATATTACCTTCTATCGAGAACGAAAACAAACGCCGAAGAATTTCTCTTTCGATTCGGTTTTTGGCCTTATGAATTTAACTGCAGGAGAGTTAACCTCAGTTTCAAAGAAGGCGAAGTCACTTTTTAAGTGACGCGTTCGCTCTTATCGCCGTCGTGGTATCTTAAACTTCCTACTGTTGTCAATAAAACAAAGACCATATCCTTTAATGCGGCACACACCTATATAGCGGAGTACCCCTCTTCCCCGCTAGTTTTGACGCATCCTCGGAGACCCAGAGGCAGATAGTGGGAACGAAGAAAAGTCTAAACGGGCAGAAAAATATGGCACGAAAAAAAGTAAAGAACGGCGAGAAGAGCCCCTGGGGACAATGTCTTACCAGACCAGTTCCAAACGGTCGCCGCCGTTCTGGCTTCTGATTGGTGCCAGAAAAACACAAGTTTTCTGGCACCAATCAGAAGCCAGAACGGCGGCGACCGTTTGGAACTGGTCTGGTAAGACATTGTCCCCAGGGGCTCTTCTCGCCGTTTTTTACTTTTCTTCGTGCCATATATTTTTCCGCCCGTTTAGACTTTTCCTCGTTCCCACTATCTGCCCCAGGTTCTCCGAGGATGGTTTTGACGAGAAACAGCGTATTTCTTGAAGTGCGGTAATACCTTCTTCACTTACCTCAGGAAACGCCGAATACATCGCACTCGTGAGTGCAGCTCTTGCCATAAAGAATAAATACACCTGACTCTGAACACGAGGTATCATAGTTGGGGAGCCTGTGGTTCCTGACGTCACCGCCAGTTTACTCGTCTTTTCTTTTGTCAATACTGCATCTTCACCCTTAGCGATCCTGTCTTGTTAAGAGAAATAGCAAACAAGTATTTGAGACATTTTTAAGGGAAATTTTAAGACATTCTTGCCCTGATCCAGACTGGTTTAGCAGGGTTAGGCTTTTGTACTTTATGCTTTTATTTGCCCACTAAAATGCTCCATATCCATAGCCATATCCATATTCAGATTGTGCGAAAGATACATCAAATGATTCATATGTTTAAACAGAGCCACCCTCTAGGGCCTGTGATAGAGCAATCATCTACCCACGGGATACCCTGTAGCCTGTGTGCCACAGCCCCCTCCCCTCAAACAAAATCAGGGGCCTAGAGATCCCCGATTTTGTTTGAGGGGAGGGGGCAGCCCTACACAGGCAATACATTGGAGAAACATAACGACCGGCTCAGTGACAGATTTGGAGAACACAGATGCCCCATAGAAAGCCTTAAATCAACATCACCTCAACCATCCTACTGCCTTTTAGACCACTCTTTCTTCCAGATTATCCCATCAAGGACATAGAACTCATTCCTTTAGGACTACTGCATTCAGAGAGGGACAGTATCGAAGAATTTTTAATTTCTAAAGGCAAAACACTTGAGCCCTATGCGGGATAAACAGACGAGATGAAACTTAATTATTTACATATATTTTCATAGTAACCTCTTTCTTCATTTTTTCATCCGTTGTATTCCTCCACCAATCACTTTATTATCTTAAATACTGTAACTGTTTATTCTATTCTCACTTTTTAATAGCTTTTTTAGCCCCTGATGAAGACTACAGTTTTGTCTAGTTGAAATATTGGGCAAATAAATTTGTAAATTACCAACCCTTAGCTGTCCAATCAACCTTGCCATCAATTGTAAGTGTTTACAGGCTGGATACCCTATAAAATTCTCAAGACCCTGAAAACCCCACCCCGTTAGGCAGCTCAGGTGTTCCCCGCCCCGCCCCGCCTCCCCCTCTGGAGTGTGCATAGTTTCTTGTCGTCGTCACGCAACGCTGAGATAATGGCCGCAGTGACAGACATGAGTGTGCATGGCTTACCCACATATTCCTTGTACGAATCCTTGGTCGTCAGTGGAACAAGTTTTATGAAGTCTGCACTGTTCTGGATGCTTTCAAAGTTGTACTCTCGCCCAAAAACGGTGTCTTGATTGCTGCTTACAATCTCCATAAGTAACTTTTCTTGTACTGTGCCACAGTCGTTTGCCTCCCGATCAAAGCGTTTTCTCATCCGCCCTCCGAAAATCCGCTGAACCATAATAGCCAGATAATTCTGAATCAGACTTCGAAAATTGTGAGATTTTGATCTGTGTTGGCGAAAAATGTGAACACACGCTGAAATCGTGATGCATGCCAAGAAACCAAATATGGCAGCGACGAGGATATAGGTAAGTTTACTTGGCAGCGCTGCTATAAAAGACAGTGGAACCATGATGAACGCACAGACTTTGACGTAAGTCACTCGAGCCATTTCTGATGATTTTTAAACGGTATTGCAGTTTCTGCATCAAGAAGTCTCCACTATTTTGCGCTCTAAAATTTGCGTGTCTCGATATGTTGTTTGGTATGCTAATGTTCTGGACCCCGCATCATATCAAAGAACCATGAAGCGATATCAAAAATAGAAAATGCTAGTCACGCAACGCTGACGCTACAATACAACACGCATTGACGCAATTTCGTTCCAAGGGGACGGGTAGGAGAGGACTCTGGGAACGAGGTTGGCATAAGCCTGAGGGGCGCAAGAAAGAACGGACCCGTGAGAGGGAGACACGCAGGCGCAGGCTAGGTTGGCATTTACGAGGTCCTCTTGCCCTCATGCGGCCGGCGAGGGGCGGGGGAGGGGGGGGGGGTGGTTACGTATGTCCCTAGTTAGACTGTAAAACAGTCGATTTTTTCTCAAAATCGGTTTAGAGCAGCGTAAGAATAGAGTAAAAGTCTCACACGTGTGAGGAGAGAGAGAAAAGAGAGGGAGAGAAATAAAAGGATTTTTAACGTCTCGTATAAATTCCCCAGTCTCGTTCTCTGTTTCCCTCGCTCCAGACCTTTTGTTTGACTGTTCGCGCGTACTTTCAACCAAGTTCCTAGTCTGAATTTTAAGCGGTCTTTTCGCGTTTTGAGGTATAGGCCATGTCTCTGTCGGTATTTAGCCCATCTCCGTAGTCGCCATTTCATCCAGTAGCTTCCAGTCTTATGTCTCTGTTTCAAGGTCATATCCTACCTTATCTTACCCCGACAGGGTCTCAATGGCCATTTATGGCCTTTTCATGTAAGCCCGGATGACCGATGATCTCACCCACCTCTGCCTGTGTGACAGCCGTCCCTCCTCGCTCCTGGCCGGTAGGGACGATTCGAGGAGAGAAGGCTGTCTTTGCAGGCTATGATGATTACACTTAAAAAATACCCAGACCACTGGCAATTTAAGAATTTAAAAACAAGAAACAATCAAAGAGTCGTAGTAAGGATCCAGGTAGAATCTCAAAATGGTCCAAAATGACTCCAACCCAGTTATGGTCCTCAGCCTCACCAACTAAATAATAAAATTGCTTTATTTATTTTTGTTTTTCATTGCCCCTATTAAAAACAAGTTTAATAAAAGAAAAATGTTACGGCGCACCTAGCCGATGTAACCCGGCCGTACGGCGCGTCCAACGTGGTTTAAAAGGTAGATTATTAATTTTGTTTTTATTCTATTTTATTTTATTAACTTCGCCTGTTACTGAACAATGAATAATAAGTAAATGCTTAATAGGCAGGGGTGCCACAACAGCGATGAGCTAATTACAGTGGTCCCAGCTTAAAAGGCATATAAGAAACAATAAAACTTCATGTGACAGTTAAAAACAACAGCTGAGACGGACAGACACGTTACGTGAAATGTTGCAAGACGAACAGATTGTTTTCCAGGATCGTGGGTTCTCTAGTACTTGTACATGATGGATTTGAATTGGCTGAACTGAAGGTTGTATGAAAGTTGAAGATCATTTGCTAATGTGTTCCAGATATTGTGGTTCTATTAAAAAGGGATCTCTGAAAAGTGACAGTATTACATTTCATTGAAATAAAGTGAATGTCATTACGGTTGCTGTTAGATCTCCGTAGTGCGAGTAACTAGGAGTTGCGGGAGAACAGAGGGACGAACTCTAGCTGTCCCATTACAACTTGAACTTCCCGGTTACAACTATTGACAAATAGTTTTGCCACGGCCTGGTAATGGTGGTCCAACAACAGCCCAGTCACTGCCCGCCAGCAGTAGTAGCAGGCAGTTTTTAATCTTTTCCCTGTTATTCTCCCTGTTTCTTTGTATTATAACTTCAGATAAGGGATTATAAAACTGTCTGAAACTCGATCCCTCTAAACACACAACAGTTACGTATCGATACAGGAAAGACATCTTTGATGAATATTCGCGCTAATTTTTCATTCCCCAAAATTCTCATACAACAATAACACTCTTTATTTGCATGACTATAACAAAGAATTGAAAAGAACAGAAGCTTACAATCATCGCCTATTTTAACAATTCAAGAGGGTGTCAATGGGGTCAGTAGTAAACAGCTAAAAATATGCTACTTAGTCAGTAAACAGCTAAAAAAACACTAATTAGTCTGTAAGCAGCAAAAAAAAAACGTTTAGTCAGTTAGTTGGCATTGTTGTTGAGTCCTGCAGACTTTAAAATCGTTTATAGGGTGGTGTTTCCAAATCAATCACTTCC
>JBBMOI010000004.1:35907500-36022500 GCA_038088405.1 Porites divaricata
TTTCAATACACTGTTAACAATAACACCACATAAAAAGAAGAAGAAAAAAGAAAGAACAACGTATGGACCTTTAACACGATATTCGCGGTTGGTCACCCATCCAGTTCGTAACCCCGACCGACAGGGCTTAACTTGAGAACCTTTAGCTTAATTTAATTTTTATACGTGGCAACGAAAACGTCACGCATTTCGCGCAATCTGAATTTTCTGGGCGAAACGCTTTTTTGGGGGTAATTTTCTGTTTAGAATATCCGAGTAGACACAGCGAGAAAGTAAATTGTCATTTCGTAAACTACAGATTGTCATTTCGCAAACTACAGATTTTCATTTCGCAACTACAGATTGTCATTTCGCAAACTACAGAATTTCATTTCGCAAACTACAGATTTCAAACCAAACCATCCTTTTTTCTCGATTTTGGCATTCACTACACCTATTCATTTCCCCCTCTACCTTTTTCGCCTTTTTTTTAACTGGAATATATTCTACAAAACTAGACCAGTAGCCACATGCAGTCACAGACTGCCTTTTATTTTACTACCGTGATCAAACATTTTCTACCTTGATATCTTTTTACTACCGTGATCAAACATTTTCTACCTTGATATCTTTTTACTGCCTTGATGCAACATTTTCTACCTTGATATCTTTTTACTGCCTCGGTGCAACATTTTCTACCTTGATATCTTTTTACTGCCTTGATCCAACATTTTCTACCTTGATATCTTTTTACTGCCTTGATCCAACATTTTCTACCTTGATATCTTTTTACTGCCGTAATGCAACATTTTCTACCTTGATATCTTTTTACTGCCGTGATGCAACATTTTCTACCTTGATATCATTTTACTACCGTGATACGACATTTTCTACCTTGATATCATTTTTCTGCCGTGATGCGACATTTTCTACCTTGATATCATTTTACTGCCTCGATGCAACATTTTCTACCTTGATATCTTTTTACTGCCGTGATGCAACATTTTCTACCTTGATATCATTTTACCGCCGTGATGCGACATTTTCTACCTTGATATCATTTTACTGCCGTGATGCGACATTTTCTACCTTGATATCATTTTACTGCCGTGATGTGACATTTTCTAGAAGAAGACTGATGCAGGGAGGCCAAGACAGGGCCAGTTCTACTCGATGCGGGGAGCGACGAACCAAGCACGTGAGCAGCATCGTCGGCAAGGCGGTTATCATCCCTTAGAGAACGAACGATGTTGGAAGCAGTCGAACCCGTAGAAGAGGAGTTAGTCCCAGAAGAGGGCTGGTAATTACTTAATATCGTCATTAGGTTACGAATGAGTTCGTTAGAATCACTCATCTGGAGAACCTATAGAATAAGAACCGCTACGAGTTTTGAGATTTCAGCCTGTCAGGTCGTGCCTGATCCAGAAAACGCAACCGATTGACGGCAATTGGACTTACTGAAGTCTCTGCACCTTTTTCTGCGTCGAGAAATGTGCAAAAATTTACTCCAAACATTAAACTAAAACAGGATACAGGAAGGATGAGTATGTAAGAGCTAAATATTTTGAAGTGTGAGTGGGCGAAAAGCGCGGAACTTGTTGCCGCCCGTGGACACTCAATTAAAAAAATATTTCTTAAATACTGACATGAGCAACCTTGTTGATCCAAAACAGTTGAGAATGCTTGCGAATAGTTTTCTGGAAGGGTCAACGTCTTTGACTTAGTTTTTCCCCTTTTATCGGCGGCTATCCTTACTCTCTACGATCTTTGCGAAACGCTAACTCGGCAAACCAAGCTGTCGCAAGGCTGAACGGGTATTCCTTCCAAGTGACTGGGCTTAGCACCGCCTAAGAACTTTTAACTGACTTGAGGGCTCAGGTAAAATGCGGGGACCTTTTGCATCGAAAACAGACAGGAAACAAAGTTAACCCCAGCACTTGCCAGGGAAGGACGCATCCGTCTAAAGTGCAAGTACAATAATGACCCATGAAAGAACAATAAAACTTTTATCTCATGGTTTTTAACAAAACGTGGCCTAACTGTAATGGGTTTGGCGACCCCGATCACCCACTGTAATATCAAGAACGGAAAGAAATTATTTCGCCTCTTTCTCGACTTCACAATAAAACGCTGCCTCACAATAGAAAAGTTAAGTGTATACTTCCACTACGTCAACAAAGCTTAATTAATAGCTATTACTCTCAATTTTAACGCTGAAACTTTTACTAACATCCTAACATCACAGGCAAATATTGTAAAGGAAGGATATGTGTTGGCTAAATCGAATTAGTGAAGGAAGAAAGAACCATCGATCACAATTTTCTCACACTTTTCCACATAACAACTTGTTTTTGTATCACCTCATGCGATTACGGGGTGATGTCATGCAGGGGTGGGGGGGGGGGGGGGGGGGAGGCTGATAGGGGTAGAACCATTGTGAGCGGTGGTTAGGAGAAAAGTCCTAAGATACAGAAACTAGTTATGACCACAACCTCGATTTTATCAAAGGACAAAATGCAAGCCGTGTCATTCTTGTTTGAGAGGCCATTATCTAAGCAATCGTGCAGCGAATACTCTATTGATATTAAAAAAAACTCGCAGAAAAGTATCAAACTATTGGAATACCCCCTGTCCAGCGGGCCCCCTATCAGCTATATTAAAGAGGTCACCCCCCCGATCGTATCTTATCTAAGAAAATTCTCAGAAAGAGCAGTACAGCACGGTAGGTCACTAAACAAACAACAATTGCATTAACTTCCTTTATTTTCTCTGCGAGTCTAATAACAGGGTTGGAAAATGGACAAGGGATTTATTTTAACTTACGGTATCTCCTCAGCTATTTTCAAAAGATAACGGATGTGTCATGGCACTTAATGCAGTAAGTAACCTTTGAGGTACATGTTCGTATAGAATACCTCACGGCCTCGGCCGGCTAAAGAAACAAAAGAAAGGCAAAGGAGTATTGAGAGCGTAGACAACCTTTGATCGGACCGTGGGAGGTCAATGGAAAAGCACCCAGCGATTTCCTTCCCCCTTCAAAGGTCGATTCACGAGCTTAATGATAAGATTTTTCGATTACTTTATTGAAGGGGATGATATCACAAATAAGAAAAATCTTTACGTGCTGCATGGGGGATTGGGTCATGGGTGGGCGGGATACTCCCAGGATAGGAGTATAGATTTCCCGCAAGGGTATCCGAAAGGAAAAGATGGTAGCTCTATTCTAACGATTAACTTAAGTAAGAAAGGAAGCCAAAAATTATTTTCATGAAGTGTAACTTTTCTCTAAGGTAGATTTAATTCTCCATCAATCATACCCGTACATCCTTTCATTTAGAAACGTCTCCTCCGGTTACAAGGCGAAGGCGTTAAAAAGGTGTCAAAGGAGGGCCACTGCCCTTGTCGAACACTATCTGCATAAAGGATTAATTTTATTTCCCTTACCTGCTGATAAGAAAGAAAGGACACGACACTTGATCTTATCACCAAACGAATTTTACTTAACATAAACATACAAACTCACATGACGGCCTTTGCTCTTGTCGTCTTTATTTTTTGGCTTGAACCATACTAGCCTGACAGCAAGCCTTTTCCCCCTTCTGTCTAGACGTGAATGTTTCAACTGAAGAAAGGGTTGGTGTTTGCTAAAATATGTTTTCTAATTTCCAATTTCTGTTCCCTAAATTTCGTGCTTTTTTTTCTTCAGCCCAACACTATGTTTAAAAGGAAGTACACAGACTTCATTGATTTTTTTATGTTTCTTTTCTTTCCTTTTTTTTTTCAAAAATCGACAAGCAGACCGCCAGCGAGGCTATCTCCTCTTTTTCCCAGCCCCACAATCCTACGCTAGGGTCAGTAATTCTATTTCAATGCGCGAGTTGGACAATCTCTAAACAAAAAATACAAGGTACCCGTGAACAGCCTAGTCACCTCCTGAGCTGACAATAAAGAGAAACTAGTTCTGATCACGGTCGGAAAAAAACAATATAAAAATGCTCAGCCAAGCAGAAAAGGTCTCGTACATCACGGCAGCAAAAAGATATCAAGGTAGAAAATGTTGCATCACGGCAGTAAAATGATATCAAGGTAGAAAATGTCGCATCACTGCGTTTCACTGCGACGATCATACCTTCATTTCATTTCATTTCCGCAGTTCATATATGATTCATTTCATATATCATTAACAAGGTAGAAAATGTTGCATCAAGGCAGTAAAAAGATATCAAGGTAGAAAATGTTTGATCACGGCAGTAGAATGATATCAAGGTAGAAAATGTCGCATCACGGCAGTAAAACGATATCAAGGTAGAAAATGTCGCATCACGGCGGTAAAATGATAAGTAGTAATATGAGGCCCTTCTGCCAGTAGCCAATCAGCGTCGAGTATTTATGTCACGTGGTACAAATGGACCAATCAGCATCAAGCTGACGTCACCCCTACGTCACTATGACATCAATCATTACCCATAATGCATCGGGAAAACTGTCAATCATTTTTTGAGTGACGTCATCACGCGCTTGCGCAATAAACACTACACTTTTTCATACTAAACAACTTTTATTCACAACCGCTGACCTATTTCTTTTATTAGTTACACGGTTAAGTGAGCAATGTTACAGTCATTTTCCAGGGGTGCGGGTGTAAGGTTACCATCCATGTACATCTGAACTTCTGTGATATCATCTCCATCGGGTTTAGGGAAAACAATGTCCTCTGGACGAAAGGAAAAAGCATCTTCTACCAACCTCTTTTGCTCTAACACAGTACAAAAATAACTATCAGCAGTCATGTAGCTTAAGTTTATCCAATCTGGGTAAGCACCATATATGCTTCTGTAATATTGAACATGTGTTTCATCGAGAGGCCAGCGAGAATCGTCGATGCAATACACTCTTCGTTCTAGTATCCAGTTGGTGATGTCGAGCATGATCCTCTTCATAACATATAGTTTGTACCGCGGATAGTTTTCGTTTTCTTTGTGACACGCGATGATCTTCATGTAGTCAATGAAACAGTGGATGGTTTCCCGAAACCTGAACTTCACATGATGGTACCTTCGTAGCGACAGCATGTTGACTTTCCACTCCTGAGTCCCAGAGTCCTCCAACACACGTTCGATGGCTTCAAGAATGGACATGTTTTGCAGGTCACAGTTGTCCCATTCACTTGGAAAGTTTGTAATGTCTAATAGTGGTGCAGGTGGCGGCGGTGTTGCGGTAGTGAGAATTCCTCCTGACACATGTATCGACGAACCTCCATCAACGGCAACCATGTTGGAAAAAGTGAAGGATGTGACTCACGTTACGTATTTATAAAAACAGGATAGAACCAATGAGAGTCAGCTTGGGAACCATTCCTTTTTTTTGTATCCAAAGAGGGGGGTATACCCCCCCATACCCCCTCTTGCACGTATTTTTCACATGGCGCGGTTACTCAGGTATAGAGTATATGAGGAAGAGAGAGGATTGGAGGTTCACAGTTCTATCGCCATGGAAGCAAAAAGGGCCAAGCTGGAGTGCAGTGAAAAAGTGGAAGAAGTGAAGGAAGAAGAAAGAAGAGGATGTTGTATTTGTTTGAGCGAAGAAGATGAAGATCTACCAGTGACCTCATGTTGTGGGCAAGCAGTCCATGTGAGTTGTTTGGATCTGGCCATTAAACCGTACCCGCATTGCCCGCACTGTAGAGAAGTGATGGAAACGGTAATATTAATACTGTTGATATTTTTTCTCTTTTCTTGTTTGCTTCTGCTTCGTTATTCATATGGTCCAGAAAGTATCTTCATGTCAAACATCTGTGAGTTTAAGGAAGATGGGGGACTGTTTAGAAGCAAAGATGCATGGGAATCCCAACCCGCGATAGAAGAATGAAAGGACTCTTTGTTCCATTATAGGTTCATGTTATACAGAACCGCGAGACATACTTGACGCTGGTCAGTGACATTGGAGTAAAAAAAGTGAAGCGGGTTCATCAAGACAAAGAATATTTTTATTTAGATTTTGGCGAGATTGTTTGTACAGCTGGTTGTAAAACGGCAACGTTACAGATGAAATTTTTTTGCGGTTTGAATATGTTCATACAATCTGTAAATGCGATTAATGGTGTTGGTCTTGTGAGTAAAAAACAAATTAAAGATTAAAATGAAGTTTAGCTTGCATGATTGTTTTCACTATGCGTTCTGTCCATGTTTTTCTCCCCTTTAGTTTATTGATGGCGTTAATCATTTGTCTGTCTGCCTTCCATTTATCTTCCAAGGACTTTGCTTTAGCATAAGCAATATCGTGTCTCATAGCAATGGTGTCCAATCGGTTAATACCGTGATCTCCTCGTTTAAGTCTAGTCTTGAGTCTAGTACCAGGACCCATGTAATTATAACCTGGCCAATGAAGTTCCACACCAATGTTAGCCAGCACGTGTTGAAGATCAAATTTCCAACGGGTGGGTCTTTTTCTTAGGACTTTCTTTTTAGGCATGTCTATTTCTTTTCCTTCTCGTTGGATATGACAACCAATTGGATGTCAGATTTTCCACTTCACCTTTCCTTTTCTTTTTTCTCTTCTGTAGAGTTGGATGCGCTGACGTTGGAGTTGGTTTCTTTAGAACGGCTTTTATCAATTCTTCAAAGGCCTTTGTTTGTTCTTCTTTGGGAGCATCCATTATAGAAGAAGACAAGGGTCCTTTTTTATATCGACGGATGCTCGATGCCACTTTAGGTGCGAGATTCTTGAGTTGAGTTTGTTTGATGCCTGCCGGTAGTTTACTACGTAGTAGTTTATCTTGTTGGGCGGACAATCGAGCTGCTTTGGTGAGGTTGGGATCGCTCGTTATTCTCTGAGCATGTTTATTGACGAGTGCTTTCATTTCTTCGGGGGGTATCATGACAACCTCGTTCATTGTGGTAACGCTACAGAACAGTTAGGGCAGAGCTCAAGATCGTGGTTAGGTTGTGTAGAATGGAACAGACAATCGGGGCATAGGAAACGATCTTGCGTTCTTTTCAATAATTGATTTTGTTTCGTATACAGCTGGTCTTTGAAGTGTAGTTGCTTTTTCAATTCGTCGAGAGTGTCGTTCTGCTCAGAGATGATCGAGACAAGGTTACTCAACACTCTTTTATACTTTTTACAATTCACACATCTTGCGGGACACAACGACAGACTTGCTCTAATCCTGTCCATAATCCAGATCCCCCTCGCTGTTTCATCAATAGTTCCTTCCTCCGTTTGACTGAAGAATTCCCTTTACTCATAGTTCTTAAAAGGTTTTTATGAGGTCTGAGCTTTCCTATAGTCTTTTGATCCACAGGAATGTTTTTCCTTAATAGGTTCAAAGTAATTTCACTGAGAGCATTTATTTGATCTTTGTTGGCGTGTCGAATTTTCTCTTGACGTTTAAAACGATTACTTTCCTTAAGGATATCACGAATGAAAGGAATGTGCGGTTTAACCTTTGACATCACGCCTTCCTCTTTCTTTTTTTCCTCCCTGTCGTCGCTGGCACCGGAGTTGGTGGTGTCGGAATTGCAATCACGGGGTTTGAATCGACTGCCTTGGGTGTGACCGTCTGTGCTGTAGGTTTCCCCTTTATAACAGCTCCTACACCTGTGGCAATGGCACCGGAGGCGAGTGCCGTACCAGCAGTGGTTGCCAGAGAACCGATTGTTTTTTTGGCAATTTTTTTGGTTCCTTTCTTTGCTGCCTTTTTGAGGATTTTTTTACCCGCCTTTGCAGCTGCTTTTTTTCCGCCAGCTTTGAGAGCCTTTTTAGCAGCCTTTTTTGCAAATTTTTTCCCTGCCACTTTCACTACTTTTTTTCCCATTGCCTTTGCTATAGGTCTGAAGAGACTGCTGAAACCACCTCCTTTACCGCTCCACTTCATATATCTTTTCCATTGCTCAGGAGTAAAGTAACCTTGCATCGATTTGTATTGACCTCCCCCTCGCATTCTTAATCTTTCCCTTAATCTTTGACGTCTTTCCTTTGCGCTCAGATAATGTCCCGTGGCTCCCGAACGTCCCATTCGTGTATAATCTTTACTTTGACCCAATCCACTTCCAACTTCTGCTGCTCCAAGGAGCAGCTCGATGATACCTTTACCGCGTTGGTTTGGCATATTGCTGCGTATGTTTAATTCTGAGAAAGAGGACAGCCTTTATAGCATTTTTTTTATTTTCCATCTACTCCATCTCCTCCCAAGAATTGTTGTAGAATTGTTTGTGAAGGAAATAAACGTTTATATTTACAAAGAATATGATCTGGAATCGGAGGAGTAAAATCAATAATAATTTCTTCCAATGTTTGTTGTCGCAATAAGAAAGAGTCTATATCTTCCATAGAGGAACCTTGCATGTGTGTTCGTATCTCAGTCAAAGCCTTTGCATGCGTAGAATAAGCAAACCGAGCCATATCCATTTTGATGGGATATTTGTTGAATTCAGTCCATCCTTTGACGAATATCCCCACAGCTGTTAATACAGCCGTCAAGAGAACCTCTTGTAGAATAGGTCCAATGATGACCCCGCAAGAAGTGATTAGTAGTGACATCGCATTAAAGATAGTATTAAAACGTTTGAATCGATAATACAACTTGCGATAACACCACCACTTTTTATGGTGGTGGAGAATAGTTTGTTCTTTCATGATGGTGGTGTTACTCTCGTAGAGGTTCTCCTTACACTGGGTCGGTTTCTTGGATTATTTCCAACTGCTGTTCGAGTATTGGTCACCGTAGGTCTTCGTCTATTTTGCTTGTAGGTGGTAGTCACTGTATTTGTAGTGACTATATTACTTATTTCTCGTTGATCGGCAGCGATATCATCTAACAATAAACGTAATTGTTGTTGCATTCGCCCCTGCCTCGGAGCCCTAGAACGAGTAACTGGTCGTTGCCTTGTTCTAGCTGACCCTACTGCTCGCTGTGTTGTTCTAGCTGATCTCACAGGAATACGACGTGTCCTGGTAGTATTGGTCTGAGTACGACGCCTTCTTCTTTGACGACTCGCTCCGGTACTAGTACTTGTGGTATTTATTCTAGATGGGCGCTGCTGATCGTTACTCCCGGTTCCTGCTGTAGTGGGTGCGCCTAAATCCAAATCAGATTGCTCAATGGCTTGTTGTAGAAGACTAGTTGTATTGGGCTGTCGATTTTGACCCGTTCCTACTCCAGTGGTTCTGGGAGATCGGTTTCTTACAGGGGTTGCAATAGGGGGAGGTAAAGGATCTCCTATACGAGGAGTGTCAGGATCTACAGGTTGAACATCAAGCACGTCTGCAAACAATTGTCCATAAGCAGAAGGGTCTTCTCCAATCTCGTTTAGTTGTTCACTTGCTGTTAAATTTTGTACATATTGAGTGGCAGCATCATCGCTTAGGGGACTGTTACTGTCCATCCTCGTTTCCACAAATGTTCAATGAGTTCACGAAAGTAGGTCTCGTTGTATCTATCAACCACACACCAAATTTGTCGTCTACGTCTGTTCTTCACGTGATTATATACTTCTTGAAAGGCGTTGTAATCCATGGAATTAGTGACGTACTTGATATAGTCCTCAAATTGTTTTTCCACATTGCGCCAACGGAGTTCCCGTTGTCTCATTTGCTCTTCTAACTCGTCTGCATACTCATTCCCCAGAAGGTGTGGTAAAAAGTCCCCATCTCTTATTTTCTTCATAATGTTTGTGTGGAAGGCATCGGAGTTATCCACAGATATTAAGAATTGATCAAGGAGTTCCTCCTTGATTCTCTTTTTTCTGCTTTTTTGAACCTGCGCATTTAGTTGACTCACATGTCGCGCGTCGTCTTTTGGCCACATTTTCCTCCCCGAGTGCCTCGTCCGTTTGCCAACAACGCATCGGACCTTCCCCTTTTAATACATCACTAAACACTCGTTGTGTATTAAGACTAGACGGGTGAAAATCAAACAACATGTATCCGTATGGACGTTCGGTAATTTTATGGAATGTCTTTAGGATCAGACTCCAGTCATTTGGCAAAGCTTGCAATAAAAGATTTTTCAAGCCGAGTTGATCTCTGGGGTTTTTGAAAACCCATACATAATGGACATTCCTAGAAATGGTTTTAGAATATTTCCCTTGGGGAAAAATATCTTGCAGTAGATAAATTACACTCACATTTTTGTGATGAGAGTATTTGGTAAAAATGTCCAAGACATTTTTATCTTTACCGCATTCGTCCATAAGATCATCCAAGACTAGGATACCTCCTTTTGGAAACCATTTATTAATGTCCTGTTCCTTCGGGACCCCTTTGTGAAACTGTATACCACACTGTCCCATACGTTCATAGGCAGGTTGCCAAGCTCCATAGCAATAGTGTATATTGGAAGGTTTTTCTTGAAATAAATTCAAATTGCAACAGAGAAGATTCTCTACCAAGTTTGTCTTCCCGCTCCCAGAGGGTCCAACAACCATGTGACTCGCGGGCGATTTGAGTTCATAGCGCTTGGGTAACAGAAACATGACAAGAGTGATTCATTCTGGATAATACAACGATCCCTTTTATTTACGAGAAACGCAACGTTGTTTACAAGGATAATCACAAACTTTTTTCCATTGTTGTTCGTTAGTAATTAATCGTTTTAACATTGTTCCAATTTCATGATCATTCTTCACATAATCCGTCGGGGTAAAATAGTTCAAGAACTCTTGCATGCCAGCACCTCTAGCCTTTGCCTTGAGATAAAATAAACAATAATGACCGCAACTGTTGCTGAACAGGGATTGTAGAGCCCGTCCGTTGCTCACCAAGTATTTCCATTGTTTTATCCATTTTTCTAGGGGTTTGACCTCGTAATACTCCAAAGGCATGGCATAACTATCCATTATTTCACACACACCATCCTTTACCCAGATAGCCAGCCAATGTTTCCCTGGTTTATCGTGAGGGTCTGTGTTCACAATGTAAGCGGCAGTTCCTCTTGGAGAGGCGGGTAGTCCATCGGATGGAAATACTCCCTTGAAATAACGGTTTAACAGACAATCCTCTCTACTCAGGTAATTCAACTGTTGATCACTCAATGCCACTGACTCCATTAGCGATAGATGTCGTAATTCACGTCTACCAAAGAGTTGACTTCTATGATATTTTCAAACTCTCCCAGGACGATCACAGTTGTTGTAGTGTGGGTAGTAAGAGAGCCAAGTTCAATTTCCAATCTAACGTCTCCGCTTTTATGGGGATTGAACATAGGCAGATCAGCATTTCCTCCACCCACATTGTTAAACATGAATAAAGTGCAATTTTTTGATTCCCCCCAATCTGCTTCTCTGATCATGTTAGGTTGCCCTTTAATGAGCACTCCACTTGCTTGCAGCCATCGGAAGTAACCTACGAAATCGAATGAGTCATCTTCCGATAATGCCAAGGTCTCATACGGATACTCTTCCCCACCCACAATCTGTTTGACTGATCTCACGTCCTCTTTTATGAAGGCATACGGGTAGTAGTCAGCTTCCCCAGTAAAACCTTCATTTTGCACAAGGGCAATGACCATTCTTTGAGGAATCCTTCCTTGAAACAGGTCGTTTTCCTCAAACCGCTTGCTAGTCTTACTTTTCCAGGAGAAAGTCCTCACTTCACTTCTCACCACTGGATAGCGTAGTACCGTACCGGCTGTGTTTAGCTTGAGCATGAGATCGTTGTATACACTGGAGTTTAATCTTAGTCTGCACAAATGAAACCTCATATCCAAATCTTCTGCATTTAATCTCAGTTTTTTAGTACCCGCCGTATAACTCCAGAATCCGGGTTCATTGAAGTGAAATTGAAACTGCATCTGAATTCCAGGTCTAAGCGCATAAGGGAACCAAAAAGGTTCCACATGAGGTTTGAAGCGCAATTGGACTTCAAAGAGACTGTTGTCAGTATCATTGATGTACTTTGCTGTTTCAGCTACGAGCAACTTATGAGATACTTTCTGATTGGCTGTAAGGTCAGCGACCTTGACTTCTTTGTTACTCGAACTTGTCTCAGCCACCTTTACCGGCATGTCCAAAGCATTAACCCAACCTTGGGGTCTCAGGATAGTCAACCCGTCTTCTCTGTTGTAGTTCAATAGTGTTTCCAGCATGGCCTTGTAAGGGTAGGTGTCTGTGTGTGGAGTGATGAGAGTACCATTCATTCTTACCACAACTTGTTTAATCATGCTGTGTGGTAGGTTGTTGACCAGATGTAGGTGGTCGGTTGTCTTGAGGGGATTTCCATCTGTTTTGGTTAGTTTTAATTTCAAAGTAAAATAACTCCTGTTTAAATCGACAAATTCTTGCATCTCGGGAATGTTAAATTCCAGGGGGGTAATACTCGTCCCAACAGGGCTAAAGGTGGATATGCGAAAATCATTGATACTGACGTCTGTCTTGGGAACATCAAAAATGTTCAATACAGGGTTCCTTCCCCCCGTGGAGACGGAAACGGGTGCCACGTCTGTATTCATGTCTTGCAAGTGTGTCTCATCTATCGACGTCCCCTCTTTTTATACCTCCTCATCTGTTTGGCTCTCCACCTTCTCAACCCTTCTCCGCGTTGCAGTATCCGCCGTCTCTTAACAATCCCCCCGCCTCGCTGAAAAGGAGGTTTTAACGCACGCATCATCCTTGGTGAATTGTAAGCAGGTGTCCACGGGTAAACAACCATGTTAACCAAAGAGATCGGTATACCCTTTTTTACTTCTCTTAATAGTACCCCTTACTACTTTGGATCCTTTTCTCTTTAGAACTCTGTTTCCTTTCTGTACTCTACGAAGGAGGTCTCCCCTTTTTATTGGAAAAATTTGTCGTTTAGAAGGGAAGAAACTGCCTCCCCGCTGTCCGTCTCCAACTACAGGAGGTGTATAACGTGTTAAACTTCCGCCAAGCATGGTGATTATTACCTTTATCTCTACATGTCCGTTCTCCTTTTATTCTTTTTTGAAGTGTAGGGTCACAATGGTTGGCTGATTCGTTTTGAACGAAACCAGGCTGCCATTTGTTTCCGCTATCTGGATAGTGATAATCTCAATGTTCACATTTCGAACATCATGATAATAAATGATCCTTGGTTCGAAATATGCTTGATCAGCATCCTTTATCGGCGGAGAATAACGGATTTCTCTCAACAAGTCGGTCACTTGACTCCCAACGATCATACTTTTTCCTACATCAGAGTAGATGTGAAGTGCCCTCTGTCGCAAATTTTTTCTACGGAAAAGTGTCTCATTCAAATTACAGCATTCCCACGTGTACATATTGCTAAGTTCCATCCAGTTACCATTCACCCGAAAAGCAACATCTCCAGTGAGTCCAGTGGAACGCGAACCTCTATCGGCGGGTATGGGGAAAGGTGTTGCAATTAAATTCTGACCTAGTCCACCATCTGCTTTCAACCATCCCATAACCGTGGCTAGGGTTTTATGAACGTGCACTTTACCCGTCCCCGCATTTCTAGATCGCTGTCCTATTAACATGACAGGTTTACTACCAGCGTTTTGTTTCCATAGAAATTCTAACCAACTGTTGTCCAGAATTTCCTTATCAAGACCAATAAGATCCGAAGCCATTTGTCTTATGGCGTTTCGAATAAAATTCATGAGCCCTTCCCCATCGACCACGGATCCATCTTCTACCACTCTTTTCAATGTCGATGTAGTCACTTCGAGGAATGGTGACACTGTCGTAGAATTGTCGAGATTCTTGATAGTAAATTGATACTTGAAAAACGCACCGTTTATTTTGTAGAGATCTTCAAATAACGCGATGTTAGGTAACACCACCCCTGCCAATCCTACTTTCCATCCGTCAGCCGACAGAATCGCTCGAGAAGGGAGACGAACCTTGAAGTCATTGTTCTTGTTAGTCGGGTGCTCTGTAGTAGCATCACTTGGTAAAGTCACGTAAAAACTGGTAGTCATAGTGTACACGTATATTATGAATCTGATTGAAGCTATCCGTTCCTAGTTCTTTTCTTTTATAGATTCTGAGGGATCCTCTTCACGTTTAAAATGAAGTGTTATGGAGGTATTCTTGCCCGTGTACCTAAAATGATTTCCACTGACATCTTTTAAACCTATAGAAATAGATTCGAATAACCCGGGTCGTACGGAAAGATATCGAAGCTTATGCCCATCTAGAGGTCGGAGTAAACCATATTCCTCTCGCTTATACACGATTTCTCCTAATAAATTGGAAAAATCTCCATTGAGAATACTGCTCTCCACTAAATTGGAATGTACTCGTACGAGTTCCGTTTTATCTTGTATTAGAAACGTCCAACTAGCGGCGTTGCTCAAAAAAAGACAGTGGCTTACAATTGCCCAATGTGGTGCCAAATGAAGTGCAGGTCTACTCATTCCATTATGCTTGAGTACATCATCCAAATCAAAAGGGGGTCGTGGTGTAGCAGAGTCCAGCATGTGTAGAGTTATAATTAAATTATTACCCAGTTCATAAGCCGATGTCTTCGTGTTGTACTTGATCCATCCAAAACTACGAGCAATTATTTCATGAAAACAGATACTCGGAATTCTATCGTACCCTCCTAAGAGACGTGTTTTTGAATTGTCCAGCAGTAAGTTTCCATTGGTCAGCCAACGAAATGTCAAATCTGTCCTATGCAAGGTAGTGTACATAGTGTGCAGGTGGTGGGTGTAGTGACTAATGCGATCATGGGTGGTGGGAAAAATTCTGCTAAAATTTTGATCTGGTATGTGTTGATTTATTTTCGTGAAATCATATAGATCGGTCATTGTGTGTAAGAATTGATGTTGACTTATAACTCCAGTAGCTGGAAAAACGCTTTTTGTCATGTCTATTTTAACCAGCGTAATATTTGGGGTACCATCTTGTTCATTGAACATTCGTATGTGCACCAAGTCGGAGTGTCCAGTGTCTTCGGGAATAACTTTCATCTCTATCGATTGGTCCCCTTCATATGGTAAGAATATGGATTGTAGTCCCACTTTCCAACCAGGCTTGGTCATATCTAACAGTATGGGTAGTCTTTGTTGGAATGTAACTGGAGTGTTGTACGGAAAGTCATTGGTGATATTACTATCTAGAGTCACGTAAAAAGAGTTTTTCCCCATTTTTCTTTATGAAATCGGTACCAACCGTCCACCTCTCTGTACCATAGCTGCTGTGATCTTTTTCTTGGTTCCTTTCAACTTATTGGTGATGCTTCTAAAGCTAGACACGTTTGGGAAGATAATTACGGGTACATCGGCATCTGGAACCGTTTTGATCAGTTGATTCAAGGTGGCTGTTCTGGGTGATTTTTTTCCACTCACGTTTTTTCTTCGCATGGCGCTTTTATACCTTTTTTGTATACGTCTTGCTCTAAGCATGCCACGCGCTTGAGCTGCACTCTGTCTGAAGGGTCTAATTCCGTTTGCCATGGTGACTTGTATGTTCCTTCACGTTCGTCTCAAGCCCTTTATATCCTTTTTGGGTACCCATGTGTCGTATTTAGCGGGCCACCCTTTCCATCGGACTAACACTCTATTCTTTTGACGTTTGACCACTTTGTCGAATCTAAAGACCTCTTCGTCTGACACGATGACCTTTTGGAGGTCTTCATTGTAAAAAGTACCACGAATGGGACTTCCATCCCATTCTTTAATCCTAAAGGTAGGAACGGGCGTCGCATAGACAGAATCCACTAAAAACACTTCTTCCGTCCAACCGGGTAAATACGATTTTTTAAACGTGCGGTGTTTTTGATTCAATCGTACCCTGTCGCCTCTTTTGAACCGCGGTTTGATCCTTTTGCCTGTTTTTCCATACAATCGATTCCAGACTGTGACTTCATTGGCATACGTGACATTCTGGGGTGCCATGCCGATACTTCGATGAGTACTGCGATTGTATCCACGTACTACAGCTTGCAAGATATTTTCGTACCTTAGGGTATTAGCGGACGTCAGGTACCTGTATAGTCTTTCTTTGAGAGTCCGGTTGAAACGTTCAGCGATGGCAGCTTTGTCATCTCCTTCCGTGGAAAAGAGATGTACTTTTTCTTGCTTTAAAAATTGCGCCATGGGTTTATTGTAGAATTCTTTACCTTGATCCGTCTGTAATTGAATGGGTTTTCGCCCTCGTCGAAAGATCGTGCGAAATGCATCTACCACTTGAGGACCCGTTTTGTTTTTGAGAGGAACCACCCAAGCGAACTTAGACAGAACATCCACCACGGTCAATAGATATTTGTATCCTTTGTTGTTCCTGGACAGTTTCTGAACATCCACTAGATCAGCTACCCATTGATGATCAATCCCATAGACCATGACCCGGGCTTTTGGGAACCGTTTCCGTCGGGGTCGATGAAGTGTATAACTCAAATCTTTCGATAAAGCATCTTTAGCTTGTTGTACGGTGATTCCCTGGGCCTTGGCGAACCGAGCCACTCCCCCAAGACTTCCTGTGACCTCGGGATCATTATACAAGGCCACCAAACTTTTCTCTTTTTCGTTCATACCGACGCTAAAAAAGCAACCAACAATCGGCCAAGAGGTGGAATGTTTTCAGAATATCGAGAATGGACAGTTGTGTACCACTCGACCGCCGATGGGAACTGTTTTAACCAAACTACGTAGGTCAAAAATCGACCTAGATCCCCTTGCACTTGTGTCTCTTTAAAGGTTGTCAATGGATCATCCCATGTGTCGGGAACGGGGGTAATGGAATGGTGAATATACACATAGGAAGACAGATAACGCACCACTTTCCACCTAAGTCTAGGGAAGAACCCAAATAAACACATTTTGCTAGAAGACATTCACTTTTATTTACATCGGTGTCCTTTTATACAACTTACTGTACAATGCCAGGTTTCATAAAATAGACAAATGGACTCTTTTTGGGTTGGGGTGTCTTTTCATCTCCGCTACTTGAGAATCCCTCGTCTCCGCTGCCGCCGCCGCCGTCGGCGCCGCCGCGCGCGCCGCGTCCGCCGCCGGGTCCGCAGTCATAGGCACCACCTGCTTCCATCCTTTTCTCCTTTAGATTTTGCTGGAGACCACCAAAGTACACCATGAAATTTTCTTGTTTCTCCCTCTTTCTTCTCTCTTTTTCCTGAGCGATGGCATCTTTTCGACTGTCTGGGACAGGTTGATGGCTTAAGAGGAAACGTATTTCATCTTGCCAGGCAGCCACTTTATGGTTGAATGGGTCCTCAAACCACTGAAAATAAGGGCACTTGAGATCCTTGTTTAAGTTGGCACAAATCATGTACAGTCTGTTGGGGTTCAATTGAGAGTTACTCAACTTCAAAGTAGGGGTTTGGTTGCAATAACAAGCCAAAATGTCCCAACATTCCTCCACATCTTTACTAGGAGGGGTGTAGTGCAGTGCCCGCAGGTAGGGTTCCATGATGTCCGCAAACAAAAACACGGGGCAAAACGGTACTGGGCAAAACAGTACTTCTTTCTTCTCTATGTCTGCGGGCGGCTTTTTTCGTACGAGAGGCTTAAAGTGAAATGGACAATTCATCAGATCGATGAGTGGTTCGCTGATAGCCTCGTTGAAATCATGAACCAATGCGTCAATGCTTGACGATCCTTCTTCTACCCATGCTCCTTCTTCATTCATCACGTAGTTTTTTTCCACTACGGTGGGTTCTGGTTTTTCTGTAGCGGGGTTAGGAACCAACTCAGCTGTGAGTGCAGCGTGATTAGGAAGAACCAAAGCAGAATCTGTCTTGAATTTCTTTTTACTAGGGTCTTTGCGGACATACTTTCTCTTGATCTTTGTTTTTTCTTCTGAAGACATGACGACGAATGAAAAATGAATGAAAGATTGATCAGCGTCGCGCTATATAAGCAGCTGCTCCTCGCTCATTCGTTAGTTGCTGTTGGCACGCAAGCAGATAAACCAGTTTCTTATAAACCTGTTTAACATGTTATTCAAAACCAGTATATTAATCCTGTTGAGTTGTTACTTTGTCATTCTCACCATGGCAGGTGTTTCTTCCTCTTCAGCTCCGCCCCCTGAAGTGACTTGGAGACATATGAGAAACTTTATTGAGAAAAAGGGAGAATTTGCAGAAGAAAAAGAAGAACCTATGGAAACATCTCCAGGTGAACAATATACAATCATTTCAGGTGGTGCCGAGGGAGCAGATGCTTATGCAGAGCGATTGGGATTAGCCTATGAATGTCGTCTAGACATCAAATTGGGACCTCGTCATCCTAGAGCCAAATGTATTTCTCCCATTAAACCCAACGAAGCGGATCTCTATCATGCCCGACAAGTGATCAAAAACGCCAATAGTACTCTCAAACGCAAGGACCCCAGTGGTAATGGGACTTATTTTGAAGAACTCCTACTCAGGAACTATTTTATTGCTAGAGAATGTTATGCTCTGTATGCCTTTGGTTATTTACAACCCGACTCAAAGACGGTTCAAGGAGGAACGGGTTGGACAGTACAGATGGCCGTGACCATGGGGAAAACAGTATTTTTGTACGATTTAATTACCCAGATGTGGTATGAATTCATCTATTACGAAAATCAGACCAAGTTATTTCAATTTCGACGCCTAAGAGCCACTTGCTTGTCTCTCTATAATAAAGCTGGCATAGTTGGATCGCGGCAGTTTACGGAACAGGGTAAACAAGCTATGAGAAAACTGTTTCAAACCACCTTTCTACGATAAAAAACATGGAAAAAAACGTCCACTTTTGTTCTCAAGTAGAAATCTATCAACCGGTTATCATAGGAGACAAACAAGTTTACCTGCTGCACAAACAAGTTTTGAGAGATGACGACAGCTATTCTCCTCCAATCGAGTGTCGAGCCTCTTGTATAAAATGCCCACTGCGTTGTTTTCATTCTTCACTTGGAGATGGACTATCACAAGGATCTCAATGTAAGTGATTTTCCTTCTTGGGACGATTATATTGAGGAGCGAGTGAAACGGGGTTTGGCTGCAGGGTATACCTTTACAGAGTGCTATCAACACTGGTTAGACGAATTTTTTCTGGTTTTAAATGAGGTGACCGATAGACGACGACAACAACAAAGTGGAGAAGTTTTTTCAGAAGAGGTGTCTGATGAGCAACAGTAGTATGGACCGACTATTTCAAATGGTCAGACCATCTGATTTTCCTTCTCATTCTTTGTACATAAAAGCCCTTATCCAGTCAGCCATTTGTGACTCTGGTATTCCATTTGATACTCTCAATTCTAGACTCTACCACTTGAACGAAGACATCTATCATAACTTGTGTAAAGAAGCTCTTCTCTCCATGTCCAAGCCATGTACGTGATCACGAACAAAAATCTACAAGATACCATTTGCAACCACGGGTGGGCCAGAGATTGGGTATGGTGTACTGCCTATCTATTGGTGAATAAATTTGGAACCGATCGTACTGTACAACTCGTTCCTCCTTCGGCGGAACCCTACAGTAAACAGTGGTATACTTACCGGCAAAACATTCAAGATACCTTAATGGAACTCTTACCTAAACTCAGTTTTAATGAAATTTATGAAGAATGGGAGTGGAGGACCGCTGAACAAAAACATACATTACCAGCTGCCTTTGGAGGGGCACTAGGAATGGACTTTTGTTGGAACTTTTTACGGCCCAAAGACTCTACCATAGAGATTTTAATGTGTTTTTTTGCTTTCAATATGTGTAAATATGGAACATTTGATTACGAATTTTTGGGATTCAGTCACAAGGATATAGATAACTTGTTTCATTGGGATCGAGACATTCAATAAAAGACGTTCTTTTTTTTTACAATTGTCTGTCACTTTTATTCTTTAAATTATCTTAGTTTTACAAACGGGAACGTGTGCAATCTCTAATATCTTGCGTCCCTTATGCAGCATAATAGTGAATATCGTTTACATCACAGTCCATATGGACAAATAAAGTAATTACGTCACGTTCATAATGGAAAAAAATATCTTCTGTAATACAAAATAACATCTTGCGGTAACGTCTAACCCCTGAGCCAAAATATATACCCTCTAATTCTATTAAATTGGTACAAGGGGGTCTATAAGGGTCATAGGGACAATCAGTTCGAATAAGTTCCAACTGATCATCTATTGACATGTCAATGAGTGGAACAAGTAAATATTTTAATACAAATCGACACAATACGAACATACATTTTAGTAATTCTGTATCGCTACATAGGTAACAATCGAATTCACTGTCCATGAATAGAGAAATCCATAGATCTCTATACCCTTTCAACCGTCCATTTTCTTCTGGTGTACAGTCTATTTGTTCTAGAATACTCTCTCTCAGATGTTCCAGCGGAAAAAACTAGATAAAATATAACAAAAATTAAATGATACATGCGATGGTTTGAAAAAAAGTACAAAAACAAACCAAAAATTCTATCATTGTTCTATGATTCAAAAAACGAACCTGATTCAAAGTAAACGAAACGAACGGGTCTACTTCTGTACCCGTATGGTGAGCGTTATTGTAAAAATTACGATTATTGAACACGAATCTCGCCATGCCACGTACAAAAACACATTTTTCACGCCTAATGGCCAGATGGTGTCGCACCTTCAGTTCGATACAATTGGGCATCAATACCGTATCTTCGTAAAGAATACAGCGTAATTCATTGCGCGGAAGGCGCTCCATCTGATCCATCAAGACAAAAATCACTTGACTCAAAGCATGCACAATACAGCGGATCACTTCACAATGCAGCGTAGTACGAGATTCGTGTAAAATACTAATCTCTCCCATTAGTCGATCTACTCCATGACGCTCTCTTAACTCCAGTTCATCTAAGAACAAATTCACTTGTTGCATCACTTGTTCCACACCAAATAACTATTGAAGTAAAGGTAGTAATCCTTCAATACCAATATAAACGCAATAATCCTCAATGACATACTCTCTTGCGGATACATCTTCAGAAAAATAGACCGTCACTCGACAAAAGTTTCTTCCCAGTAAATTATACATTATAGTCACTACTCTATATTCAATATGTTCACGAATATACATTGCACACGAACATCCTCTTATGGTGATAGAAATGTCAATTCTAGGCAGCCTCATAGGCGCGTAGAATCGACAAGTGCGCACGACATTTTCCAATACACCCTTCATTTCGCGAAATGAGAATGGTTCAATCATCTAGAAAAATACGAGGGGAAAAAATTATTTTTTTAGTCATACCGGTAATGACAAAAGAGATGGTATCATAATTTAACTCATGGTTAATATAAGAGTCCATAGCGAAAATATAAGCATCCCTGGGTAATACTCTATCTAAAATCATATACCAATGTTCTCTAATTTCATTCTCAGAATATCCAGTTCTTAATCTCATAGCTATCACTAGTCTAGAAGGGAGTACATGAAAATCAATATTCCTCTCTTCGCGGTGATTTATAACATCGAAAATAGCTTGATATAAGTCCAATACACACCAGTACCCATGTACATCAAATGGAAACTGTAAAATTAAAATCCAAACCAATGATCATTCGTTTGATAACATCTCCCAATCGAATGCTAAACCATTCATGAACCGACAACAACTCAAATTCAAACTCATGAGAGGTTACAACTTCAAACGCTACAATATTTATCCCGTAGTCTAGCATAAATTGAGTTATGGCAAATCCATAATCAAATAATAAATTCCTTTCTTCATTGTTCACGCCATCCATACAAAATATAAACATCCGCATCCTACGAGCAATCTGCCACTGAAATGTAACGGTCATCATTTGGCACAGCCCAATGAACCTCGCCAAGTCCAATATCCCCACATCCGCTCTCTAGTAATTAGAACAAACAAAACAAAATCTTCTACGAGCACACCACAAACCGTTAGAAGACGCAGATTCTCGGTATAAGACCATAAAATGAGTTTCACTAGAACGCGGGTAACGCATATGAATAACCTCTATATAATTTGGGTCATTTACATATAGATAGAGAGGAATAACATGATGCGTGTGGTTAGTATGGAACTCTCTCAATACCCTACAAATAGGTTCAAACACTCTTCGAAGATAACTTATTATTTCTCTTGGTACAGGAGGACCAGGCATAGGAACTACATGTATCCACAATGTTCTATCTTCTCTCCTTCTCCAATGAATGTCAACCACTCTAGCTCTAATGTTCGATAGGATGTCTCCCAAGTGTGTGACCGTCGCGAGGGTCTAAATAGAAACCTCTATCGTAAATAACATAACACCTATAGAATCTATTTTCAAACCATACAGAGAGTGGTGATATACGATCATGAGAAGAATATTCCGAATTCCAGCGTCCACGAAAAACGTACACCGCATTCATCAATCCGCTACTTCTCAATGTTCTACATATACCAGAAAAAATTTGTTCTATACACATGGTACGAATATCATTTAAAAACGGACCACTTTCTTGATACACTTCAAGTCTCAATACACTCCCACCTTGTGCATGTAACTGGACACCAACACATCGTACATCATATAGCAAATTGCTCCAAGTAGAATGAGGAATTATCATAGGGATCTAAGAAAATCAGAGTTCACACTCAGATTCGTCATCTTCTGTATTATAATGAATAATAGGATCCACTGCAGAATCAAAGGACCATTCACTCTCGCTACGTGTCTATGATCAAAAAAAATACCCATTCACAATTCGACTCGGACGCCCATCATAGTATATGATCACCATATCATCATCATCTACAAAAAAAATAAAATAGTAACACTCACCCGCTCGATTTCGGACCGTAGCTGAGGATCTTGTAACAACAGATCTAGTCGATTGATAACCTCTTCACGACTCATACCTTCTCTGATAGCAGGTAAACGTTCGTTTGATGATATCACAGGAATCTGTCGACACATAGGACATGTTCTCTGACCGCGCAAATACCATTCGTTTATACACTTTGTGTGCAGGAATTGCTTACAACAACTTTGTTGCGTTACACCGTTATCACATGCTTCCCCTTCGAGCATACAAAGACATTTAAATTTAGTGTCTTTTATTTCAGGCGCTTCCCCTCTCTGTCTTCTACTGCGGCGTCTAGACTCCATGACTAAAAAACATGTCGACGGCGAAAAAAGAGACAGATTTTATTTGTTCGCCGTGTCCCGTCATCCCTTTCTTCTCTTCGGGAAAAAGAGGGGGTATGGGGGGGTATACCCCCTTTATTGCACATCCAATAGTGACACGAGGTGTTTGACGTCATTTTTTTTTCACCTATAAAAGTTGTACGCCATCTTCATTTCAGCATTCAATTCAGCAACATGAGTTCTGATGAGTCTAGAGACGAAGGAGAGCAACAGGAAGAAGAAGACCTCTTATGCAATGAAGCTTTGGATGAATTGGAAGAAGTCTTTACTTTTCACATGCTGCCATGTATAGATAGAAGATGCAACAAGTTTGGTGTACATAGGCGAGTCTTTACCACTCAGTTGCAGCAAGGGGGAAGTCTAGCGAGTGTTTTACCCCGAGATGTACTGCCGCAGATGATAGAAGGGGCTCTTCAAAGGGCCATTGACGGTCAAGTGTTAGACGACCCTACTGTGAGGGAAGATGATTGGCTCATGGTCCACATGAGTTCGAATAGACTACGTAGTGCCTATCAATCCCACAGAGTAGCAGTCGGTGATTGGTTAGACAATGGAGTGGCTAGTAGGGGCATGTTAGAGAAAATAAGTCAACTGTTAAACTCTAACGAAGATTTTGCCATTGACGACAGTTTTCATATTGAAGTCACGCACGTTCGTAATCCGGGTAGAGGGAGTGGACGCCGTCAAAACAAACCTGGTCTCACTCCCATTCAACAGTTACTCAAACGAAAGAAAAATGTCATTCGCATCAATAACCCCGATAATCTTTGCTGTGCTCGTGCTTTGGTAACGGTGAAAATTCACAGAGAAAATGGTTACGACCATTGGGTAACGCGCAGTGTCAAACGCGGCTTCCCGTTACAAGAAGAACTAGCCAAACAACTACATAGAATGGCCAAAGTACCCCAGGGACCGTGCGGATTGCCAGAGCTTCAAATGTTCCAAACGTATTTATCAGACTATCAAATTGTGGTCGTTTGTGCCGAGATGGGGTATCAGATTATTTTCAAAGGTCCCAGTAAACCCAAAGAAAAACAACTCATTCTAATCAAAACGGGTGAACATTATCATGCGTGTACCTCCCTGTCGGGATTCTTTGGCAGCTCCTATTTTTGCACAGACTGTGAAAAATCATTCAAGACGGATGACACAGCTCACCATAAATGTAGGGGTAAAAGATGTTATGCCTGTGAACAGAGAGATTGCACGGACTATCAACGGCTTGATCGAGCCAACCTTTACTGTCCAAGTTGTTGTCGATACTTTTTCTCAGCGGAGTGTTATGCCAACCATTTGCAGTACACCTTCTTGGGGACAAAAAATACAGCAGGCATAAGTGTATGCCAGAGCAAAAAAAGATGTCCCCATTGTAACAGAATGATGCATGGAAGAAGCCAAGTACGACAGCATCGATGCGGACATTCTACCTGTCCTTCATGCGAACAGTATTTGGACTTGACTGTCCATCAGTGTTTCATTCAACCCATTCTAGAAGGAAATCCGCGTAAACGCAAACGTCAAAATAGTCCTGAAGAACCTCCCCCTCTCTTTGTTTACTACGACATCGAAGCCATGCAAGACACCGGAATTCACGTACCCAACTTACTGTGTGCAGAAACGAGTGAAGGTGTGCAAGTGGACTTCCACGGACCCACTTGCATAGAAAATTTTTTAGAGTGGTTAGACCCGCTAACAAACACCAACACACAAGACATGCAAAGGCAAGTGATTGCTGTTGCACACAACGCCCAAGGATACGACAGCTACTTTCTTTTAGAGGAACTATACAAACAATGCGTTTGCCCTCAGCAAATAGTGAATGGTGCGAAAATTCTATCCATGAGTATAGAACATGTGAAGTTCATTGACAGTATGGCTTTCTTACAGATGCCTTTGGCAAGATTTCCAAAATCATTTGGACTATCTGAAATGAAAAAGGGATTCTTCCCTCATTTTTTCAACCGCCCCGAGTTTCAAAATTATCGGGGACCCATGCCTGCCCAAGATTATTACGATCCAAAGAGTATGAAATTGGAACGATTTGAGGAATTCGAACAGTGGTACAGAACCCAGGTCAATGAAGGAACTCTCTTTGACTTTCAGAAAGAACTGTTGGAGTATTGTAGATCGGATGTCAGGCTTTTGAAAGAGGGTTGCACGAAATTCCAACAAGAGTTTCAAGCATTGGCAGGTTTTAACCCCATGCAAGAATGTATTACCATCGCTTCTGCTTGCAACCGGTTTTTTAGAAAAAAGTGTCTCTTACCCCACACCTTGGCTTGTGAACCTACCAGGGGATGGATTGGAGGGGGTAAACCTCAATCACATGTGGCCCTAGAATGGCTCACTTGGACAGAGCGCAACTTAGCATTGCTCGGTGGTGGACACAGTACCCTTATGCATGCAGGGAATGTAGGGGAAGTAGTCGTGGGAGTGGGACGCAAACACGTGGATGGTTTTGATCCCGTAACAAACACCATTTACGAATTTAATGGTTGTTTCTTCCATGGATGCCCTACTTGTTTTGTCAATAGGGATCAACGTCATACCAAATTGGATAATAGGACAATGCGCGAGGTTTACGATTCCACCCTACAGCGCATTCAGTACTTTCGAGCCATGGGGTACAATGTTAATGTGATGTGGGAGTGTACTTGGAAACAATTCAAACAAAGTAGAAAAGATGTTCGTCAATTTCTCAAAGACAACCCATTGACTGAACGTTTAAACCCTCGAGATGCCTTTTTTGGCGGACGTACTAATGCCATACGCTTGCATTGTATTACCGAACCGGGTGAAGAAATACGGTACGTGGATGTCACTTCCCTCTATCCGAGTGTAAACAAAGAAGGTCTTTACCCGGTAGGACATCCTGAGATAATCAGCAACCCGACCCAACCCATTGATGCCTATTTTGGACTAGCCAAGTGTGAAGTATTACCCCCTTACCAGTTATACCATCCAGTGCTACCTTACCGGTGTCAAGGAAAATTGGTATTCCCTCTCTGTCGTACCTGTACAGAGACTCAAATTCAGCGTCCCTTGAACGAACGCACTCGTTATTGTTCTCACGAGGTTCATGAAAGAACACTCACTGGTACTTGGTGCACCCCAGAATTAATGGAAGCAAAGGACAAAGGGTACACTATTCTTAAATTACATGAAGTATGGCATTTCTCGCAATCCTCCACTCAGCTTTTCCGAAAATATGTGGACACGTTTTTAAAATTAAAACAAGAGGCAAGTGGATGGCCCGCAGACTCGGAACACGATCCCGCTAAGCAACAGCAGTATGTTGCCGATTATCTACGTCATGAAGGGGTTGAGTTGGAGGCGGCTAATATTGAAAAAAACCCTGGAAAACGCGCCCTAGCGAAGATGATGCTGAATAGTTTTTGGGGCAAATTTGGACAACAACCAAACAAGACACAAGTCGTCCCATTTAGCGAACCGTCTAAATTTTATAAACTGTTGCAAGACAATGAACAAAAATTGCATTCCATTCGCGTTGTTAATGATGAAATGATCGAAGTCGTTCACAGTTACGAGGATGATGTCACTCCCTCGCAGACGAACATCAATATTTTCGTTGCAGCTTTTACAACTTGTTTAGCCCGCCTCAAACTTTACAGAGCACTCGATTATTTGAAAGAGCATGTATTGTACTTCGACACAGACTCCATCATTTACCATTGGAAACCAAACGGTCCCGCTTTGCCACTGGGAAATTACCTAGGACAATTCACCAACGAATTAGATCCAAGAGATTACATAGTTGATTTTGCAGCTGCAGGGCCTAAAAATTATGGCTACAGAACATTCAAAGGAAAAGTGGAGTGTAAAGTCCGAGGGTTCAGTCTCAATACTCGAGGGCAAGAGCAACTCAACTTTGACATCTTAAAAAACAATGTCATTCAAGAAATCGCCAACCCCCAACCGACCCCCAATAGTATTCCAGTCTTCAACCCTCACAAAATAGTGAGAGACCCCGAAACAAAGCAACTAAAGACACAAACTGAAATCAAACGGTACCAAGTAGTGTTTGACAAACGTGTGGTGGAAGGACATAGTTTCAAATCGTACCCTTACGGTTACAGTAACGCCATGGGGATCGACTGGAGTGGGGTACAACCCAGTCCCCTGGCATCATTGGAGAACATGGTAAATAGGTTCGAGACTGAAACCATCTATGAAGGTTTATTAGATGGTTCATTGGACATTTTTTCATAACAGGGAAGTCCTTCTTCATATGAAAAAAACATTGCAATGTCATTAGCCTTGACTTTGTATTGTCTTCTTCTTCTGCTTTCAACAAATGTCTTGCCATTCGTAGTTGTTATAGAATTTGGATGGTATAAGTTCAGTTGTTTTCGTTGTATAAGGTCACGATGATGTAACAATGTCAGTGTTCCTTGCCATCACTCGTTTTCTCCATTTGGATTCCATGCCTTTGAACCGCCGAATGGTTTTCCACAGCAGTCACTACATGGCTCACATGATTACATCACCCACATGGTCTTCAGACGTTGGGAGATGTCCTTCTTTTTATCTCCACCCCTTCATCCTCGGTAGATAGTGGATGATCAAGTTGATCTTGAACTTCTGCAGACCATCTTGATCATGGACTCCTGCTTCCATACGATAGGACATGGTGTTAACTGGTCACACCCAGTTGGACTTCTGCTTCCATCCGATAGGACATTGTGTTAAGTGTTCACACCTAGTTTGGCATGATGGTTACACGGTTGGCGTGAATACCCTGTTCATACGCTCCTCTCAGTCATGGCTTCGTCTCTCCACTTCACCTCTTGGAATGGTTGTTATGGAGCAAACCCTCAGGTGCAATCGCCAGTACTGGTTTGTCGACAGAAAAAGTTTCCGGTTCGAGCAAAAGTCATCCCTCTTCCATTCCTTAAAACAGCATCATCAACTTTGTCCTTGTTTGTCACTCTTCAAACAGCATCATTGTGCACCCCTTGTCTTCGCCATTCTTCGTTTACGTCCTCCGTAGTGTCGAGTCCAACAGCCCTTAATGTGAGTGTCCCGACACGTGCGTGAAGAACTACCAGCTGTTTTTTGACATGAGGCATCATCACCTTCCTCCATCTTGGTGGAAAATGAAAACCTTCCTCCAACTTCCTCCATAAAGTGTCATGGAAGGCTTTCTCCATAAAACAACACCTTCAGCTTCTCCTTTCTCAAGAAAGCACTATCAGCTTCCACCGATCCATCTCTTCCTCGAATGCAGTTCCAGCTTCATTGGAGGCGGACCTATCTTCCTCTCTTCTTGTCCTTTAGTTTTCACTTAAAGTCTTGTTATGTTCTTCTGCCTGAATTGTGTATTAAGGAGAAAGACTGGACTTTTTCTTCAGATCAAGTGCATGTGTAACCGAGACAAATGCAGTTGTCTTTGTGGCGCCGATGCTTTCTCACTGACTTGACTGGTGAGGAGTACAATCGTCTGTGCTCTTTCCTAGGTCGTCCTCTTCAAGAGTAGGATCTTCTTTGTCTTCTTCTATGGTTTGTGAAACAGACTGTAATTCATCTTCTTCGTTTAGTTCTTCCAGTGTTGCAGGCATGCTCTGTAATAAAATATTATGTTGTATATTAGTAAGCAAATGTGTAAAGAAATAGATCAGCGGTTGTGAATAAAAGTTGTTTAGTATGAAAAAGTGTAGTGTTTATTGCGCAAGCGCGTGATGACGTCATTCAAAAAATGATTGACAGTTTTCCCGATGCATTATGGGTAATGATTGATGTCATAGTGACGTAGGGGTGACGTCAGCTTGATGCTGATTGGTCCATTTGTACCACGTGACATAAATACTCGACGCTGATTGGCTACTGGCAGAAGGGCCTCATATTACTACTATGATATCAAGGTAGAAAATGTCGCATAACGGCAGTAAAACGATATCAAGGTAGAAAATGTCGCATCACGGCGGTAAAATGATATCAAGGTAGAAAATGTTGCATCACGGCAGTAAAATGATATCAAGGTAGAAAATGTTGCATCAAGGCAGTAAAAAGATATCAAGGTAGAAAATGTTTGATCACGGCAGTAAAATGATATCAAGGTAGAAAATGTTTGATCACGGTAGTAAAATGATATCAAGGTAGAAAATGTTTGATCACGGTAGTAAAATGATATCAAGGTAGAAAATGTCGCATCACGGCAGAAAAATGATATCAAGGTAGAAAATGTACCATCACGGTAGTAAAATGATATCAAGGTAGAAAATGTTGCATCAAGGCAGTAAAAAGATATCAAGGTAGAAAATGTTGCATCAAGTCAGTAAAAAGATATCAAGGTAGAAAATGTTGCATCAAGGCGGTAAAAAGATATCAAGGTAGAAATGTTCCATCACGGCAGTAAAAAGATATCAAGGTAGAAAATGTTTGATCACGGTAGTAAAATGATATCAAGGTAGAAAATGTACCATCACGGCACTAAAATGATATCAAGGTAGAAAATGTCGCATCACGGCAGAAAAATGATATCAAGGTAGAAAATGTACCATCACGGTAGTAAAATGATATCAAGGTAGAAAATGTTGCATCGAGGCAGTAAAAAGATATCAAGGTAGAAAATGTTGCATCAAGGCAGTAAAAAGATATCAAGGTAGAAAATGTTGCATCAAGGCAGTAAAAAGATATCAAGGTAGAAAATGTTTGATCACGGTAGTAAAATGATATCAAGGTAGAAAATGTACCATCACGGCAGTAAAATGATATCAAGGTAGAAAATGTCGCATCACGGCAGAAAAATGATATCAAGGTAGAAAATGTTGCATCACGGCAGTAAAAAGATATCAAGGTAGAAAATGTTGCATCAAGGCAGTAAAAAGATATCAAGGTAGAAAATGTTGCATCAAGGCAGTAAAAAGATATCAAGGTAGAAAATGTTTGATCACGGTAGTAAAATGATATCAAGGTAGAAAATGTCGCATCACGGCAGTAAAAAGATATCAAGGTAGAAAATGTCGCATCACGGCAGAAAAATGATATCAAGGTAGAAAATGTACCATCACGGTAGTAAAATGAGATCAAGGTAGAAAATGTTGCATCACGGCAGTAAAAAGATATCAAGGTAGAAAATGTTGCATCAAGGCAGTAAAAAGATATCAAGGTAGAAAATGTTCCATCACGAACCGGAAAATGATGTCAAGGTGAAACATAACAATGGTTGGTTGATGCAACGTTCTCGTTGCTGTCGCAACGTGAGACCTTAAAATCCCTAGTAATTGAACAGTACGCACCATCGCACACACACTCTTGACTGGGTTCAAGGTGAGGCAAGGGAATCGGTAATAAAACATCCTGCCCAATTGACAATCTGTACTACGCGGTCGTCTGTTTTGTTTAATCACTCACAAGATTACAGGCCCAATTAGACTTCATTCAGTCCTATTACCCCGGATTATAGACAGTCACACCGTCTTTGCAAGATCACACAAGCAAAGAGCAAGGACACTGAGACAATAAACCATTTTACAGTTGAAGGCTTAATACCCTATTTAAGGACCGAGAACCTCAAAAACCATACCCTATTCCGCGGCACGTACCTATATAGCCCATATATGGGAGTACCCCCCCGGGTATCAAAACAAGGTCAACTCCTGAGATAGAAAACCACAGACAGTTCGAACGCAGGCTCCAACAAGTACAGCACGTCGCAGCAAAGAGCAAGTCGCATGTACGTCAGCTAACAGACTTAAGTGGTGGGAATATTGACAAAATACATTTCTATCATTCTATCTCACCATATCGTCTTTTTATTTTAGAAAGTCTTCATCTTTTTTAATCAGTTTCTAACTTTTTGGCGTTTCCTTCGCTTCGTATACGCTTAAAACATCACCTGCTTTTATACGATTGTCAGTTAATATTTCGTAATATACACGCTTACGATAGTGAAAAAACGGCCTTTATACGTTAATCAGTTAACCCCATTGACACCTTCATTCAAAGGAGAAGTCACTGACCGGTAATTAATGGAATGTTTATAAAATATTAGGACGCAGGATTCCTAAAGTGTAGTAATAAGGTCTGAGAATGATCGTTGGAATTTTAGGTTCTTTTTTATGTCTCTTATCGACGAACAGCCTAAATAATCTTTTTCATGCAAGGGAGGGTTTCATTCCGGTTTCAGTTTGATTCATTGTGTTTTAAATGCGAATGCTCTGAAACAAGAGATTTTCCTCATCAGTATCACTAGATGCGGCACATGTGAAATGCAACGTGGCCTAAAGAAAGTAATAAGGTCTTTTAGTCGAGGGTGTTGAAACGAAATCGTAACATTTCTGAAAGATGAGATGCAAGTCCCTAGGAAAGTGTAGTTTTGGAAATTATATCCATTCAGTATCAGCCCATGTGAAAACTTCTATTATATGGCCTTGTCTCAAAAGGACTGGAAACAAACAAATTAAAGAATTTGATTGGCTAAAATCGATCTTGACCGCGGTCTAGATTTTCTCATCTAGACCGATCTTGTTGTAACAGTTGTCCTCAAAAAGTTACAATAAAGAATATGAAAAAATTAAGCAAACGTTGGCAAATTTGAGTCCTGCCGAGGAAGCTACGAGCAAAGATGAAGTCGAAATTGATGTTTTTGTTCCTTTGCTTTCTTGTTTGGCCATATAATAAACATCTTAATATTAACCGAGCTAGGTCGGTCTGTATGGGAGAATCTTGACCTCGGTCGCTGGTACAGACCTCACTGCATTCGGTCTGTACTGGCGACCTCGATCAAGATTCTCCCATACAGACCTCCCGCTCGGTTTATGAGAGCTAAATAATGCCATTTTTTTGTGACTATGTCTCTCGCATATGCCGTGCTCCGGCCGCGGGATTCCTGTCACAATTGATGAATTAACAGTCAGTTAAAATGCGATTATGCACTGAGCTCATTGACCCTGGCCTAATTTCTGTTAATCTGGGCCAAGAGAGGATATCCTCTCTTTCCCGGGCTTTATGGCTTAAAACTGACACACCCTTGTCGCATGTTTTTATCGCGTCAAATATTGAGTCGCTCGAAAGAAAGACAGACGCCACTCATTAAAGCTAGGACCCTTTGTACTTGATTCGATTATTGAGGCTAAAACTTAGTAGACAGTACTATTTTATTGAGATATGGCACTCTTTTGTTGGACTTTTAATTAGTCGCCTGGATTATAAGGACAAAAAAAGCTAAGACTTCTTTCAGGAAAAATCGTTATGGCTTAAAAACGAAACTGAGATTAGTGCTAGCTAGTCGTCTTCTAGGAAGAATTATGTCGTCTTACGGTGAAAAAAAAGCCAGGCAGATTTTTGAAAAAAAAGCTTTGTATTAGCTATGAAGTTCAAGGGGGATCATTAACGCAATCTGCTCACAGTTCTTATAACACAGTATTGTTTCTTCCTGAAAATAATATCTAGCTAAGCCCTTTTAACCGTTAAGACTTTTCAAAATAACTAAGTGACTCAAGACTATTGCGACTGATGAAAACATGCAGCTGCTTCAATTAGAATGGTACAGCAGTTTTTATGAATATGAAACATTTAAATCTCGTGCTTCTTCAACTAAAATAAAGATATCTATAAAGGGTTGTAAGTTTTCGCCGTGATATTTCGGACAGTCAAGCTAAGCGGTCCATATTTGGTGGAGAAAATTCATCTGTTAGTTTAACAAAGTGAATTATGGTTCTGCATTATGTGAAAATACAGGTAAAAGTATTACTGAAGAGGTTTTTGTACATGAGGATGCTTGGCCAGGTGGTTGGAGCGCTGGACTCGCAACCCGAAGGCCGAAGGTCCAGAGTTCGAATCCACGCCAATGAAAGAAGAAAGAAAGCCAACTGGTCTGCCTCCTGCCAGCTGGGATCTTTAATTATTAGGCTATTTGGATATTCGTTCCATCACTGCCAAGGGTAAAAGAGGACATTTATTTATTTTTATATTTGAATCCTCTCATTATATAAGTAGAATTCGGCCCACAACTCAAGGTACTGAGCTAAAAGAAGTCACTTCTGACAAAAGCACGTGACGCACTTCCTTCTCTGCGTTCCAAGACTTGCGTGTTGGGTGACCAAACACTAGACCCTACGTCGATCGACCGACCTGCTCAAGACGTTGGATTCACGTTGGGATGCAAGTTGATGAGCTAAAATCAGCTCTGGAAGATTGAAACTTTTGAAGACAAAAGGTGAAATTGGTGCGGGCATCTTCGACCCAAAGTGATGAATCACTGAGTGATTTGAGTGGGTGAGTGCTATCAAAGGGGCTTCACACACCATAGGATTTAGGTCACAGAGTAAAAAGTAAAAAGTAAAAAATACAACCATAAACTAAATGAATACAGTCAATCCTCCCGTAAGCGAGCACCTAAAATGCAAAGACTGAGTGGTCGCTTACAAGAATCGAACCACAGGGATCCTCTTCCGAGAAAAGGTCCGGGCACATCTACTTTATGGAAGATGATTTATTGTGTGCTTTGTCTAAGTTAGGACATGTGTAGTTCCATGTTGTCACTAAAGTTCTTCGTACATTCTCAGTAGCATAGTGCACGCAGCGAACATAGAGATAAGAGAATGAGTCAAGTGGTCGCTTACAAGAGGATAAAAACATGTACAATGGAAAATCATCTCAACTTTCACACCCCAAAAAGTGGTCGCGGTCACTTGCTTGAGATTCCAACTGTAGGTCTTTGACTGGGAAAATGTTGGTGTTTAGGATTGGCGGACGCTTATGGGAGGTTGTCGCACACGGAGGTTCGACTGTAGTACGAAGAAAAAGCGCCTGATTCATAAGTTGATAAGGCGGTCTTTTGAGTTATTTCGAGCCCGCGCAAGTTGAAGTCATCGGAGTTTTCCATGAGTCCTAACGACACGTACCTAAGGTGTGTTCGATTGATGCTATTCCGGAATAAAAATGCACCGAAATTTTGTTGCAAGTTTCTTTTACCAGCTGTCTTGGACCGCTTGAACGCTACGTGCATCTTAATACTGTATTTCAGCTAGCTAAGATTTGGCGATGTTACGCTGTGACGAATTATTTTATTCCGGAATACCGTCAAACGAACGCGCCCTAAAGCGTGCTCTAATACCTTTAGTAAGGGTGCAAACAGGAAGGTTCAGGTCACTGTGTGCTTTGCGTTATTTCCAGGTTAGTGCACTAAAACATTATACGGAAAGCATTGAAAATGACATTCAATTAGGTACACATGACCGGCAAACACCGTCACATTCAAGAATATATGAACATATGAACATTTATCATTCTTTACTACTTCGAAATCATAGATTTACTTGAAAAAATTCTGTGCATTAAGTTTGTGTGTGGGAGTTGTGTCAAATCGCAAATCCTCTTTAGTTAAGTTTTGTCAAAGCATCTATGTAATCTGTAGCCTGCGTAGTAAGGTTAGCGTTTCCGTTTGGTTTCGGAGCAAAGAAAGACCGAGGAACGGTATTCTAGGTTTTGGCCGCGCGAGAAATGAAACAAGAGCCAAAAAAATGAAAGTGGTTCTTTTACTAGCGCCATTTTTCGCGCGGTCTTAGACTCTCGTTCCTCGTTCTTTGCTCCTAAACCGCACGGAAACGCTTGGTGCGCAGGCTATGTAATCTGCTAAGTGTTGATTCCGAGCTCACTTATCGTATCGCCGATCTACAGTAAGTTCCTTTGGAAGTGGTATTATCACAAAAATGTGCTGTCTTGTAGTATTATAATATTGTTATGTCTTTTCAATGATATATTTCCGTTAAAAAGAACGTCACAAGATCATAACAATTATTCATAACCGAATCTCCGTGTGGTCTTAATCTTGAGCACGGCACTGGCAGACGGTAAAAGAGTCTGTCTGAACAGCTTTACTCAAACATACAGCCATAGGGTCACGAGATGTTAACCGTAGTTCTTTTAACATGGGTTTTATTTTTCTTCGGTTTCGTTATTTATCTAGGCTTCGAGTTTCTTCGCGTCTGGAAAAACGGTCATTCAAAATTCCATACATTGCGCAGTGTGATCATGCACTTTCTCCTTAACCGCTTTGTATTTTGTATCGGAGCAACCGCGAGAAGAAAGCTGGAATTTGACACAGGAAATTTTTCCTCTGTTCAAGAAGATTTTCTGTTGAAGATTCTGAAGAAAAATGCCAGGACTAAATATGGGGCAGAGTTCAAATTTGGTCGAATATCAAATAGGCGTGAATTCTTGAACTGTCATCCAATTACGAACTACGACCATTACAAGAACTATGTAGGTAGGTAAATGCCAATTTTCTGCACTAAAACTGTATAACCATCACAAACAGCCGGGTACAGCTAAAATTTTAACCCCCCATATTGGGTCAGGTGGAACTACGCCGAGTATTCGCTGTATTCTCAACGCTTTATAACTAAATCTGTTCACATAAAAAATAATTGCAACAATAGAAATTTATAATTTTTTTTATAATTTATTTATGTGTAGTTTTAAGTTGCTATTCATCAGCAATTTGCAAGATGGTTTATATCATGTTTTCGATCGGTAGAAGCTTTATTTCAAAAAGAAATGTCAGCAATTTTCTGTCCTTGAACTCGTAGACCATAAACTGATATTCCCTTTACACTGATTTCAGTTGAACTGACGGTAAACCTCAGTAACTGGACAGACTAGTCAAGTGCTACCCTAGTATGAAACTTAGTCCCCATATGTTCCTTTGATGCTGCTAAAAAGTGGATGTTTTTATAAAGGAGCAAAATCAGGAAAAATTCGTGAAATTTCGTGAATTTGTTTTACATGACCTCAGTGCTTTGTGCGTAACTTTTTTTGTGGATAAATCCCCATCACGATAGTCGAGTTGCTGAATTATATAATCACGGTGTCAAAATTTGTATAAGCCTTAGATAAGATCAATGAAAACAAATCAGTTTGTCCTCTTACTAACTTCCATACTGGCGTGTGATTCTTCAGGCATCGCAGTTCACAGTTCAAGTGGACTGACCTTTTTTTTACATGTTTTACCACATGGACTAAGCAAGGGTGCGCTAAAGCGTGCGGTTTCATTTCTTTATGTAATAACATAGAAGAACCACAAGTCTCGTATTACTTGAGCGCGATCATGACTTTCGAGCAATTTACTACCAAACTGCTTGATAATTTTGCAATTTATTTTTTTCTTACTCAGTGTTCACCCGGGGAAGAGGTATTCCTCGGAATTCGTGGTGGGGGTGTGACACACCCATGCAGCTCGATCTCCAACTCCTGATATAGGACCAGATCATGCCATTTTCCTTACTTGTTTTTAGACATGGTTCATGTAAACAGGAAACCTCTCTCTCTTTTTTTGCATATCTATATCATTTAACGTTGCGTTGACAAATCTTCCTGCCACCGGCTTTCTTGGGGGCTTTGCTGCGGCGTATGGCAAAGGTCGCTTGCACGCGACATGTATGTCTATATACACCTGCATTTTGTCATCACCGCTTAGGTTAGAACGCGAACAAAAAGTTTGTTAAAATTCTGCTCGATTGATGTATTCGATTATTTCGCCATCTGTCTTATTCAGTTTGGAGTTAAAAGGACAAATATGTTTTGTACCCCCTCTTGGTTCCCTTGAAAATCATACCAGATTTCACACCATACTTTAATTGAACAATTTTAGGAACAGCAAGCATTTGACAAACTTTTTTTTTCTTCAAAAGACAGAATAGCTAAAGGCGAGAAGAATGTTATGACTCATCAAGAGCCTTGGATGCTAGCAATTACATCCGGGACAACAGGAAAAAGTTGTCTAATCCCCAAGACACGTGACAACTCCCGCGCTTTTGTCAAGTTTGGTTTCGCTGTTGGTGTTTATCATACAATATTTGGTGCTCTTCCACAGGTGAGGCGATGACTGAAAAAAATTTCTTAGACATACAAGACAAAACAAAGGTCAAAGAATAAGGTGCTATGACTTGACGGAAAATTAGCAATTATTGAAAGAGGTTGAGTAGTATGTGAAGAATTATGCACACATGCACACATTGCAGATCGAGGAGGATGTTATCCACCAAGGCGAAGGCCGGGCTCGATAACATCCTAGATCTACATAATTCTTGACATCATACGAAAGCAGAATTCAATAATTGTTTTATTATTCATTCAAAATATTTCTAAGTTCTTAACAAGCTTTTTCCTCCTCGTAGACTTTCTTCTAATTTTTGACCTTTTTCTCGGCGGTTACATGTTATAAACTGATTTTCTTTTCTCGTAGATACTCCTTAAGAAGTAGATAATATCCATCGAGCAATACGTTTTGCGCATTCTTGAATTTCTTCTGTTCAGTTTTAGTCAGAAATTCAGCTGTTTCTTCGGATAGCCGTGAACGCCATTTGTTTAGTTCAGCTTGGCGGCCGCTCCTGGAAACGAATCTATTGCCCATGCAGCCTCGTTTCCAATCAAATATACCATCGAATTGCCCGTCGACCCCCTCTCTTTTATAAACACGATTCGACTTAGCTTAGTCCCCAAATTATGACATAGGAGTGGCTCAGAACACGTGTACGAAGTTTTACATGAAGTGCCGACTGTAACAATTCGCTGTCATGATGAAATAGTCTTCTCAGTTATGAAACCGCAGAAACCTTAAGATGATAGAAAACATTTTTAAAGTTTGGGGAAAGCGGGCTACATTCAAAACCAAAGCACAGAACAACTCAAAAGTCGATTTTATGGGTAGATTTAGTCACCTGTACGGGGACTTGGAGAATTGAACAGTATCTGGGAGACTCCCGCATGATCCGGAACAGTTGGCATAAGGAGGGGCGGGGGGCGGGCCCCCTGGGCCCCTCCCCTGGATCCGCTAATGCCCGTCAACAGTAGATAGCTTCAGTTGGACGTATATGTATATTTTACTTTACAGGCAGACAATTTACAGAAGTGCCTCAAACTATTTCACGCTCCTGAAACAAAGTGCTCTGAGGGAGGTATTCCAATAGGACCCTCAACATTAGCCCCTTCTGTTCAGTTCCATGCCCTCTCTACGCCCCGCACACTTCTGGACGTCCCTTCAGTGCCCACAGGACTTTACATTCATCTTTTGTTTGCGTTAAGAGACAGAGATCTGGGCTCTATATGGAGTAACTTTACGTACTATATTCACGGAGTGTTTGTTTTTCTGGAGGAAAACTGGAAACTTATGGTACAGGACATCGAAAAAGGAGAAATCAATTCTGAGCTTGAAATAACAGAACCTGTTCGAAGGTAAGAATGAACTAAAGAGTTTTATCTCGGTGTCTGCTCTGTTGTTAATACTGATTTCCTGCATTTGGAATATCCCAGGGACGTGAAATAAAAAATATATAATATATAGATTACACCTCAGTTAATTTCCTTAGATACACCTTATCTCGTTGTTAACGAGATAAGTAACTCTCTCTATATAAATTCATCAAAAATAAAGCCACCAGATTTTTCGTAACACGACTGCATTTAACAGCCTTCATGAGGGTTATAAAAGCGGATACAAATCCGCGTAATACTAATTTAAAGATACACAACACTTGTAATGAGCACTCGTAACCAATGAACTACAATATAAGCGCGCTCGCGTTTAACAATTACCAAGTACTTGTACGATTTTATCTACGTCTCGCCCGCTCCAGTTTTGAAGCTAAAAAAAATCATCCTCGTTAAGGCCGTACCGGCTCAAAGTGTTCAGTCTATAAGCCCATGCCACTGGCCCTCCCTGTCTCCGCTCAGTTCTTTCCTCATTACTGACTCTGTCAATGAGCTGTATCTGAATATCTTCTAATCCATGATGTTCCTCCCCCAGAGATGCTTATAAATGAGATCATCCTGATCCCGCTGCACGTTATCCGGCTAAGTTTCTGTGGCGTCTAATACGAGTTTTATGATTATTAAACCTCATTTTAAATTTCTCTTTATTTTAATTTGCTATATAAGCTACGTACTGGGAGGGCTATGGCAGCTTTAGGTTGACCACACTACTGGAGTCTACGCGCCCTACTTTACAAACAACTATGGGTTCGTTTAAGTAAAATGGTGCCAGATTGAGTGGAAGTTCTGCCAGCGTACAGTTGTTCGTCCTTGTCTGAGAAGACCAGAATGTTTAACGGTTCGTATAGACTTTTTCAGAAACAAGGGTCGCACATTCTCCTTAATTATCTGAGGTCCTGAGTATTGGTTCAGCCCCGAATAAGCAGGATTAATTCAATTTTCAAACGTTGCTCGTTTATTTCGTGACTGCTTGACAAGTTGTTGGCAGTAGCTGTTCACGAGAGAGGATAAAGAGAGTCAGGAAGTAGGCACGTAGGGGTACATATCCTTCCTTACCGGGAAAAAGTTCAACAAAGAATCATTTGTGTGTATGCTTCGTGTCCACCCGTATGAGAAAACCCAAGACATTCGTGGATTCTGGATTCCACGCATGGATTCCGGATTTAAGATACTGGATTCAGGATTCCTTGTCAGTGGCACTTGGATTTTGGACTCCATTCGTTGTGGGTTTCCGGATTCCTTGAGCTGTAGTCCGGATTCCAAAAATCAAAAATTTCCCGGAATCCGAATTCCCTTGCATGGGGCGACTCTGAAAACACTGTATTTATCTCTGTCTGTTTCCTGACAGCGACTTGAACAAACTTCTAAAGCCTGACATACAGCGAGCGAATGATCTCCGGCGCGAGTTTGAGAAAGGATTTGATGAAATAGCAAGAAGAATATGGCCGAATCTCAAATATGTACACGGCGTGGTTTCAGGTGAGAAATTACCCAATCAGATTTGTTAACCCTTTTCGGACGGCTAGGGTTGTATACGACCCTATATAGAACGATGTATACATTTCTCCCTGGACCCATTTAGCTTTCAGTTTAAGTTAATCAATTGGTAAGCAAAAATATCAGCAAAGATAGATCTTTCCAGCGATACCTTGTTTTGGATATTCTGACTAATCCTGACAGAGTTACACTCACAAAGAAGGTAACATTTTGGGGAAAAAATCCACAGCCAATTTCGCTGTTTACATACTACTCTTTGAAAATTACATTTGTCCCTTTCGTAAAAAGTTAGCCAGCCACAATTCCATGCAAAAGAAAGACGATAAAGTGGGCAACAAAACTGCCAATCATTGATAAAGAAGGAAAAGAAAGAAAAAAAGAGAGCGAGAGAGAAAGATCGAAATAGATTCGCAAGAAAAGTCCAAATTTGGCTTTTGCCGCTTGCGTGAAAAACAAAAAAGCTGTTTAGATTAGATTAGATCAGATTAGTCGGAAAATATACCTTTTTTCTTGCAAAACTCGTTTTAGCCAGTCTTACGCTAATTAGCCCAAAACTAGTCCAACTAAGAGAAATTGGTGAAAAATGCGGTTTTTTCGCTAATCGCGGGCCGTCACCAAAGAGCCCGACAAGTGAGCTATTTCGGCTTGAATAACAGGAAATGCCATTTGTCTTATAGGATCTTCAGAGTTATATGCTACCCAGCTGCGATGTCATTACCTTAAAGGTGTTCAACTCTGCTCCACCATCTACGGCGCGACAGAAGGTTTAATAGGAGTCAATCTTTGGCCATTAGAAGACACGCCTTGTTATTTGCTTGTTCCGCGATCGATGTTTTTCGAGTTCCTACCCATCGAAAACAGCTACGAGGAACAACCCAAGGTGCGCTTATTTTCATTGTTATTTTAATTCAGAATTACCACCATTTTTTTGTATTTTCACCTTTAGGGTATTCACTACACACATCGTTCCCTTTACATGTGTGTCTATTTCTGACACTGATGTTAATTTACTGAGGAAAAATAAGGGTAGGATCACCCGTTATTTTCACGATTAGCATAATCGATGGATGCCAGGATTTGGAGGGGTAGTCCTGGGTTCCATTCCCGTCCTGTGGCCCAATTGCTCGAAGGTCGGTTAACCCTGACCTAGGGTTAAATTTTAACCCGCACTTCTTTTTCTTTTCATCAAAAGCACTCACTCAGATAATGTTCTCTATTCTTTTTAGAGTATCCAATCATCAAATTGAAGGCAAAGAGAATTAAAATGGATTTGTTTTTAAGCTCTCATATCTGAGTTCAAATTTCGCACTAACCCTGGGTTATCTTAACCCAGCTTCGAACGAACAACCCGACCCAGGTTCCTAAAATAACTGAGGAGAATGTGTTGCTTGCATTGAAATCTGCAATGGTTAAACATTCTACTCTTCTCGGATAATTATCAGGAAGAAACATCTTAGACTCACAAAACGTCACTGATCTGACTTTGTGGGACGTAAAAAAGCCTCTAGCGCCCTATCAGCCTTTGGCAGTGACCACTTTAATCTGTCATGGGTTTTGGAACGGGTAGGGAGTAGAGGGCACATTGCACGGGATCTATAAGTGAAATCTGTGTTCATCTATATTGGGTAGGTTTGTACTAAGGAAAAGCTGAATAACAAAAAAAAGCGAAGCAAAAAAAAAACAAAGAAATAATTAAAACAAAGCAAAGCAAAGAAAAAGAAAAAAAAAAAATGATCGTTTTTCTCTTGTATTTTGTAGACATTGTTCGGTGAGGATGTCAAGGTTGGCTGCCTCTATGAGCTCATAGTAACAACATTAAGCGGTCTTTATCGATACAGAATTGGCGATGTGGTGAAAGTGGTTCGTTTTCACAATAGCTGTCCAGTGATTACGTTTCAGTACAGACAAGGTCAGCTACTTAATATGCGTTCAGAGAAAACGTCTGAAGCGATGATCTACGAAGCCATCACGAGAGTAACCCGAAAGAAAGGCGAGCATCAACTCGTGGATTACACATGCGCGGAGAGTATCCTGTTGGACTTTGTTCCGAACGGCCGAGCAGTCATCAAAGAACGCGGGGCAAAGAAGCATTTAAACCATACAGGACTTGGCATTGGTGCCAAACCTTTTTACTTGGTTTTCTTGGAGCTGTCACCTCTGATACGAAATACGAAGGATACCGAAGCACTCGAGCAGGAGGTAGGCTTCTAAAAATGTGAATACCGTAGCCTCGTCTTTGGGCCAGTTCACGCTGTGCGAGAAGATTAGCTTTAGATCCCATCGCCCTAAAACCCCTTGAACACCTTATGAATATTTTACACAACGTAGTATTCCTTATCGCTTCGCTTCCCTTTTTATTGTAGTTTATATATTTTGTAGAAGCCATAAGGTATGCTTAGTTAATTTGTGTAAATTTCATAAGGTGTCCAAGGGGTTTTAGAGCTAGGCTGATGAGATGTAATGCTACATGATGCGAGTGAGGGCCGAACGCGATCATATTACCTACCCAGTCTCAGGCCAAAGTCTCCAGAGAAGCTTGACGGATGACGACACATCCTAACCTGCCTTGGACGACGGGGAACGAGGCTGTGAATACCGTAACTAGAAATAGGTGTCTCGCACGGGAAGGATCGATGTACAGAACTGAAACCAGCCTTCGATCAATCGGGGTGGAAAGCACCAACGGATATGAATATTTAACAATATATATGGACCACCTGAGGGCAGATACGATTGACGAACAATCCACGCGCTGCGCGCTCGAAGAATTAAAATACCTCGGCTTTGCGAGGAATTTCTTGCTTTTCCTCGTTTAAATGGCCCTATTGAAGCTCTTATGAATCTAAGCCAAAACCCGTTTTATTTTTTTTAGTTGGACGAAGCTCTGTGTGAAATCAACCCATATTATTTAACCCGAAGGGAGAATGGTGGCTTCATCGGAAGACTCAGGGTGTGTTTGGTTAAACCTGGTACGTTCCAAAAGTTTCAAGAATTTCTTCTCCAAGTCACGCCTACTGCGGTCAATCAGCTGAAGATTCCAAGAAAATTGACATCGAAAGAACAGCTTATATTTTTTATCAACCAACTTGGTCTGAAAAGGACGAGCGCATGAAGAATTCATCCGACCAGAAATGTTTGACTAAGCTTATTCTCAGGCAACTCAAGGCAAGCCATTAAATTCTTTGGGCAAACGATTTATCAACGAGGTCTTGGTCGCCTAAAACTAGCCTCAAGAAACTTGCCAATGGGCTAATTACAGTCAACAGATTATTTTAAAAGTTGAGGGACGTAAGTATTCGTCAGTTTGGAAAGAGAATCGTGAAATTTTTACTTTTGGTAGTGCAGGTTTTGTGCGGGAATTTGTGGTAGGGAGCGAATTTGGTCAGTGAAGGCGGGAAAAATTAGAATTTGAAACAAATGCATGAAGCCTGGCGGGAAAGTCACGACTGCCTGACTGTTTTTCTGATTGGCTGAAAAACCCTAAGCGTGAACGCGACTGTGAGTTACAATGTTTCGTTGGTTGGTGACGAGTTAATTTAAGGGAGTTGGGAGTTATTTATGCTAACCTAAAAGTCACTCCATATTTAGTCTATTTAATTTAGTACACAGCCGATTGTTCTAAGATCGATCATCGCAAAATCCAGAGTTACTTGACTCATAAGTTATAAACGTGTTCTTCTTAGCCGGTTTCAGGTCATTTGAAATGAAAAAGATCTTTACGATTTAAAAGTCCGCCGCCGTAGATTACCATTGAATTTCAGACATGCATGATGCGGAAAAGTCGCGGATGCAAATCTCTGCATTCTGCCCTCGCCCGACTGCTCAAAAGTTGGTGTTCACAAAATGGATCACGCAATTGTTTTCCCTAATACTTATCCACTGAATAGCCTGAGTGTTTTATCCGCCGGTGGATCCAACGTTGAAACAACCGGAACCGAGTTATCCAGTGGATAGCGTTATCCACCTTTTACAACTGGCTCCTGATGATCGCTCTTTGAAACGTTCGGCCCAATAATTTCTACATTTGCTATGATTTTATTTACAGGCATTGCACAGCTTAATTACTATTTATCACTCATGTGAAGAAGTCGTATAATGTGTTATGATTTATTTTATGATCATTTTTATTACCATTGTTTTATTTGTGCCAGGATAAACCGATGGCAAAGCATCCAAGACTGGAATAACCCAATAAATAATGCCGATACATGGGCACTTTTAAAAACCACTGGAAGTCTCTATTTGTCTTAGTACGACTATGTTTCTTAAGCAAGATAGCACAGAGATAAATTCTATTTTTCTTTATATCCGTTATCTGTAAGTACTTTTCAGTTTTGCCCAGACGGTCTCCCCACAATGCACATCCTGCCCGCCAGCGGAGCCTTTATTTTAGCGTACTCAAGAAAGACTCTGCACGAATCGAGTGAGATCTGTGTTGAACATTCGCTTTATGTTGTTAGGATACATTTTCGAACCCAGGCCTAATAAACGTGCTCTGCTTAATACAGCGGGCTAAGTTATGACCATCACTTTATGAATAAAAGAAAGCTCGCACTGGAAAAACCAGAAAAAAAAACAAGTTTGACTCGTCCAGAGTTTTGGGCTGCGGCGACTCAACTTAAGGTTTGACGCGGTTCTGGCAGAGCTTTCTTTTCTCCTCCACGATCAAGAATACAAAAGGAGGCAAAAACAAAAAACAAAAAAAAAACCCAAGGCTTTCTTGTAATACTAGCAACAGAGGTTACGTTCATAATAGTTCATTATTGGGAGATTGTTCTTCTGTTTTCTCCTTAGTCTCTATACCAATTTTATTTTCCTCCTGTGCGTTCTGTTCTGAAGTTGATTGGGTAAATTCTGAGAGCCATGACGTCACCAAAGAGCGTGCACTGTTGATGGCGCCACCTGCGATAGAGAAGGAAAAGATTTATGACCATGGAAGGAGTGGTTTCTATTTGAAGCATTTCAAATTGGCCAATCACAATACACTCCTATTATCAAATGGACCCATCTTCTACAGATTTCGGAGAAAAATAAACGTAGCCGCCGACAAGGGCGAGAAAACGCGTGCTACCAAGTTACGATTGGTTTAACTTCTGATTGGTTGGGAAGCTAGCGGGAATTTTTTTAGTCAATCACCAGGCGTAGCAATGCAAAACCGAAGCATTTACGAATTAACTTTCGACGCAATTGAAAGGAAAAGAAACATTTCAGCAAACACGAAACCATCTCTTTACACTACACCTCAAAATGGAATATTGTAGAATTTCCAAAACCTTTTGACCCAAGACTTATTTAAAAGTCAGAGGAATAATACGAACTTACCAACTGCCTTCCCTGTGCTTGCCACAGCCTGACCAATTCTGCGCCCTCTCTCTGTGTTCGTGGTCACATCTTGCATAACGCTAAACAACACACAAGAATAATTTCGTCAGTTACAAACACAGAGAAAAAAAGAACATACCAAAACAAACAAACACAATAAAAAACAGCGTGTCAAGACCATCAAGGAAGCCGCCAGCAGTTAGGCCATTCTGCGCGACTTCGCTTTCATCGTAAAATTCTTTTTGCATTGAAAAAGAATCAAGGACATGCCAACCACATGAATACGTTTTTAAAAGAAAAACCACAGCACTTTGCATTTTTGACCACCTCTAAAGGATATTTTTGGTGTCTACAGCAGCTCCCTTGTAGTGTTCTCTACGTGGCAAACGATTTTCTCCAGTTTTGGGGAGAATTTTGTTGTATCTAGGGTGGAGGTCGAGAGAAGACCAAATCGAAGGAAAAAAATGCTTTATAGATTTTTTCGGATTGCTGTGAATTCGGCATCAGTAGGTCTACTGAGATGTCTAGAGCTACGATGTGCAGAGTAATTGTCGTAATCATGTTCACAAAAACTCTTTCTACTAGCGTTTATCGCTAGCGACAACGACAAGAACCTTCCATTACCTGGCGAGTCGGATCTTTAAATCAGACAATCCTAACTGGCCTTGAAATGGATGTCTGTAAACAAAAAAATCAATAAAAAAAAAATAATAATAATAGCAATGTTTAAAAACTGCAACCGTTTTCATAGCTTGCAATAAACAATGTATTTATACTAGATATCACGTGTTTACCCTGCGTGAACATCGTCAATCCCAGCATGTTCTTTTCCTCGCCACACTTGATAGTTGATAGTTTGTTTCCAGGCATCCACAAACTGCTCATTGTAGTTTGTCATCCCTTCGCCGTCTGCGAAACGAGAAGTATAAGTTTACTTCGAATTGCATTCCTCTCTACTTGTAATGAAAAAAAATGGTTAATCCATCAAAAAACTGAAAAAGGTTCTTCAGTAAAAGATTCCCAGTTTCTATAGCACTGAGATTCTTTGTCATTCCTCTGAAATACTGATTTCCAGAGCGATTACTATGACATTCTTAGAGATCATGGCTTTGTAGGAAGACCAAACCTTTAATGCAAAGTGTTTTTCAGGTCAACTGCGCTCCGGAAGAAACAGCAATAATTGGGAGGTAATTCAAGGCGTTCTAGTTACGTTTTCCCACAACCTAGCGCGGAAGAGTCTTTTAGCTCCCACCCCTCCCCCTAATTTGTCAAGCTGGTGCGCGATTTCCTTTTAAAACTTTAGCTCATCAACACAAAATAAAACCAAACCACAGCCTCAGTGTGAAACGCGTGAAGAAACCCTAGCGTCTGCGAAGGGGGCTGGCCAAGCCAAAAACATAATTGAAAATCGCCGTTATAGCGCGAGAATATATTTGCAGACTACAGAAAAAAGGTTTTTGCAACAGTTAAGTACAAAATCTTATAAGGAAGAATTTCTCGACGCTGACAAACCTGTGTGTTGTATGGTAGAGAGCAAAGACATGAGGTACATCTTAAATTGAGCTCGTATCCACTCATCGCTTCCATCCCATCCTGGTGAACAAAAGAAAAAGCATGGATCACATTCTAACAATTCTAACGGCTGAAAGGTTGCTTTCCTGCGATTTCAGTTACCTGGTTTCCGCGTCATCTTTGCCCGCAAATACTTATAATGATCAAAAACGCACAATCAAGTAAATTGAAACAGAAAGAGTACTGTTTGGGAATGCTTAGCAAGAAAATGTACCTGTCTAGTGCAATTTCAGTTTTTTTTTGCTTGTTCGCCGCAATTTTTCCATTTGTGTTTAATGTGTGATGGATTGCAGTTCACTGCGTCCGACGATGTAGGGCAAAAGAAAAACGGCGAAAAAGCGTCACCTGGCGCTCCCTACGACCGCGCTTCTCCAGTTAATAGGGAGCCTTAGCATCGACGAAGGCGACGGCAGCGAAAACGTCAGTTTGAAAAGGCATTCGCGTTTTTTTAAACATTATCGCGTTTATTCCAGTTCGGTAAAAATATCAAATTTAGGCGAATTTCCCTAGGTTGATTTCTTGAGGACCGCACTCAAGTTAGAAAGAGAAAGAAAAATTCGTCGTCGCTTGTTTACGTCCTCCATAAACCGTGAAATCAGGAATTTTCACGTCGTAGTCGTGCAGTGACGGCGACGAAATGTACAAAATAGCGTGATGCACGTGCAAAGTTCTTGTTTTTCTTAACAAACTCATTGCTTTTTTGGCGTTCTCGTTGCCGAAGCTCCCTAATATTAATAGGAGACTGAGAGAAGACTGGAGAGGAGTCAGTCTAAGGACGGCATTTGACTGTACATGCGCCTGACCCCTATGACATGCTGGCCAGCCCAGACACTGTGGATACAAGAGCTGACCTTAGTGATCTGGGTGTGTGCACGCGTAAGGTGTTGACAAGGCCCCAGTTTGGTGACGGTTGCGTTCTCTGTTCTATAGGTCCTAGTATCTACTCAGACCTACCGTAATCAACCTTATAGCCCTTTCATTCCCAGAGTGAATAATGGAGTTTTGCGGGGTGGTTCTAACTTTTAAGTCTGTAGACATAATCCTACAATGTGATCATTCAAATGAAATCTCTTTGGCAGTATTTTCACATGGTACTGTTTATTATGCTGCAAAAGGTGGTATACTCACTTTGGAGTCTGGACAAAAATTGAGCAGTGTGACCATTCAAATGAAAGCTACTGAGCAGTACTTTTTAATACCTGTGGTACTGTTCATTATGCTGTGCAAGGTGGTTCTAGCTTTTGAGACTAAGGACAAAATTTGTGCGGTGTGACCACTCAAATAAAAGCTACTGAGCAATACTTTCCTGTGGTACTGTTTATTATGCTCTACAAGGTAGTTCTAACTTTTGAGTGTGTGGATGAAATGTTTAAGTGGTAGCCATTCAAAAGAAAGCTACTGAGCAGTACTTTCTTGTGGTATTGTTTTTCATGCTGTATAAGGTGGTTCTTATTTTTAAGTCTGTGGACATAATCCTACAGTTTGACCATTCAAATGAAATCTCTTGGGCAGTATTTTCGCATGGTACTACTTATTCAGTAAATAGTCATGTCTATCTTTTACGTCTGTGTGCACAATCCTAAGTATGAGAAATTCAAGTGAAACCTCTTTAGCAGTACTTTCACATGGTGCAAAAGGTGAGATTTGGAAATTTGCTGTCGGCAGTAAACGGGTTCACGACATACCTGCTTCTTGTTCGCCTTTTTCAACGTAATCAGTGACGTGTTGAATGACGTAATCTGCAAATCTCAGATCAGCCGTGGACAGCGAAAGCTGTTCATTTAGCTCTGGATCATGAATTTCTACGGCGCCACTCTCAAGCTATTGGAAGAAACAAAAATTAAGTTTACACTTTTTCTGCCATTGTTACGTTTTATTTCTTAAATAATTTCTTTTCCAGTGATTTTAGTGAGACAAATGGCAGGTATGGTTTTGGCCAGGAAGTTCTAAGTGGTCGTCCAACTTCACTCTCGAGTAAGAGAGAAAAACGCCAACCAAGATGTATTTTCAAAATTTTTTTCTTCAGAACTGGGCGTCCACAGGACACCCCAGCGACCATTTGACTGAAAGCTTGATGGTAAAAATTGTCGTCTTTGTCCCAAGCGAACATAACAAATTTTTCTTGGATGCCTCAGGTTCACGATCATTTTAATTGGAAAATTCACGTTAGCGTGTACATCTGCTGACGTCTTTTCTTGTCCACGTCTATTGAGCTGGCAAGTTGCTTTTTGCCGCAAGGACGTTCGTAAATACTAGTGCGTTCACTTCACGCTTGGGAAGGCTTTGGTTTGGGGGACGCTAGTCGTGTATGAAAGTAGGAATCTGCCAAGCTTCTGAAGTTAACACGACTTTCTCGTATTAAGTAAAATCCAACTAGTGGTCTATCATCAATGGTGCGTTCTGATTGGTTGAGCTACTACTAGGCTATATGTTATAGCCTACTAGTAGCGGAAAGCGCTGACTTGTTGGCGGCAAAGAAGGATTTTTTAGCCAGCTAAAGTTGTTTTGTCTCGATATTTTTGACCAACTAGTTGGATTTTACTAAAACAGTTATTCCTCTCGCCCTCATGGCCTCTGAGTCAATAGCCCGTTCGGCCTTCAGCCTCATGGGCTATCGACTCAGAGACCATTCGGGCTCGAGGAATAATTGTTAAATATCAGTCGTCCTTAACGACGATAGCGAGGAGAGGGAATAGGGAGCTTTAGCATCGACGACGCTGACGGCAGCGAAAACGTCACTTTTAAAACGAATAGACCTTTGTCACGCGGCGGCCATTTTGTCTCAGGAGATTTAAAATGCTTTGTTTATTCACGGCTAGCCTTGCAGAGAGAAAGAAGCTAGCCGTGCGTAAACAAAGCTTTTTAATCCCCTGACACAAAATGGCTGCCGCGCGACAAAGGTCTTTTCTGCATTTTTTCATACTTTCCAGGTGATCTGTGACGTCAATGCGGGGGCCTGGGGAAAGAAATTTTAATGCCGTATCCCATAAACCAACGCGCGCACCGCGGCATTAAAATTTCTTTCCCCAGGCCCCCGCAATGACGCCACAGATCACCTGGTTGTCGCGTTTGTTCCAGTTCGCTGAAAATCTCATTTTCCCATTTTTCTCTGGAGTTAATTTCTTCGAGACTCCTGTAAATTTTAGAAAGAGAAGCAAAAATTCGTCGTCGCTTGTTTACGTCCTCCATGAAACGTGGAATTAGGCATTTTTACGTCATAGTCGTGCAGTGACGGCAAAGAAATGTACAAAAAAGCGTGATGCACGTTTAAGTTGTTGTTTTGCTAATCTAAACCTCTTGCCCGTTTGACGTTCTCATTGCCATCGCCGCCGTCTTTGCTAAAGCTCCCTAATACAGGCATCGGTGCCAAGCCAGGGAACTTTTCTAGGCACACGGGAGAACCACTAGCTGATGCGATGTACCGACAATGTAGGAGTGGGAAAAAAGATAACGGGTGCCAAGTGCAGAAGAAGAAACTAGGAAACTAGCGACAAGGAGAGCTAATGAACTTCTGTTTTAGACCTGACAAAATCGGTTATCAGTAGAAATTTTATTGCTTCTGTTGTCAAACATTTTTGAGATGTGACATTAAAAAGATGTCAAAAACTTTGTTAAGTGGAAAATATAGTGCGGTGATCTTCGCTGCAAATGCCTCATTATAATTACAACTAACTGTCCACCACTTCAGAAAGTTGAAAGAAATCTAGGTACTTTGACGTTTTCCTCTGCAAGAGCAAAGCGGCAGATGAAACATGAATTTTCGTACTTACATCAACTAAAACTTCTGATAACCCCTTCTGTCTTCTGTACAAATAATTTGACGCTCCAACCAAAAAGCTGCGAACCTGGGGGCTTTTCAATAGTTCCATTTGTTGTAAAGATAAATATGGATGAAATATTGAGTTCTGAAAGAAGATATTGTGACGAAATTAGTTTCTCTCAGTGTTTTGCATAAGACTGTATCAAATTGCATCGATGGAACCTAAAGTTTTACAGTGACTTCTCCCTGTAAAAGTTATAGGCTTGATGATGTTTGACCTGTTTCCTGTTTGGTTTAACAACGACTGTTATTGGAGGAGAATTTAAGGCTTAATAAAATACAAAACTTTTTTTTCGTTAGTATTTTTAACACTTACACATCCTTAAATTTCATGCTTACGATGTACATAGGATGAACCAAGGTTAAAGGGGCTATGACACGATGCAATTCTGTGCGCAAGTCATTACTAAGGTAGGGGAAAACGAGCAACAAAAAACGTGCAACTTGTCTTGTTGCGCGTTTTACCTGATTTGTTGCAAGACAGGTTTGATTTGGGTGGTAAAACGCACAACATCGCTATTCAACTCATTTTGCAGCAATGTTGCAAGACAAGTTGCACGTTTTTTGTTGCCCGTTTTTCCGTACCTAAGAGAGCGTATTCACATGACGTCACGGCGTTCATATCGGTGTTCCAAAACAATGAAACGGCGGCCATGTTGGTGATTCATGCCAATCCCGTGGGAGTCGAACTCTTTCCTTATGTAAACGCTTCCTTTTGTTCCAATAGCTGCTGACCACGTGATTGGAAACGTTATAATTAGAGTTTCCAGACAGCACTAAACTTGAAAAAATTGTTTTAATTCATGTCCCTCCTTGCCTTACGTAGAAACAGATGGCCGTCAGGAAATAGTTTCAATGCCTAAAGATAGTCTTCCACAACAAAACTGGGCCATTATTTTTGCAATTCAATTGATTCGAAGAACGTTTTGGCTTTTAAGAAAGAAAGCAAATACCATAACAAAGTCTCTGTAATAAAGTACAATAGATGTGAAGCCCGTCAGACTTTCTTTGCTATACGTTTGCGTTCGCTTTTTTGGACCTAACCAGTGCACAACGTCAAACAGCATTCATATCATTTTTGAACAAATCGACCAATACAAACCTTCCATAAATTTGTTCAGTCAAAATGTGTGAATCAAAAACATAGGATTGTGCACGGTCAGGGAGCTTCCAACACAAAGTGGAGCACCATGACTTTCATCTCTGATGTTTGCTAGCTTTGCCAGTCTCTTCTACTGACTATGGATAAACATATACGCAACGTGCTACGAAATACAGGAGAATATGAAAATTACCTTTGTAAAAATTGCTAAAGGGAATCCAAAAATGTCCACTGCAAGTTCTTCGGATTCTTGTACATGTAATGGAAGATAAAAATCCTGTAAAAAAGACAGAAAAAGTGTTCTAAGAAAAGGAGAGGCACAGTCAATGACGAACTCAAATCCTTTCACATGGCTAGACGCCATTATCTACTCGCACCAAGAATTCTCTGAACGTAATAAAAGGTAAAAATTGTGAAGTAAATAACGTTTGGAGGTCTCCTAATTGGAGACGTTCATCTACAACCGCATCTCCCGCAGCCCTGTGAATCCTCGATTACTACTGGATTTAGGTAAATTAAGTCAAGGGATTCTACATGGTGATTGTTTGAAAAAACAGGCTCGTCTTATTAACGCAGTTGTAGTGCGGTGGCGGGGGGGGGGGGGGGGGGGTATGACGGTTACATAAAACAGATTGATTAGGACCCTGTGAATACATAACGCAACTTTGTCAGGTCGGGGGGCACGGGGTGTTTAGCATACATTTTCTGTCTTGTCCACCTCACTTTCCTTTGGGGTTGCATACACTAAGCCATTTTGAATCATTTCTAGAAGAAAAATCCAAACAGGAACTTGTTATTTTAATAACAACGTACGATATAAGCCATTGAATAGAAGGATAAGATAAAAACGGTAAAAATCATTTTCAGGTCTCAGACTCTCCGTTCTCCTGCCCTGAACTTCAAGATCTTTACATCTACGGTGTATAATAAAAATCAAGATCCCGAGACTAGCTTGTAAGCAAGGACAAGGAGCAGTGCACAGGGGTAGGGGAGGGAAAAGAACGAGAATGACGTTTCCCCCCACCCCCTGCCATATTGAAATGACTGTTCATGTGAGTTATAACATATTAACATCATGACCACCTGGCACCTATCCCCCATTAGATGTGGACGCCCTGGGGGGGAGTTCTCAACAAAGTTTTATACGGGGAGGCTCTGCCCCAAGGTCCAAACGCTTATCCTTTTATATACATGTAGCATTTTCGACGGAAAAGGGACCTCTTTCGTATACCTTCTATTGACAACGGATACTCCTTTCACAAACCTAGTTTAGAACTTTGCATCCCTTTTAACTGCTGTAAATGCACTGCCTTTAAAATGTTCCATAAATCACAAAACCAGAACGTTTTCTCGCCTTTTTGACAGCCATAAAATGCATCAGTCAGCCCTGATGGGCCCTTCTTTCTACCAAAATGACAGATTTCCCTACCCTTTCATATACTTCAGCTAGTGAAATCCCTAACTTTTCGGGTGGAGCCTCCCTGCATAGGCTTTCATAGGGAGTACCCCCCGCAGGTCTGGCAGCATTCAGTTTTTAAAATCACGTCCAGGAAAGTTGAAAGAAAAGTAAGATTATTATGGCGTACTTACTAGGAAATAGAGATACTAGGGAGAGAAGCTGAGTACATAGACTGCCAACAGGAAATCCATGAAATATAACCTAAATTGACAGAAAGTGGGGCATTAATCTATGATCAGGCGGTCCTTCTTTCTTTTTTCTTTAGGAGGTGAGAGGTGGAAAAGGACCTGCCTGTCTGTCCAATCTCGTACTTCCCCCCAAAAAAACAAAACAAAATAGAACACCTCATCACAGTTTACTACCGTGTACGAGAGCAGTAGAAAGACAACCTCGTCCCCAGGCGTTTTTCCCTAGGGACGAGGTTGGTAGAAACAGGCAATAATCCGACTTATAAATTTTCGCAACTTTCTGGAGCTATATCTTTGCTCGCTTAAGACGTTTCACTTTCAAACTTGGCAAGTCCATTTCGTTTAAGGTGCTCTTTCCGGTAGTATCGACGAATTTTCCCTAACTGGTACATGTGAAAAGTTGAAAAAACCGTGGAAGGGTGTTTTTGAAGCAGCAATTAATTTTATCACAGTTCTCTTCTCTGCAGGGGCTTCCTCTGGTATTCCAATTAAAAAGAAAATTGTAAGATAATGAGCAAAGGACATCTATTGGTGCACTTAAATTTCCCATTTTCCCAGCTTCCCTGTGACACAAAAAAGCCTCTGTGGAAAAGAGAGGAATGGCAGCATACATTTGGTCTTTGATAAGCCACATATTCAGAAGGCTCAAGGTCTCTACAATAAGTTGTAGAATGAGTGTACTTGGCCCGGCTGACAATCAGGCAAAAAAACTATTTTTGGACTTGACACAATCTACGGCAACTTGTTCACTTTAACAAAATGCATGGATGCAATAATTATGATTACTGATGATCTAATTTTATTACTAGCAACTCTCATACCTTTTTCTCTAATAGAAGTAATTTAAATAGAATTAAAACCTGAAAAGCAAAAACCCCACAGAGTGAGTTAATTTGTAACATGATTGCTTGCAAGCTCTCCATTTTGAGTGGAAAGCAAAGGAAGATCTTTTGAGATTCATTTAATTTAAACATGACTTGTGACACACTGCTCGTATGCCCATGTGCCATTTCTCTCAATGTTTATTGATTAGAGCACCATTAAGTGTGCTTACACATTCACCATTATTTTTATCCAAAATCTTGTGGTTAGTTGCATTTCTTGAGACAGAGAGAGCAGGGAAAGGGTTAGACTTGAGCAGTCTCTTAGCCTGTGTACAGCCGCCCCAGTCCTCAAAAAAATCGGAAAGGAGCGTCTGTGATTTATCGTTGATAATCGTGTTCAGGAATAATTTTGCATAAATTATTAAAAGTGATTTACGCTGGCCAAAACTTCCGAGGCTCACATTTCTGCAGAGGTAGATTCCGTCGTGCATTAGAGAGTGTTTGCGATATTTTTAAAATTCCTTCGCTTTACAGTGAGCAAGAAAAATGCTTAGAAGCACTTTTTAAAGGAAAAGATGTATATGCAAGTCTTCCAACCGGGTACAGAAAGTCCTTGATCTTCTATGCAGCTCCGATCGTCGCCGATGAGCTGTTCTCGCGACCTCGTGGTTAGGGTTTGATATGCTAATTTAGGGTTAGTACGTGGTTCCTAGGATGAGGTCATCTCTCTTGGGACCTAAGGTTAGGGCTCAAACAATAGGACGCCATCTTGGATTTATTTGCATAACAATGGGTCCCATACTGCCCCAGTATGCAGCATTGATTTCGACTTTACACTCCAAAGACAGCAGTTCCTCTCGAACTTTAAAAGAATTGCCCCTTCGTCCATCAAAAAGATTTTTATCCGTGTTTTTTACGATGTCTACGCCACAAAGAACACACGAACTCATCGTCAAAATCTCACATGTTATCGTCGCGAACGAAACTGAAAGATTCTGTACAGAAGGCTCCGATTGCAAAGCCCGCGAAAATGAAAGCCAATCAAATCTCGCTATTTCAGTGATGTAATGATGTATGGGAAATAACCAATCAAATCATTTTCCACACATTCCTGAAAAAGTCACGTGGTCTTTGAACACGATTATCAACGGTAAATCACAGACGCTCCTTTCCGATTTTTTTGAGGACAGGGGCGGCTGTACACAGGCTAGCAGTCTCTCTTTCGCTTGAAAATCAGGAGAGCATGTCTGTGATAATGCGAGTGTGTGAGCGGCGAAGCTGCTCGCTTATTATCATGTACGCTCTCTCACTGTTTTTCAAGCAAAAGAGAGACTGCTCACAGTCTAGGAAAGGGTAGGAGAAATATTAATGGAGTTAAATGGAGTTAAATGGAGTTAAATTTTTAAGTAAAGATACTTACCCTATGTCTGAATTTTCTGACTAATTCAACGACTGAGAGACCTAAAAACGAACAATAATGACGTTCAGCTACTGTCATGCAAACATACAGTGAATATGTAGAGAAAACTCTGTCCAGAGAAATCTGCATAAAGCAGACCCTACATTGCATGGACAACTTTTATAGAGTGGACACAAGTAAACATTTCTCCCTCTATTTTTTCTGCAATGAGGGACCTGTATAAACAGACACCTAAGGGACCGGTCATTATTTATCGAGAGGGGGGGGGGGGGGGGGGGGGGGGGCTGGTGCAATATGAAATATGGCTTGCTTGATTTTTGCTGACCCACCCTTCTCCTTAAGCATGACTTTCCAGACCCCCCCCCCACCCCCCAAAGAAAAAAGAAAAAATCGGACATGTATTAACTAAGAAATAAGCAAAGTAAGGCAAAGTTAGTGGAAATAAATGTTGATTTTTAGAAGTTATTTTAATAGTAGTCCTCTCCTCTCTTGCTGTATTTAATTATAAGGATGTAGCTCAACATTTTATTGGCTTATACATTTGCATGTTTTCTTGTGGCCCCCCTTAAACTTCTACATAAAAAATGGTGACCCACCCCTTATTTGCACCAGCCCCCCCCCCCTCTCGATAAATAATGACCGGTCCCTAAATTAATTGAACGTTTGAAGGTCCTGTAGAGTTTATTACACTAACTTTAAATGGCACAAAATTGCTCATCAGCAGACTACAATCAATAAACATTTTGTACTCAAATAAAGGACAAAATAATGTACAGTGTTTATATTTTTCAACTTACCAACAAATAGCAAAGACTCTTCCATTAGACTTGGTGACAGAGACATGTTCAAATTTTTGTACAGTTCCTTGAAAAAAGAAAGACAAAAGTGGAATTGATTACCTCATTTGTACTTGGCAGCTCTGTTATTAATGCATGAATTTTTTCTTTGATCCATCTTTAATCTTCTTCCCAAAGTGCCTCAAACAAAAACTCTAAGTTTAATGTCCCTTGATGGGAAAAAACTGCTACCACTGACAGCATGTCAGTAATGAACGTCATTCAGTTTGAAAAGGTCCCACTTCCATTGGAGAAAATATAAATACCATAAACTGCCCCCCAAAAGCCCTGGGTTTACTCATCTTCATAAGGGGTTTTAAGAGGGCTTATAAATGGAGGGGCTTATATCCAAGAGGGCATAAAACTAGAATATAAAAGGTGCTTTGAAACAATCCATATCGCTAGCAGTGCTGATCAAAATTATGTTTTGCATCTACTGGTTTTCAATTAAACTTCAAACGGTCATAATAATCCGAATTACAGAAAAGGAATGCTAGAGGGTGCTTATATCCAGGGGAGACCTTATTATTCTATGTATAATTTTGTGTTTGCAGGTAGATGGGTCTATAACTGAGCGGCTTTTAATGGGAGTGGGGCCATGTATAAGATGGCAGGGGACTTATACAGCTGTAAACAGTAGCTTACGGTGGTAATACACTAGTTATACTAGTCTGACAACGCAGGCAATAATTTACCTCTAAAATTCCTGTTCTTGAGAAGTCCTTCTCGTCAAAATACACTCTTGTTGCAACTTGAAGCTTTTCTCGTAAATATCCATAAAGTGGCTGTTTTTAACAAAACATACCATTTAACTGAGATCTCAAGCAGTCTACATTTTTCAGTGGAAGTAGCATTACTGGAAGCATTTTTATAGAAATTGGCAATACTATTTTATTGTAAAAGTAATTAAATTTCTGTGTATTTTAGTTAATTAGTGACCCCAATTAGAACACTGTGAGGCTCCTCTTACAATGTATGCTATTATTAAGATAAAGTCATTCATCCAATTTTATTCATCATGTAAAGCACGTGTCATATTACTGAAATATGTATTTCACAAATAGACAAAAAAATTCCATGATCTATTCTCTTACACAACATAGAAATTAAATGTCGGGAAAATGTTCAGAACTCAGATGGAGTCATAAGCCTCTCCAGTGGTTTCACAGCAAAGTTTTGAACATTTTGATGTCATTGTTGTTGTTTTTAAGTTAGAGTATATGTTGTGGTTCAATTTTATCCCTGGTTTAAATTTTAGTTTCTTTTGTTTCAAACTCATTTTCATAGATTAATAATTATTGATTAATTTTAAAATTGAATCTACTAGTCTTCCACTACAAGTACCAAAATCAATTCTGCCTTCTTCCATGCATAATAAGCAGACTTCAGGGTAATTTAAACTGCATCTTCCCACTTTTCAGTTAGATTGAAAAAACTTAAAGTATTTAATTGATAGATAAAAGTTGCTATGAAGACATCTACCATATATCAAATTTACCGTGAAACTCACAAAACCGTGAACACCAGAAATATTTATGGAATGTTATTGTGTTGCGAGAAATAAGCCAATAAGGTGCAAGATAACTAAACCACAAACAGCAACGGTAATTAGTTTGTGGTTCCGAGGTTTGCTCATGTGTCGTGAACTTTATTGTGATTGCAATTGGTCAGTACACAATCAACATTCCTGAAATTTTTCAGGTGTTCACGGTTTTCTGAGTTTGACAGTAAGAAGAAACTGAGCAAGCAGAAATTTTTACTACTTTTACTTTTGGGTTTATATTATGTTAAGTATATGAGCAGTACATGCCACAACCTACCAAACAAGACAAGATGCAAACACTTTTCTGAACAGTGCTTCTTGTTACATCATCATTCTTAGCTTTCAAATCCTGCAAAGTTTATAAAACTGGTTCAAATTAATTATTTTCAATTGGTAAATTGACATGATTGTTTATTTTAAATCCAATAAGTAAACATAAATCATAGAAGTTTTCAAGTCTTATTGGGTGTTTGGCTGCCCACAATACTGGGGACTTTGTTTGAAGGGAATCCCCATGCAATTATAGGGGAATACCAGGGCCGGGTTGTTCAAAGCTGGGTTAAGATAACCCTGGTTAGTGCGAAATTTGAAATCAGACATGAATGCTTAAAAAGTAAATTCAGTTTAATTCTTTCTGTCAACAAGTTGATGATTGGATGCTCTTAGAAATAACAGAGAAAATTATCTGAGAAAAATTACGCTTTTGAACGAAAGAAAAAGAAACCCGGGCTAAATTTAACCCTGGGTTAAGCGCTAATCGGCCTTCGAACAACTGGGCCCAGGGATTTAGAGGACACATTTTGCAAAGTCCTTACCTTACCCCCTCTCAACATGTGTATTAAGATTTTAAACTTAATACAGCCATTTACAGGACAACATAATATTTGTAGCCATAGAGAGGCAAAATTAAATTTTTTGTTTGTGGTTTAATTTGGTCACAGTGAAATGTTGTTAGTAGTAGGTTACTTTGTGGTTAATATGAAGATCATACAAAAAAGACAAAGCCAACTTAGAGGGGGAGGAGGCAGGAATGGGCCGCTGGTGAGAGCATAAAAATAACCCCTGCCACCACTAAGGCTCAGGTTTGTATCTCAGCATTGATACCATTATTTTTATGTGGACTGAGCTTGTTATTGGTTCTCCTCTCCATTCAAGGGGTTTTTTCTGTTTCTGTAGGTGTCCCTTAGATGATGATGATGATGATAATAATAATAATAATAATAATAATACTAGCAGTAGTAGTAGTGGCGGCAGTGGCGGCAGCAGCAGTGGCAGCAGCAGCAGCAGTAGTAGTAGTAGTCATAATATATAAGACATGTATACATGTACTTTATTTGAGTGTCAATGTACTAATAATGGAGACTATTTTTATGAAGACCCTCTTGAGTATTGGTCTGGCTGTGGAGATCAAACCTGTGACAACATCCTTTCTAGTCAAGAGCCTTACTAACTAGTCCTAATGGAGTTAACAATAAAAGAAAATCATAACAAACCTTGCTATCAACCTGCTTGTAACAGGAAACCCCAAATACAGTGGATTGTTTGTGAATAGCAGTGCTGCGACTTGGTAAATGAAAAAGGGATGTATCTGAAAGATAATAGGAAACAATATTAATGTGAGGACAACTATTGTCGATTTGTATTTAAAAAAAAAAAGGAAAAGAAATACCTAAATCAGAATTCCCAAATCAAATGCAAAAGCCAAGAAATACACTCCTATTAAAGCAGAAACTCTAACAGTGCCTCAGTGTCTTGGGTACTACAACTGCTCTGATTGTCATTTACTCATACGAACAGCTGAACCACCCAGGATATTTGGCCTTAGTAAAATCCAACTAGTGGTCTATTATCAATGCTACATTCTAATTGGTTGAGCTACTACTAGGCTATCAGGTAACTATAGCCCTCTAGTAGCGAAAAGGGCTGGCTTTGAAAACCAAAACAATGGCGGCTGAATCACGTTTTGCTGAGCTTCACTCCTAATGATTCAACAGAAAATTTTTGAGAACATTAAATGTAGCTACTCATGCGCCAGAACCACTTTTTAAAATTTTCTATACATTTACCTGTAAAAATGTTTCTTCCTGCCAACTAAGATTGCAGACAAATACATGGAAAATCTAAAGCAAGCGTCTGGACAAATTTAAGCACAGTTACAGCATCCAAAATTTGTTTTTTAAATTCTTCGCTGTGTAGCTTTTGTTTACAATTCATATTTTTTCAGAAAAGCCATTTTACGGAAGTTATTCAACTTTAGATTCTCATACACACACTGTATAATTTCTCAAGCGGTTGCCTACTCGTCAAGATGGCTTCCAAAACAATGACAGGGCCTATTCTGAATGCAAAAACGACCAGAATAAGGGTAAAAAAAATAGGGTCTCTTTTTCTTAAACAGGGAAGAAAAATGAGCAGTTTTGGTTATAAACAGAGCCCAAGGTAGCCTGTGAAAAAATCCGTTTCTCCACACTCTTCACTGCTGGGGACATTTCGAGCGGAGGAACGTCTACGACTCAGCGACAGAAATTCCATACTGATGACGTAAAATATGTCCAGAATCTGGTCAGAAGCCCTGATAGGTCAACAGAGTAGTTACATTGTTTTAGCTATTGTTTACGAATGACAGACAAAAGACAAAAGGCCACAAAGGTCAAATGCAAACACGATGAATCTCTAACAAAACAGTCAATATTAGTGGAATATAGTCTTCTCTAGAACAAGCATCTGAGTTTTGCTGGAGCTCGTTTGCGATGAACACTACACTTTAACAAAATGGACCAGAAGAAACCTAAAATTGAATAAATTTACATTTGGAACCCCATGACTAGTGGATTTATTAAGTAAACACTGATTTGCGTCATCAGTATGGAATTTCTGTTGCTGAGTCGCACACGTTCCAAACTTCCTCCACGCGAAACATCTCCAGTGGCAAAGAGCGAGGAGAAACAGATGTTTTTGCAGGCTAAGCCGAAGGCGGCAACCCTTCGCCCAAGCTTCCCTTGAATACCCCCTCTATACCGCAGCCGGGGGGGTGGGCTGCAATTACCTTGTTCACAGTTGTGGGCTCCATCTGGCAAAGCCAAAAATGGTAGAAACTGCCACTCACTAGGAAGTAAGGTGCTGTGTGAATTACCAAGTGGTGGAAATGAAAACTCGACCTACACAAGCGGGATCAAATAAAAAGAATAAAAATAGACGAACAACCCAAAACGGTCCACGGCTTAATGAACTTTAATTGATCGCCTGAGTGCGTGCTCATATTTTTTTTAAAAAGTACATTTAAATTCATAATACCATCATGAAAACTGTCTGCCTTTTTTTGCAAATCTACAACTCTAAATAAACTATTTTATCAACTCGAAACTTAGATCACTTGCAAACTTCCAGTTAAGCTTATTCTTACCTCTGAACCTCGCTTATGATGAAATCCGATCACTATGATATGCAGTAAAACCCTTTCAGGATCTTGAGGGTCCATGTTGACATGTCAAATAAATTCCATAGGGTGAACACTCTGAAGATTTTTCTGTAAAAAGTGCGTAAGGAGGACTGCATGCATTAACTTATCCGCCATTTTGGATTTTAATTGGCGAGGAAGCCTGGGACAAGTCAACGTTCTCCTTAGGTCCCCGTTCTTTTGCGTTTTGTGGCTCCAGCTAACTCTTTTACACAAAAAGCATTGTTTTGCTCATACTCTCAACCTGTCAAGATTTTAGGTATACGACCACATATGCACAAATAGCCTGCGTAACAGGCAATAATGTTTTCGCGTTTTCAGGTTTCATGCGGGCGAGGGAAGGCGCGAAGCGACAGACGAGCGCGAGGCCCTCCTCCGTCGCGCGTGTCTGGCGCTACCCTTCTGGCTTTAGCACGCGGTTTTTTTGCTCGCCTGAAGAGCGCGAAAACAAAAGGCCTCTTTTGCAGGCTAGCGCATAAAGGGTACAATTTTTGAACCACGGTAAAACAAGGGGCAGATTTTTTACTGTCGCTACCTAAAGTTGGACTCAATGGCCTAAAAATAACACTCAATTTACCATTTCAGAACACAGCAGCAACAGGTTCTCAAATGAAGTGCAGCCTTTTAAGAATTTAGCTTATAAAAGTACAAGGATTTTAGAGAACAAGGACTGAAACATGTTTTATACTGACCGAATGAAATACCAAGTGAGCTTTTGCGCGAGAACTTGATATCTTCACAAGTGAAAATAACATGTTATCTTTGTGAAAAATATCACCGTTGCTATGGCTTCATAATAAAGTGCACCTTTCAGACCGAAAAACTATTTACATAAAATGGTTTGGTATTTCATTGGTGTTTATATAATAAATAGAACATTACATGGTCACTTGGAGAAACGAAATTTCCCTTCTCGTGTTGAAAAAAATATTTCAACATTCGAAGAGAAATTTCGTATCTCCGCGAGGCCATGTAATATCCTCTATATACTATATCAGTTTACCAATTTGATACTTAAAGTAATTATTAAGACTCCATGTTGTCTTGTCTATAGGTCACTCCTCCCATAGCGGAATCAACTCAGGTTTAGGAGAAACGTAGACAAAACACGCTCTTCTAATAGACTCTTCCTCAGGTGTTCAGAAAAAGGATAGTGATGCAAAATGGAGAGACACCCACAGCCCAAAATTATGCAGTGTTTTGGTGTCATGGTCGCTTTCTTTGCACTGTCCACACTACCTGATTGCCTGGGACAAAGTAATTTCTTGTTGCTTTGGAAAACTTGGTACCAAACACATAGATTGCTACTTAAAAGAAACATATTAACATTAGACAACTTAGAAGAAATGCTTTTTATTCAATTGATTCAATGATTTAACGTTTTCTTCTTAGCATGCTACCATGTTACTACAAAACTTTTTCTTAAGGTCTTTATTTTTATTTTTTTATCTAAGTGTAGGGGGAGGTGGGGGGGGGGGAAGTGTTCCATGACATGTAATTACATGGGTGATAACATTAAAGTTAAAAAGTAATTAAACCTTAGAACTCAACAAGAAACATGATTGTATTCCCTGCCACAGTATTTATTTGTTAGTGGATTATAATTAGTTCTCTTAGCAAAAATTGGTTAAAAACTCCTTGTTTCGCATGGCTTTTGGAGAAGAGACTACTTTATATCATTGCCTGCCTTTTCTTTGTCATCTTGCTTACCCACTTTTGAAAAAGGGCAGCCTGAACTAGAGGCAGGGGACTTTCTTTTAGTACCTGCCGGCAGTACATCCTCGGCAGGTTCTACAAGTGGCTTTCCCTCACTTTCAACGGCTTTAAATGGACACCCTTCTTTCTGTAGCACTGGACACTCATCAGCCTTCTCATTGCCAACACTGTGAATAACTTTCATGGCCTGAACTAGAGCTTCTTTGTGGTGGCTGTCCTTGTCACTGCTTGGCATCTGCGATAGTTTGCTGTGGATTTCTTCCACTGATTTTGCATCCTTGAAGGCACAACCATCTTTGAACTCAGGGCATTTCTTGATGTCTTCCAGCAGGGCTTCATTATCCATCTTGGCAAATGGACAACCTTCTTTAAAAGCAGGGCACTTCTCCTCCAACTTACTGATGTCAGCGGCAGTCTGATTTTCCAGGACATCACTAGGTGGCTCTATCAGAGGCTTCCCTTCTTTACTGGCATCCTTAAAAGGGCAGCCTTCCTTTGTTTGGAAAACAGGGCACTCTCCAACTTTTTCTTCCAGGCTTTTTGACTCAGAATGGATAGACTTTAGCATGTTTCGTAATTGCTCATGTGCTGAGCCTGTGTGGTGCTTTGATTCTGGCATCTTAGAAAGTTCCTCCAGTACGTCCTTCACATTGCTAGCACCTTTGAAGGGGCAACCCTTTTGGAAGTCGGGGCACTTTTTCAGTTCATCCATGAAGGGATCTTGTGCAAGCTTGGAATAAGGGCAACCCTCCTTAAATGCTGGGCAGTGGTCCTTAACAGACTCTTTGTCATATTCATGCTAAAGGACAAAGAGAATCAAGGAAAGTTTTAAGTACTCAGTCAAAAAATGTCTGCTTTTCATGCCTTGCTTGAAATTAGCTCCTTTTAAAAGCAATAAAAGATTGGGAAATTGTTTGAAAATAACAGTCAATTTCAACACCAAGAAATCTGTCCTTAGATTTCCTGTCCACTGTACTGGTCACAAGAACAATTTTGCAAATCTGTTTACAACTAAAAAATTTCCCAAAATTAACAAGAAATCCTAATTTGGATTTCTCAATTATAGTAGGTAGGGGAGACTGATTATGAAAGATGGCAGACATCAAAGATCAAAACAGCAGTGCTCCAGCTTATGTTGGAAGCTTCCTGACAGTCGACAGTCCTTAGTTTTCTGTTCACAAGTTGTGACTGAATATAAAATAATGTGGCGTTTTTATAAGTCAATAAAATCAAAATTATAGGAATACTATTGAACATTGTGCACTGTCAGGCCCCCCAATACATAATATTGGTAGTCTTAATACACTAGAGCCTAAATAAGCTAAGAAATATTTCAAGACAAGTAAATTTTAATCACTTCAAGTAAAGTAAAGCTTCACACACAACCGATTCTTTTTTACTTCAGGTTAACTAAGGGCCATTTTCCCATGCAACATAATTAACATTGATTTACATGTTTTGCCTTTCTCAAAGCTCAAGAAACCGCAAGTAACTGAAGTCAGCTAAGTTGGTCATAAGGATGGTTTTTTTGCTTGAAACTTTCTTGAATCGTTTCAACTGTCCAGCTTTAATGAGATGCAAAGTAAAGTTACTTGAGATTTTACTTTTAGTGAGGTCTTCACACACTAATTTTTGGCTAAGTAAAACTTAGCAGCTCTTAACTCTTACTTAACAGCCTAGTGTAAAGACAACCATTATGTGTGACAAATGAGTCTGAGAAGCTTCACCACTATTCCACTCTATTTACTGTCTTAATATTATTGACATCTACCTGAATTTCTCAGTGTGGAAATCTGTTTTTGGATTTATCTCAAAATCTGCAATCCGGATTTCAAATTCTAAATACAGATTTCCTAATCATATGCACCCCAGTGAAGTTTTATAGAGAGCCCAAGCAAGGACGTTTTTGAGCCACGCACGTCAACTTTAAGTGGACGTTTTACATTCTTGGACAGCAAATTTGCCCCAGTTTTCAGGCAAATTGTCTGTATACAAGTAAAGACACTTACCAAAACAAATTTGGTATCATCAAGGCATGCTGAAGGGAAAAACGCCTCATTTCCGGTTTATATGGGAATTCAGTTTCCCCCTATTGCTTTCCTTTACCTACGATTCTTTTATACATAGTTTTTTATGATGATGATTGTTATTATTAGTTGCACAATATTTTTGTACAGTGGTAAAAAGCATTATTAAAAGACTTAATCTTAAAATACGTGCGTCGTCCAAAAACGCCTTTGTTTAAGCTGCCTAATGTGTGACGACTTCCGTTAAATCATGTGTCACTGAAATTTCTGTTTCGCTAAAAATATTTCATGTACTAACAACAACTGCAAGTCAAAAGGTTCAAAACCACATCATGCCACTGTGATACTTTAATCTGTAGTGTTAAACGGTTTGAAAAGATTCAATATTAACAGCTGAATCTATGGCGATAAAAGCTCTCTATAAAATCATCAAAACGAATGTTCTATTGAAAATCAGTAGCCAATATCGAACGATATTGCACGGATCGATGTACTAAAGATGCGAACGGACAATAAAATATTTTCAGTAAACTTTGTTTATCTATCCTGGACTCTAAAAAATGAAAGATTATCAACCTTAACGAGAATTCGTAAGGTTCTACAGCATTTGATTCTTTGGACTAAGGCTTCGTGAAAATTGCGGTTATGAAAACAATAGACTTCCAGCTCGAGTTGAATAAAGCCTTCTGCACGAAACGGCACACGTACAAAAAAATCGATGATCTTTTACCAAGTAACATTCTTATCGAAAATCTATAAAAATACTTTGCTAAAATAAGAGAAAAAGTACTGTACGAACCTCAGACTGTTCAGTTCCCGCCATCTCAGTGAAATAACGCCGGCTAAATCAATCAATTCAAACCGCAAATGGGACAAATAACATGTGACATGTCATGTTTGACGTCACATCCACAGCTGGTATACGTCACGATTGTCACGTTACCAGTCATTTGAAACCCTCGCTTCCGCCTCGTTTTCACCTCGATTGGGTTCCCCTACTCCAGGCCGGACGATACGTATCGTCCGGCCTGGAGAAACCACTGCTCGCAGGGTAAAAATGACAGGCCTGCACGACTCCCTCTCTCGTGTTTTAGCCGTTATCACAGTTTTGCTCTAACGAGTGTATATCCTGTAAAGACCCCCCTTTTTTGTATGATATGATGGAGGCTCCTCAAATATTTCTTTAACGTAATGGTTGGTTTGTAATCAAATGCCATTTCCTCGTAAGAATTTGTTTCAAGTTAGGCACTGATGGTTGAAATTGCGTTACAAAAGGCAAGATGCGTTTGTTTTCTTGACCTTGTTGAAGGGCTTGTTTCCTGTCCTCAAAATTCACTTCAATCTGGTAGTGTCCTCAGTATTAAATAATCTGCTTAACTCATATCTTGGAGTTTTTCTTTGACATCTTTGATTTTCTCCTCAAAAACGTTTTTTGAAGAGTTTGTTCTCAAAAGTCGTAAAGCCTCTCCTTTTACAAATCCTCTTTTTATACCAGGTGGGTGAAATGAGGTGAAATGCGTATATTGGAAAGTTTTAGTAGTTTTGAAGTGCGTGCGCAAATCAATTACTGAATCTTTTTAATCTTTTTTAAATCTTTCACCCTTGTATAAGGTTGTATCCAGGACGTCGTTTCTGATCAATTATTACTGACGACTGAGATAAAAACTTGACGGCCCTGTATAAAAGTGATACCGGAAGTCTTAATCACAATTCTACAACAAGCTTGGGTTGTTCTTTCGAAACGGGACGAATCAAATTTCGCTGGATTCAGCCCGGGGGGTACTCCCTTATATAAGCTACATAGGTATGTGCGCCCCATCGGGTAGGGTTTTTTTGCCGGTTTGGTCTGGAAACGGGTCTGCACTTTGCTCCTTTTGGTCTGGAATCGGGTATGGTTTTCGCGGGAAGTACAGGAAAATAAAAACGTATTTATCGTTTCAATTCCGAATGAGTAAGAAAGAAAGAGAAATATGCGAATTCGTAATGCATTTGATGAGTTTGTTTGTTTGCGCTCTAATCTAAGTAATGATAATATAATTTCTGCATAAAGGCCTGGTCAGAAAACGGGTGTAAACTTTGCCCATTTTGGTCTGGAATCGGATTGGGATTTCGAGGGAACTACGGGAGTGTATGAATATTTTTATCATTTCAATTCCAAATGAGTAAGAAAGAAAGAGAAATATGCGAATTCGAAATGGAGTTGAATAATTTTTGTGTTGGCGCCCTAATCTGATAATGATAACACAATTTCTGCCTAAAGGCCAGGTCTGAAAACAGGTATAGATTTCAGAGGTCTAGTCTGAAAACGGGTGTGGATAATTACCTTTTTTGGTCTGCAATCGGGTCAGGATTTGAAGAACAGGGCGACACACCCCAACAAAGAATTCCCAGGAGTGGTTTTGCAGTCACTTGTAGATTGTACTTTCAAATTACAGTTTACTTATCGTGGCTTATTACGTCTCAGCAATCTGAAATGTTTGGTTTTAAGAAAGACGATTTTTCTCAGAGAAAGCGATTACTAAAGCTTGACGTTTCCAAGAACTGATTAAAGCAGTCACGCACCATCAGCTCAAGGAAGTACAACGCTCTGAAATGGACTTGGGGAAAGCAAGGTACTGGGCCCCGCTTGCATCTCATGAATCTCAGTAAACTTTAAAATAAGTATGCGTGGTCGATCAACAAATGGTGAGCGGTGTTGTAGCTTGTTGAATGAGTAGAAAACAAATTCAACGTTTTTTAAAAAAGATATTGTCTTTTAACAAGTCACTACTTTAATTGAACGGAATCGATCCCGCCCATTTTTGTTCTCGTTCAACAACGTTTAACATGTTGAATCGCCTATAACCGCATTCAACATGGCACGATACGCGCGCTTGGTTGCAACATTTGTTGGTCATAAAATGACTTTTCCATATATTCAGGGGTGTTATAATTAAAACGACCGTACCTTGTACTAATCTGCTGACTTTGGTATTATTTAAACTCTGTTGAAAAAAAGTCTGGAAAAATGGAACACCGCAGGTGCACTAGCACTAAACTTTAAATAAATTTTAATCGTAAACATCTTTTCTCACAGTTCTCTTTCACACCTTTTCGTCTGTGTGATCAATCGCTTTTTGTTCTAGGTTCTTAGTGAGATAAGAAGTGAGGTATGTGATAAACTATCGGAAAGGCCATGACAAAAATACGATACATCGTCTGTACCAAAGATTCCAGGCATTTATGCCATAGGTGAAAAAAAAGTTGGAAAAGAGAAAACTGAATACTTGCATGTTGGAAGATCAGAGGATGTATGTATGGGAAAAGAAGATTACAGCAGCATAAAGGTCCAACCCCGCAACAAGTCATAGACCAGAGAGTCGCTAGAAAATTTAAGAGCAGAACGAATCTGAGCTCAGGATAAAGTATATATGTTTCCGAAAAGCAGCAGAAAACAAAAGAAGGTGCGTATATTGACTGTCTGACAGAGAAGATTGGACACCGCCCTGTGCTAAACAAGCGCTCTGGTGGCGGTTGCGCGTCCTGTGCACTAGGACACAAACAAAGTACCAGAAACGAGGTTCAGAAGACTGGTTCTAAAATGAAATCATCCAGCAAAACATCTACCATTAGACCAGTAACCAGTAGATCTAAAGTGGGAACATCTGGTCCTAGAGTACGATCATCCAGTGGCTCTAAAGTGCGATCTTCAGTCAAAGTGTCTTTTACTCGATCTTCAAGTGGGTGCAGAATGTGGTCCTTTGGTGGTACTAAAGTGCAATCAGGAGTCAGAGCTTCGCCTAGGTCATTTGGTGGGAGGAGAGGAAGATAGGCGTCTTCTGATAGGCAATGCCTTACATGTCTAAATGTTCGCAGGAGCCGATTAATCATTCTCTGATGTTAGCTTACCATATTATAGGAAATTAACGCTCCATGAAATTAAGGTATTCTTGGAAATTACCGCGACTTAAATTAACACGGATTTAATGGAAAACGACTTTCGAGAAAAGGAAATAAAAGCGAAAAAGAGGGTAAAATTTCACAATGAAGGAAATTATATCAACGCGACGTTCACAAAGAAACAAAGCTTGTTGAGACAACAGGAAGAACGTTAAACGAGGTATTAGTAGAAACTTTGTCCGTGGTTCTTTCCGGCTCCGTACGAAGAAACAAATCTGGCCACTTCGAAGGTTCTACACATGTTGCAGTTTCGCTGTTAATGGTGGATCTCCACCCTTATGAAATACTCCTCTTTCTTGTGTATAAAAAATGTCTGAAATGCATCGAAAATTTGGGGTCAAAATAATGGAAATTAAGGTCGCGGAAACTAACGCCGCACACTTAATAAAAGGCGCGGAAATGAACATTTACAGAAATTAACGCGCCTAAAATAAACGCGAATTTTTGAAGATCGCGTTAATTTCATAAAGCGTTAAATTCCCATAGTAAGGTATTCAGCTAGATTATAAGTTGAATCAGGAAACATTATTAACCGGTTATGACTTAATACTTAGCCTGGGATCAGGCTCCGCAGTGGGAAAATATCGGCCAGCGGTTGCCCCGGGCGGCGCCACCTTTTCCATTCCCAGACTACCTCTCGGTTTGCTTCGCTCGCCAATTTTTTTTTAGCCCATGCCGATCTTTTTCTCCTTTTTCCCCATTGCGGAGCCTGTTCCCAGGCTACTTAATACTAGACGACGAGAAGTCCAAAGACTACTGCAAGGTTAACACAACGTAATATATTTGAACAACAATATTTCGGCTGGCCAAACCAGCCTTCTTCAGGTTTAGATGTTAATACTAGATTGCCGCAATATGTCGCACTTGTCACTAAATGGAGAAACCTTCTCATTTATTTGATTATGTTTTGTAGATAAATACAGCCTGCTTGACGGGTATTTGAAAGTTAGGGTAGAAATAAGGTGAATTATCGCAACAGTAGGTCGTGTTGTTCATATTTTGAGCTTGGGCTACCTGAGCACTAATATGCCGCCGATATCTCTTGGATCTGTGGCCTGGTAGATTGTAGTCTAAACGAAAATTAGGTTTAGCCAGCAAGCACTGAACGTTTTACCTTATATAATCCGGCCCGTGATCCCAGAACCACATAAAGGAGCTTCAATTAAAACAAAACGAAAATACACCACATGGGGTTTCTCCGTGATCATACCATTTCACTCTTTGCTGAACTGAAAAAAACCTGTTATTCTTTGTATTCTTGTAACACCCCCCGTCTCTCGCAGCTTTCCCCCTCCCCACTCATCAAAATCGGTGTTTCCCGCAGTTGAAAGACTGCCACGCAGGCCCTGATTGGTGAAGTGAACCGGAACACGTACTTCCGCTGGCGACGGGCATAAGCAAGGCCAAATTCGTATAGTATTCGGAGCTTACAGTCATTGTTGGTGATAATTATCACCTTCAGTTTTTCTCCGTTTGGCGTCGTCCGACCGACTCAAATTTTTTGCATTTTCAAAAAAGAGAAGTGACGTCGTAGTTCCTGAACCATTTTTCGCTTAAAATAATTCTTTTAATCAGAAAAAAATCTGAAAAGTGAGGTGTGCTTGTATGTCTCATAGGAGGTTCGATGGTTGATCCTTTTTCCCACGTTGTCGGCTTAATTTTACATCAACCAACTTTTCCGCCAAATTTTGATTTGTTGTTTTCAGGCTCCACACCAATGATGCTGGGGTACCAGGCCTCTTATTCCGAGACTTCTTGTGATTTTGTTTTCGTTTTTTTTTTTCAATCCGACCGACCGACCTAATATCAGAAAACGCATTCAACGCTAAACGAAAAAAAAAATGGTCTTAGAAATATTAAGCATATTATTAATTCATTAATTCATTTTTTTAAGCGAACGTGCTCTTTACCACTCGTTTTCCATGATGTAAAAACTTCCTGTAATTTTGGTCGAAATATAAATGGAACGCTTCGGTCTAGGAGGAAATTTTCCGGAAAAAGTGATTGGTCCGTCCACCTCCAGAGGTAGTCCTCTTTGACCGGTTGGTCCTTGCCATTCCACTTCCAAAATTCCAGAATTAATCAAAATTTTAGTGAAAACGTAAGCAAAATGCTGCAATCCGGTGGGAGAGTTTGTTTCAATAGAAACAGTTCGTGTGTTTTTGGTTAGTTCCACTGGTTTTTGACCGGTCGGTTTGCTGCACATATCCCTAATACACATAAAAGAAACTTCACACACGCCTAGTACATCAACGCTCAATATACGCTCCCACAGCGTCTCGTTTGTTTTAAAACATGTCTCAGCCAGACCCTAGCTCGACCTTGTAGGTCTCCTTGTTCGTTTGCAAACGAGCGGGAAACATAAATTGCAATATCAGCTTTTCTGAAATGAAAGGAGGTCATTCCTTTCAGATTTTATTGACCGCAATTTCAACATCGAATGGAACCGAAAGAGACTTTGAATTGTCGCTCTCTACACTTTCGCAGATCAAGCAAATACAAGATTGTTGCATCACCAACATGCAAGGTTTATATATAGCGCATTTGACGTCCCCTCGCTATGGATGGGATTATATTTTTAAGTCTGTGCAAACAAATTTTAGGAGCGAGGTTATGATTGGCCAGAATCGAAAATAAAGATGATGTCATGAAGCTTATAAATTCTCACTCCCGACGGCGGGCAAATTCAAAATCGCTACATTGCATTCAGTTTTATACGAGGTTAGATCGACTGATAGTTTACTCAATGCTCTCTCTACATGAAAATTTCAACTTATTATTTTCTGTTCTATTCTAGGAAGGCCAGGGAAGACAAGCAAGCGGAAGAACGAATAAGCGAAATTGTAAGTGAAAGAATTACATAAGAATTGCGATCTCAGACCTTAGTTTTCACGGTTTCTTCAATACCCCGTATAATTAGGGGAGCTAACCAAGCAGCACAGCGACAAATAAGAGACAGTTTTCAGGATTTTTAATCAATTTTGTGTTTAACTATCTTTGAAACGACCAAGCCTGTGTAAAATAGCATTCTGGACTCTCGCGAATTTCGAGAAACTTACCCCTCAGTCTTCCATATCTTGGACAACCATCGATCTTTAGCCTTAATTTGTAGAGTTTTATACAACCCCCTGATACGTGTTCTCAGAAACGACGGAAATTACATCATCCCGTCCCTGTCCAATCACAATGTAGAAACTACAAAGGGTGTTTTCTGATTGGTGTGTGGCATTCAGGGGTGAATATTGTTATGACGACGTAAGGCATTTATTCAAGTCGCATGAGGCAAAATCGGCGTCGTTCTAGCCAGTCGGTAGTTGTCAGTATACTTTCTGATATCTTTGGTAGATTCGAACGAAAATCTTATTCAGGTGAGTCATCTTCTTAGCTAATTTCTGTTTAATCTTAACAGAAATTTTAAAGTCTTAACAAAGATATACAGGAAGTCTCAACGGTGAACTGGATGTTAACTAAGCGAGAAAAAAGGCGCATTTTGAAGAATGACCGTTAATTTCCTTCATTGTTAGGTCTTTGATAGTTGAGCCAGGGACCTAGATCGAACCTGACATCCATAAAACTGAATAAGAAATCATTCATTTTTGATCGACCAATACAGACAGTTTCTTATGCTTAATGTTTCTATCGTTAACTAACAGCGTTCGTTTCTTCAAGTGGCGCGGCTAGCGCATTCTCTTCGTTTTCCTCTGACAGAAAAACTGCGGAGATAACTAAGTAGCAAAACAAGTTCAAGACGGAGTTTGTTTTACATGGTCTCTATGGCCTATGAAACTCAAATTTGATGTATGAAATTCATTTATTGACATTTCATTCCACGAGGGAAACGAAATGTGAACCTCTTTTCGAGAGCTATTTTTTCAGCATACCGGTATATATATTAAAGAGGAAAAGAGCTAAGTTTGGCCAAACTGAAAGAAAGTACGAAAAGAACTCTTCGCTGCATAGATCTAGAATTCCCTACTTTATTGTTCAGCGTGATATTCGCGCTTCACGATCCCATAGCCAGTCACACAACAACGGCAAAAGTTCTGAGGCGTATAAGGAAACGTTTCTCAGAAATAGGTCATTAGAGCGTGAATTTCTCAGAACACTGTTAAACAAGTTACGTACTTTGGGAATAGACCTTGGGTGCTTTCCATTATACCGGACCGACCGGTCCGAGACCACTAGGACTAACCAAGGGAAAATGGAACGCGTCCGAACCAAAAGTTCGACCGAATTGATTGTTGGGTAATGTGTGACTTCCCAAATTCGTCTTTAGCTGTCTTTGGACTTCATACTCGCAATAAGTGAACGGACGCGTTTGTTCTCCCATCTTCCCAGGGCTTTGGTCGAACTAGTGGAGGTTGTTGGAATGAGTTGTGGATTTTTTCGCACTGATTGTCAAAAACCGTAAGGACTAGGGTCACATACTGCGAAGAGAAAAACGCGGGAAAACATCGTCAACATTCGGAGAAGCCAGTAATATGTTTGTCCTTATTAAAGAACTTATAACTCGAGAACCAGAAAAAAATCAAATTAAGATGCACTACTGTACCTGTGCCTAGTGTGCAACTCAGAACTGTGCATAATCAAAACGTTTATATCGTCCCTTTGTAGTTTACAAACACTGCCCTGGTAGACCTCACAAACACTTCCATCAACATCCGCCATTTTGACTTCTGTGTGCAGTGAGGAGCTCGAGCGGGACTGGAAACAAAAATTTCTGAAAATGAAACGGCAATTTTCGGTCCGATCGGTCGAACCGGTCAAAGAGGACCACCTCTGGAGGTGGACCACTTTGACCGGAAAATTTCCACCTAGACCGAACCGTTCCATTTACATTTGGAGCGAAATTTCCGGAAATTTTGGCATAATGGAAAGCACCCCTTGTCACGCGTACGGTTTTCGACGCCATCTTGACGAGTAGGCAAACGCGTGAGAAATTACAGTGTTTGTGAGAATCTAATGTCGAATATATTTCGGTATAACAGCTGTTCTGAAAAAAATATGAATGTAAACTAAAGCTACCCAGCAAAGGATTTTACTGACAAACTTTGGGGGCCGTTACCATGCTTAAATTTCTCCAGACGCTTGCTTTAGATTTTCCATATATTTGTCTGCAATTTTTTCCGGGAAATTTTTACAGACAATTGTATTGGAAATTTTAAAAAGTGGTTCAAGGTCTTCTAGCCCATATAACGCCCTCAAATTATTTCAGTAAAATCCTTAAGAGTGAAGCTTAGTTCACAATTGATATTTTTTTCAAAACAGCCGTTTCACAAAAATTATTCGACGCTAGATTCTCATACAAACACTGTAATTTCTCACGTGTTAAGCCTACTCGACAAGATTGCGTCGAAAACCGTGACAAGGTCTATTTATACCATTACCGATATTCAGTCCCGGCCGCTAGTTCGGGAGGACTGACCTCGAGAATGTCATTTATTCAGTATTTCAGTGTACTTTTAATATCCTGACTTAATCAAACTGCTTTTGCAGCTCTGACATTGAGATGAGTCCCCGAGTTTGTGATAAGTTAGACAAGAAGAGATGGCAAAAGTACGATCCGTCCAAAGTGCCCGCGCCCAAGCCAGTAATTTATAACATCGGCAAAAAAGAATCTGGACTCAAGAAGACTAAGTTCCTATACGCTGGTCGAACGGGAAACTTAAAAACTAGGCTTCAACAACATTCAAGAAAAAAATTTAAACGTAATGACAAGTCTAAACTGCGCGTAAAGTTTGTTTATGAACCAAAGCAGAAGACAATGGAAAGAGCTTATATTGAGTGTCAAAGGAGAAAGGGTAACTACCCTTTACTGAACAAGAGGGCTGGAGACGGTACCCCATCTCGTGCAAAAGGTAGAAAAAGGAAGACTAATCACTCCGGTTCGGGAAGACTGACGCTCGAGAACGCACTTTTCCTTCAAGCTTTATTTGGCCAGTGACTGCATGCCTTATCGTAGAACCCGATCAATAAGGCTTTGTCTGTTAGCTGGTCAGTAAGTCTGTAGTCTGTAAAAACTGAGCCGGGACGACAAAGAAAACACTTTTAGTTTCTACCTTTTCGTTATTAGTTGTGAAAGGTACAATAAGTTTGACTAAGTTTTCGCCGTAGGTGTAGCAAGTATCCTCTGGTAATCACGTGCACCTAACTGGGTACTGTGCAAAGTTTCGTAATTTACCGAAGAACAGGTAGTAATATTTCAATTCTATATTTTTGATTAGGTTTGGTATAAAATTGACAATGTTACTCCACTTTTTGCTTGCTTGAATAGTAAACGAGATAATCACCCTGAAACTGTGTGACGCATAACTATTTAACATAGTCGCCAAAGGCGACGTGAATATCGGCGAATAGTCACCGAGACGAAGTCGAGGTGACTATTCGCCAATATTCACGTCGCCTGAGGCGACTAATTGTTTTAGTATAATTACATTGATGATTATTCGAGAAAATAAAATTATTGATCAATTTCCGACCCCGAAGCATCAAAAAATCTGGCTGCCATTTTGAAAACTGCTAGCTTTCAATGCTATAATCACCGCGCGGTGATTATATATAGCGGGATAGAGCGAAGCTCCTAGCCAATCACAGCGCTCTATTTTTGATAGTCATCAATGTAATTATACTAATTTACCTTAATACAATAATACCGAACAAATACAGTGCTTGTACACACAAAGCTACCTTGAGAATTATAACTGGGGAAACTGATTATCAGTGAGTATCTTTTCTCCATAACACACATAGTATGAACTTGGCAAATGGCTTCCTTGCAGGACCTTTGACTGTGAGTGCGTCACAGACGTACATCTGCTGTTCGTGTCTTATACCTTATTATGGGAAATTAACGACCAAATCTCATGCTGTGAGTGGTTCTTTTAGGCTTCTTGACGTCATCTTTACTTTCGATTCTGGCCAATCATAACCAGGCTTCCAAAATTTGATTGGACAGACTTAAAAAAATAATCCAATCCATAGTGTCAAGATTAGCAGAGCCGAACGGCACACCTCCACCACGACTCCCCCCAAAAAAACCGAGAAGAAAATGGGACGTATTATTTTCTAAATTGGGCTCGCCACAGGCAGCCCATTTAATGACAATCTTTAAGTGAGTATTTTAGAATTTACTTTACAAGAGTTCTTTTGGATGATCCGATCTACATTTTACGTGGCTGGGAAACTGCCCATCTATCCCTCCCCTAAGACACGTTTTGCTCTAAGTTTCCTTAAGTAGCTTCTGGTTGAAATCGATCATAACGTAATTAAGCTTATTCGATCCGATCCAAGACTGAATACGTAAATTGAATTTGATGCTTCAGATATTAAAGGGATTCCATTCAATGACTCGAGAGTCATTAACCTCGGGTGTCCCTAATTTCGATTCTGTACTGAGTTTATCTAAGACGAAATCGGCAACATTGTTATTTGGTAATAAATTCCTTGTAGACAGTTCACTCGCACACTAATTCCATTCTTGGCAACCAAAAGAGAAAAATCTTTTGTGAAAACTATAGTCACGACTAATGACCTTTTTTCTTACCAATACATCTGGTTCGTGTTTCTCAAAGCTCCGGTCCCGCCTAAAAAACACTCTGCAGTTTTGAGCGCGCCGGTAGACATGCTTTTTGTCCATTAAAATAAAATTTAAATAGAAGACGTAACAAAAAGCAAATCTTTGTCAGAAAAGTAGTCTTAAAATCACCGATAGTATTTAGAGAAGCCCTCCACTGGCTTTGGGCGTTGTCAAATTATGGCTCTTGCTTTTGATCAGTTTACTGGAGTATACCGAGAACACACAATGGTCCTCCTATTGCTGGTTTTCAGTGTCACGCCATTCAAAATAGAGTAGAATAAAAATCAAAACCGTTTAATAGATAAAGACCAGAATCTGGGAAATGAAAGGAGGTACATATACAAAGACCCTCGCCAAGATTCAGGTCAGAGGAATATTTCGTATACGAGATATCCGAAGAAATGTTTTACCCAAACTTATAGAGATTTGTATGGAGACGCCATGCTGGTGCTCACCTGGATGAGCTCCAACATGGCGGACGGATACCAACAGAAACATCTGTTGCCGAGTTTTGCTACAAAAGCGTGAATTTATTCTTCGCGAAACTCATAAACATTAAAGTAATACTTTTTCTAATACATGAACTGTTTGGATAGCAAAATTCCCTGAAATAAGTCATTTTTTTAACCTACATGACAGCTCTCTTGGCCGTCATGTAAATGCCGCGTCACGCAAAAGCTTAGAAATTCAAGCGTACTCTATCACAAAACCAAGAACCCTTTTGAAGCGAAAATTTGTATGAAAATTAGTTTTCAGCGGCTCTAATGCATTGTGAAAGTAAAATCTCGGTAGGATCGATAGTTTTTTAGTTTTCATTTTTGTGACGTCATGTGAAAACCAACAATAGCAAGTGCTGATTTCACCTTTTCTAGTTTGAAATGTTTGTAGCATGGTTTGCACTTTTTCCATGGCGCTGTGACTTGGATTCATCTCGAAAATAAAACTAGTTAATTAAAATTAGGGACTATATATTTCAAGTTGGTCTTCTTTTTTTTATTACAACTTTGGCAGTATGATCCTTCTTTTTTTTTTCTAATTAAATTAAAAATTTAGAAATGCCTATTGACAAACAAGGTGACAGGTATGGGCTGGTCTATTTAGAAATATCATGAACAATTTATCTCTTCAAATAACTGCGATCCGCCCAGTTTTGGATTAGAAAGATAAGGAAAAAAGACGTCGCTGGAATATTTAGCTGCGTATGTTTATGAGAATTGAAATACTTGTCCGTGAAAGAGAATTAAAATTCTTGACGTTGTTCTGTCGAGAAAAAGATGAGTTCATCTCGACTCACGCCCTTTTGTTTAGTGAAAGAGATTTTTTTCAGTTTCATGTAATTTCTAACCAGTAAACGTATACTTCAGTTAACCTTTTTATTCCACGATGAGTGAATGTGGATGATGGGAAGGAGGGTTGATAGAAATAACAGTAGATTTGGATATAGATTTTTCATTCCGAAAGGTTATTATTGGTAAAATAATTGAAAAAAAAAGTATGTTTAACAGATGAGGCCATCAGAAAGACCATGAAAAGATGTGACGGTTAAAGAAAACGTTGCATTGTTCAGAACTTAAAAGAAAAACTAATAACATATCACATGTTAATGTTTTCTTTGTATCATTCTCAAAGGGGTCTTCAAACACGTTGTTACGATTTGCAGAAAGTCAATGAGGTGAAAAGCAGTTTGGTTTAGCTGATAACAATTTTAATTGTTATCAAACAAATATGTTACAAAACTGATTATTTCATTACGCAAGTGATAAGTCATAACCTTTCTTTTGTACAACGCGATGGTGTGCATTATAATGTCAGTTTGGCAACAAGAAGCTCGTTCATATATCTGCTAACAAGAGTTAACAATAAACGGATGTCGGCACATCAGTCATAGCGGAAGAGCATAACCATTCAGGTACTTGACTTGACTAGAGCGACTTGATATAGAAATATGCACCCCATAGCTAAATACAGAGTTACAGGTCAAGTTATTGTTAAACTATCAATCTGGAGAGAGCTCCTTCTAAGTTGCAAGGTTCTATCTAGGGTATTTGAGGGATAGAAGCTTTCCCCCCGCCAAAAAACCCAGCTTTCCCCCCCTCCCCCCCAAAAACAATATCGTTATCATTACCGCCATCAAGTAACTAATATCGGAAAAATCATCCAGAACCGACGAGGTCAGGTCGGTACACCCTATAACATTTCTCAAAATTGTGTCTCACAATGCACCAGATTGCATTGATCTCAGCGAATATTCTTTTCAAAAATTCTGGGTTGCATGCCCCCGGAGGCCCCTAGGAAGCTCGTCGCCTTCGGCCACTCGGGACTTCCCCCCCAAATGATAAATTCTAGATAGAACCCTGAGTTGTACATCAAATTTGTGTTATAAAAGGGAATGTTCCTCGCAATGCACTTCAGCCGGAACATTTGTGTTTTATCTTGAAGTTACTGAAAATGGTGAATGATGAATGCACTATAGGGCGTGGTTGGGGAGGCGTTTTTGAAAAGCCAGCGGTTCACACCGATAAGGGTTCCAAAACCATAGCCGGACTTCTCCCCTAGTCGTCTTGCCTGCCTCACCGATTCGCACGTGAACCTGCTCGCCGGCTACTTGTCCCCCTACAGCGATGAGGTTGAAAATATGCCGATTTATGTAAACCAGAAAATATAAAAGACAGGTCATCATCTTAGATAATCAAAATTTCTAGTATAATTTCCGTGCATACTTGAACTGGACACCTTCCAAGCCTGAGTTTATTCGTTCTCACCTGAGACCGGAAATCCCAGTTTATTACCTCGGATATCAAATCGCTCGCTTGAACTATGGTCGCTTGCCGCTCTTTTGTTATCTAGCAATCAAGACTCTGTTCTAATTATTTTGTCATCACTTTCGACTGTTATCAATCGAGAATAACGTCTCAGGCTTTAGGACAGAAAACGGCACTCAGCGGCGACTCAGCAACTTGACATACGGTGCTTGTGAAATCGCGATCGCAGCAGAGTGTTATAGTTGAGAATTTTTCTGACTTCTGACTTGACGCGGGAAAGTTCATAGCATGAAAATTGCGGAGAGCACAATTTTTATCACGGCAGTTTTAGCTTCTGTTGTTGGTTTTCGAGGAGTTTCAAGGTCACACTCAAGCAGATATCTTCCCCTCTACAGCAACAATCCGTACGTCCAAAGGTAAGCTTATTACGGAGTATGTTCTTTATTCTTTGTATGATATAAAAATGAATGTTCTTCTTGAACTCGGTAAGCTTCTCCTTGAAAGTTCTGAGGTAAATTTTTCTTGCCTTATTCAACTAATGCATGTTTTTCAGCTCATCGTAAAGTCAGACGCATTCAGAAAAGAGGATTAAAATTCAGAAAATTGTTAAGTCTTGCCGTTTTCATTGTATATTAAATTATTAGCTCGAGTTTCCTTTTCCTAAAATAAAAAGGAAACGTAAAAAAAATATACAATTTTTCTTGCGGTGACTGAAACGTTTCAGGAGATAATTGCTTTCATATTGACACTAAGGCGCGAAGATTCGCACCAAAATAAAGTGTTTTAACGCCTGCTAGAGTTTATTTTCCATAAAAACGAAGAAGGTGCGAAGCAACTATCAAACATGGTATGGACAGCATCATATGCACAAGGCCTGTCATATATCCTACAACATTCTGTCATCTCTAGGTTAGCATTGCAAGACATGTAGGGCCCTGAATTAAAAATACCGACTTATTCTTTTTCATGAAAGGAATGAGTGCAAATGCGTGTGATTCTCACTGGTTATGAGAACAAACCCGGCGCCATAAATCATCAGAGTTGCAATTTTTGGAGAGTTTACGTATACAGATTGTGGCTTGTCTTGTTTGGCGTACTTAACTTCCACCATATGACACGCGACAGTAAAGTTTCATTATTTTCGTGACGAAAGAGGAGAAAAATGAATTGTTTAATACTTGATATCCTTTTGACTCGGGGAAATACGGTAAAGGAATAGTTTAACCTATCACGCCATGTGGCGCAGTTAAAACGGACCTGTATGGAATACTGATATGAGCCAGTCGAGTCGAGTTTCCGTGCGAAAAAGAAAAAAAAAACGGGATAAATAATCGCTAAAGAGAGATGACACCAGGAATTTGACTTTTTGTTACTATTATTCTTTTTGCCGTAAATTTTGTTTTGTTTTGGCTCTAACTTAGACGAAATGGGCAAAACCCTTTTGATCTGGAGAAGTTTGTATTTGGCGCGAAAACGGCATCTTTATGAGAGAACCCCAGGGTCCTTTGCCCATTTTAAATCCCCAATCCCTGCCTTCAAATGAGGGAAGTCCCGGGTCCCAAAAAATCTATGAAGACCCTCCTCAATTAAAGTTGTTACATGGAGGCCTCTCTCTCAACTCAAAACTGCACTCGATTATAACACGAAAAAGTGAAATTTCAATTATGGCACAAGAGGCCTATCAGAGCGCTACGCGTTAGCCAACACAAAGCTCTTGCGGAATAAGTTAACTGCTTTTCCGTAGAAATGCTTGCCGTTCGAAGAAACTAAGAATTACCCGAATAGTACAAAGACCGCAACTCTGGGGCGTTTCAGATGAACCAACCCCAACTGGTGTCCCCCGCTCGAAAAGTCACACGGTTATCTGCACTGTCAAACTCTTGTTAACCACTGATGTTATCTGTCGTAGCCACTAGACTAAAAGGAGGATAATTACTTGTTGTTGTCTCTTGAAGAAAGATAATTATGATCATGACCTCCCTGGAAGTATCGATTGCGGAAAGCGACACAGGATAATATAGATAAGACCACTGATGTCAGGAAAGAAAAGAGATCTTGTTTCTGTCACTATAGATATCTACCACTATTTTTTACCCAAAATAAATTTTCATGTAGATACTATACATATGGCTGATTCACTTAGACTTAATATCCCTTTTAATTTTTATCTCCATTTATTCTGAGCGCTTTTTGGGAGTAGAGAATGCAAATTTTGACCTTAAAGTTAGACTCTAATACGACCTCTTTGTTTTGAGCGCTTATAATAGCATTTTATACAAGAAGACATAAATCATTATGATTCCTCCTTGCCTTTGTGACAAACGTAGGGCCAGCTGTGGTACCACGGTTTGAAACGTGCGGAAAGAGAGTCAAAAAACAAGATTTCATCCACGGTTAACTGTTTTTTCTGCTTTATCAACGCGCGCTATATCGGGTTTTAGTTGAAGTTTTCTCCGTACCGAGTTGGTTTTGCCCTTTCGGCGCTGATTCTCTTTCCAGGTCTGTTCACTGTGCCCCTGATGAGATTGACAGACCTTTTGAGCGGACTAAATTATTTAAAATAACATCAGTCTATGTTCCCGTCTATATTAGTGAGCTCACTAGAACATAATAACAGTGTAACATAGCTATTTATTTATTTAGTTCTCGTACCATAGCTAAATGAGTATTTACCACGTACTTAACGCTATGCGTTCTTATTAGAAAATAACTAACGTATTTGTGGCTATTCTTCCCGCAGCTGCATGTAGTTTACGCTCAATGAACTATTGTGTGGTCATTGAACTTCTGGTATGGTTATTGATCTGTTGTGTACTTATTGAACTGCTGAGTGGTTATTGAACTAACAAAAAGAAAAACTGAGCTATTGAATCCATATACTGGGCTATTCTGGTATATGGCAACCATGTCTTTCCCTTAAACTGCCCGCTGTGCGCCAGATCTGTCAGCTTATTCAACTGTAGAAGGTCATTGCACTTGTGCGACAGGCATCCTTTTGGTTGCTTGTAAAATCAGATAGGGATGTTTATGGGCGGGGTATCATGGTTGTAAAACCCCGTCATAACTCATTATCATTGTTATTTAAATAATTGTTTGTGTGTTTGTATGTCACTATCATCACATTTGTTTATTTATTTATATGTTTATTTTTTTACTTAGCCCATAATGAGAATGTGTGGTCTGATTGTACTACCGTTATGGTTTTTGATCTGTTGTGTGTTTATTGAACTACTGTGTGGTTATTGAACTAACAAAAAGAAAAAGTGATTGAACTACTGTTGTAGCTTTTGATATGTTGTGTACTTGTTGAACTGCTGTGTGGTTATTGATTAACAAAAAAAAAACGAAAAAAACAAAAAAAAAAAAAGAAAAACCGTCATAACTCATTATCATTGTTGTTTAAATGGTTGTTTGTGTGTTTGTGTGTCACCCTCATCGCATTTGTTTGTTTGTTTGTGTGTTTTTTTGACTTAGCCCATAATGAAGGTGGTTAACTGGAATAGTGCATTTTTTAAGGACATAATACTTTAAGTGATTTGGTGCTGTATCGGGGTGGGAAGGCCGAACTGGTGGGAAAGGGACCACACTTGGACACCAGGGTTACTATGACGTAACTTCTTCAAGTTGCGCGCGAAAGTTCACAGCGGTTGCCGGTTAACATTTGAAGAAATTGCGCATGATATGAAATGACGTAAGCCATCGAGTGGCGAAAACAAAGTGAAGTCTTTCTACCAGTTGGTTTTATTCAAGCTATGGTGAGTTAGTCGCATTTGAAACTTTATTTCTAATTCCTTTTGGAAAGAAAAATGTTGGTACCTTTCTGAGGCATCGCCTGCAATTGTTGTGATCTCTTATATTTGCACAGGCATTATCGTATCGAAAGCAGATTTTTGAAATATGGTCAAGAAACGAGCAGCTGCCTTTCAAGTTTGAATCAACCAAGAAAGTTGAAGTTCAGGACTTGTACGGTAAAAATAACTATTTTTTAACATAGATTGATGATAGTCAACTCAAGCACGTAGGGCCAGCTGTGGTACCACGGTTTGAAACGTGCGGAAAGAGAGTCAAAAAACAAGATTTCATCCACGGTTAACTGTTTTTTCTGCTTTATCAACGCGCGCTATATCGGGTTTTAGTTGAAGTTTTCTCCGTACCGAGTTGGTTTTGCCCTTTCGGCGCTGATTCTCTTTCCAGGTCTGTTCACTGTGCCCCTGATGAGATTGACAGACCTTTTGAGCGGACTAAATTATTTAAAATAACATCAGTCTATGTTCTCGTCTATATTAGTGAGCTCACTAGAACATAATAACAGTGTAACATAGCTATTTATTTATTTAGTTCTCGTACCATAGCTAAATGAGTATTTACCACGTACTTAACGCTATGCGTTCTTATTAAAAAATAACTAACGTATTTGTGGCTATTCTTCCCGCAGCTGCATGTAGTTTACGCTCAATGAACTATTGTGTGGTCATTGAACTTCTGGTATGGTTATTGATCTGTTGTGTACTTATATTGAACTGCTGAGTGGTTATTGAACTAACAAAAAGAAAAACAAAGCGCACAGGGGATGACGGGAAGGGGAACTCCTCTTCCCGTCGTCCACAACGCGCTCACTAAAACCCAGGCGGTGTCTCTGAGGAGAGAGACACTCGTTCTTTTCTTAGGGTGTTCGAATTTCCCCGCCTCCTCCCTGCCAGAGAGGAGAAGGAGAATGCGACTCCTCTAATAACAATTTTTAATGCTGTTGAACAAGTGGTTTTGCAGTCACTTGTAGATTGTACTTTCAAATTACAGTTTACTTATCATGGCTTATTACGTCTCAGCAATCTGAAATGTTTGGTTTTAAGAAAGGCGATTTTTATCAGAGAAAGCGATTACTAAAGCTTGACGTTTCCAAGAACTGATTAAAGCAGTCACGCACCATCAGCTCAAGGAAGTAGAACGCTCTGAAAGGGACTTGGGGAAAGCAAGGTACTGGGCCCCGCTTGTATCCCATGAATCTCAGTAAACTTTAAAATAAGTATGCGTGGTCGATCAACAAATGGTGAGCGGTGTTGTAGCTTGTTGAATGAGTAGAAAACAAATTCAACGTTTTTAAAAAAGATATTGTCTTTTAACAAGTCACTACTTTAATTGAACGGAATCGATCCCGCCCATTTTTGTTCTCGTTCAACAACGTTTAACATGTTGAATCGCCTATAACTGCATTCAACATGGCACGATACGCGCGCTTGGTTGCAACATTTGTTGGTCATAAAATGACTTTTCCATATATTCAGGGGTGTTATAATTAAAACGACCGTACCTTGTACTAATCTGCTGACTTTGGTATTGTTTAAACTCTGTTGAAAAAAGGTCTGGAAAAATGGAACACCGCAGGTGCACTAGCACTAAACTTTAGATAAATTTTAATCGTAAACATCTTTTCTCACAGTTCTCTTTCACACCTTTTCGTCTGTGTGATCAATCGCTTTTTGTTCTAGGTTCTTAGTGAGATAAGCAGTGAGGTATGTGATAAACTATCGGAAAGGCCATGGCAAAAATACGATACATCGTCTGTACCAAAGATTCCAGGCATTTATGCCATAGGTGAAAAAAAAGTTGGAAGCAAGAAAACTGAATACCTGCATGTTGGAAGATCAGAGGATGTATGTATGTGAAAAGAAGATTACAGCAGCATAAAGGTCCAACCCCGCAACAAGTCATAGACCAGAGAGTCACTAGAAAATTTAAGAGCAGAACGAATCTGAGCTCAGGATAAAGTATGTTTCCGAAAAGCAGCAGAAAACAAAAGAAGGTGCTTATATTGACTGTCTGACGAAGAAGATGGGACACCGCCCTGTGCTAAACAAGCATTCAGTCTGCATTTTTGTTTGCGTAATGCGACAGTGAATACACACGCGAGTTCGTTATGAAATTTCTGCCGGCTCAGTTTTCTTGAATTTGAAGAATGCGTAGGATCGTTGCTTATAGAACGATGCATACACAGGGTGTAGCACGCTTGTTCCTTCGCGTGGTTTATGTCGGATCGTTGCTTATAGAACGATGCATACACAGTGTGTAGCACGCTTGTTCCTTCGCGTGGCTTATGTCGGATCTTTGCTTATAGAACGAGGCATACACAATGTGTAGCACGCTTGTTCCTTCGCGTGGTTTATGTCGGATCGTTGCTTATAGAGCGATACATACACAGTGTGTAGCACGCTTGTTCCTTCGCGTGGCTTATGTCGGATCTTTGCTTATAGAACGAGGCATACACAATGTGTAGCACGCTTGTTCCTTCGCGTGGTTTATGTCGGATCGTTGCTTATAGAACGATGCATACACAGTGTGTAGCACGCTTGATCCTTCGCGTGGTTTATGTCGGATCGTTGCTTATAGAACGATGCATACACAGTAAGTAGCATGCTTGTTCCTTCGCGTGGCTTATGTCGGTTCTTTGTTTAAAGAGCAATGAATATAACTAATGAGATGCATTTTCCACTCGACAACTCTGTCTGTCGGGTCGAGACAACTTGTCCACTTGTACCACTCGACAACTTAGTTGCCGTCCCTATTAAACTAATGAGATGCAGTTTCCACTCGACAGCTCCGTCTGTCGAGTCGAGACAACTTGTCCGCTCGTACAAGTTGTGGAAAGTATTTTTCCACTTGTGTCATGTCGACAGTATTGGACATGACTGGCACTAGGACACAAACAAAGTACCAGAAACAAGTTTCAGAAGACTGGTTCTAAAATGAAATCATCCAGCAAAACATCTACCATTAGACCAGTAACCAGTAGATCTAAAGTGGGAACATCTGGTCCTAGAGTACGGTCATCCAGTGGCTCTAAAGTGCGATCTTCAGTGAAAGTGTCTTCTATTCGATCTTCAAGTGGGTCCAGAGTGGGGTCCTCTGGTGGTACTAAAGTGCGATCAGGAGTCAGAGCTTCACCTAGGTCATTTGGTGGGAGGAGAGAAAGTTAGGCGTCTTCTGATAGGCAATGCCTTACATGTATAAATGTTCGCAGGAGCCGATTAATCAGTCTCTGATGTTAGCTTACCATATTATAGGAAATTAACGCTCCATGAAATTAAGGTATTCTTGGAAATTACCGCGACTTAAATTAACACGAATTTAATGGAAAACGACTTTCGAGAAAAGGAAATTAACGCGAAAAAGAGGGTAAAATTTCACAATGAAGGAAATTATATCAACGCGACGTTCACAAAGAAACAAAGCTTGTTGAGACAACAGGAAAAACGTTTAAACGCCGTATAAGTAGAAACTTTGCCGTGGTTCTTTCCGGCTCCGTACGAAGAAAAAAATCTGGCAACTTCGAAGGTTCTACACAGTTTCGCAGTTAATAGTGGATCTCCACCCTTATGAAATACTCCTCTTTCTTGTGTATAAAAAATGTCTGAAATGCATCGAAAATTTGGGGTCAAAATAATGGAAATTAAGGTCGCGGAAACTAAAGCTACACTTAATATACAGCTATTTCGAGAAAGGTTGTCGGAAAAAATGTACACGCGACAATCCCGAAAGGTAATATGGGATATGACCAATACACTGTTCCTAACGACTGTAGCTGTCGAACCTACTTTTTTTGCTTTCCATTAGCACTCGCGAACATATGTCCGAGCCCTCTCGTGACATTCTTTCAATTTTCTTTGGAAAACAGGGCAAACAAAACCACCCACAATACCTTTCGGGATTGTCGTGTGCACTTTTTCCGACAAGCTTTCTCGAAACAGCTGTATAAAAGGCGCGGAAATTAACGTTTACAGAAATTAACGCGCCTAAAGCAAACGCGAGTTTTTGAAGTTCGCGTTAATTTCACAAAGCGTTAAATTCCCATAGTAAGGTATTCACCTAGATTATAAGTTGAATCAGGAAACATTATTAACCGGTTATGACTTAATCCTTAGCCTGGGATCAGGCTCCGCAGTGGGGAAAAAAGGCAAAAAGCGCGGTCAAATAGGAAAATATCGGCCAGCGGTTGCCCCGGGCGGCGCCACCCTTTCCATTCCCAGATTACCTCTCGGTTTGCTTCGCTCGCCAATTTTTTTTTAGCCCATGCCGATGTTTTCCTCCATTTTTCTCCATTGCAGAGCCTGGACCCAGGCTACTTAATACTAGATTGCCGCAATATGTCGCACTTGTCACTAAATGGAGAAACCTTCTCATTTATTTGATTATGTTTTGTAGATAAATACAGCCTGCTTGACGGGTATTCGAAAGTTAGGGTAGAAATAAGGCGAATTAACGCAACAGTAGGTTGTGTTGTTCATATTTTGAGCTTGGGCTACCTGAGCACTAATATGCCGCCGATATCTCTTGGATCTGTGACCTGGTAGATTGTAGTCTAAACGAAAATTAGGTTTAGCCAGCAAGCACTGAACGTTCTACCTTATATAATCCGGCCCGTGATCCCAGAACCACATAAAGGAGCTTCAATTAAAACAAAACGAAAATACACCACATGGAGTTTCTCCGTGATCATACCATTTCACTCTTTGCTGAACTGAAAAAAACCTGTTATTCTTAGTATTCTTGTAACAGCCCTCGTCTACGCAGGCCCTGATTGGTGAAGTGAACCAGAACACGTACTTCCTCTGGCGACGGGCATAAGCAAGGCCAAATTCGTATAGTCGTATAGTATTCGGAGCTTACAGTCATTGTTGGTGATAATTATCGCCTTCACTTTTTCTCCGTTTGGCGTCGTCCGACCGACTCAAATTTTTTGCATTTTCAAAAAAGAGAAGTAACGACGTAGTTCCTGAACCATTTTTCACTTAAAATAATTCTTTTAATTAAAAAAAAAAACCGAAAAGTGAGGTGTGCTGGTATGTCTTATGGGAGGTTCGGTGGTTGATCCTTTCTCCCACGTTGTCGGCTTAATTTTGCATCAACCAACTTTTCCGCCATATTGATTTGTTGATTCCAGGCTCCACACCAATGATGCTTGGGTACCAGGCCTCTTATTCGGAGACTTCTTGTGATTTTGGTTTCGTTTTCTTTTTTCAATCCGACCGACCGACCCAATATCAGAAAACGCATTTAACGCTGAACGAAAAAAAATGGCCTTAGAAATATTGAGCAATTTATTAATTCATTAATTCATTTTTTTATGCGAATGTGCTCTTTACCACTCGCTTTCCATGATGTCAAAATTTCCTGTAATTTCGGTCGAAATTATATATGGAACGCTTCGGTCTAGGAGGAAGTGGTTGGTCCGCCCACCTCTAGTAGCCTGAGATCATGCCCTCTCCTTATTAACCCTTTATGTCTCTCGAGCAAAAGAAGCAAAGAAGCAAAAAAAAAAAACAAAAACAATAACGCCTGATCTTAGGTTAACCTCCAGAGGTAGTCCTCTTTGACCGGTTGGTCCTTGCCGTTCCACCTCCACAAATTCTCCTCTCCAGTCCCATTTCACTGAGAATTAATCAAAATTTTTGTCGAAACGTAAGTAAAATGCTGCAATCCGGTGCGAAACTGTTTCAATAGAAACAATTCGTGCGTTTTTGTTTAGTTCCACTGGTTTTTGACCGGTCGGTTTGCTGTAATGGAAAGTCTTCAGGATTTCTGCCGTTGTTGTTCATATTGAAAAAGAGTGGGAAATATAAATAACGACCAGAAAGACGTTATGCTCAAAAATGTGCTACGTCAACCACCTTCCCGAAACGCCACTGACTCTCAATCGAGCCTATAGGACTTAGCCGGAAACGAACCAAATATATTGCATCATTACGTACATGAAAAGCTTCGTTTTCAAAACATTTCTTTTTAGACGTAGGGAAATGTTCCTTACTTGTATTATAGAAAATAGGACAATACCCCGTGGCTATTATCCAATCAGATTTCAGAATCATATCTTGTGATTGGTGAGAACACAGGCAGCCCAAACTCTGTGGGAGCTCGTTGGACTTTGAATTTATCAGGTGATTTATAAGAGAATGTATGAAAATTAACAAAATACGTCGTAAATTCCATTTTTTGACAAAAATTGAAATAAAAATGACTGACCTTGCGTTTTTGTTTTGTTTGTTACTGTCTCTTCGCCTCTAGAGCCATTTGGAAGCCGTTTTATCGAGGTTTAAAGTTTGAGTTGTACTAACAGTACACTACTAGAGGGGGGCGTAAGGGGGGGGTACGAATACCGCAATACCGCACGTGGTAGCGCGAGAATACCGCAATACCGCACATGGTAGAGAGAGAAAACCGCAATACCGCATCAAAATTTACCCAAATACCGAAATCGAGACAAATGGAGAAAAGTTGCCGTTCTGAAGACTAACAGTTCCGCCTTTTAAATAGCAGTAATATTTTTATGTCAGTGTTTCCAAATCAAGGTGCGTCGATGGTAAGAGTGAGATAAACATACGACCGTCGCACTCGTTTTGGTTCATTAAACGCTTATACGTAAATGATACAACAGGCATATTACTATTACTAACCTTATTTCTAACCTAGATCATAAACTCTGACGGAAAACAGTTGACTCTTATGAGGCTGTTTCATGTTCATAATTGACACTGTTCTGTGTTGAAAGGTTTTCAAGACGTCGACCCAATCTACGACCCATCTACGGCGTTTCTGTGGTTAGTAGAGCAGACGATTGTTAAATCTAACAACTCTCCCGAATCGAGTCTTCTCTCCTAGGAGAAACGTGGCCGAGCTTCCGATCTCTCCTTGAAGAAGCGATTCTTCCCGACCATGATCTTCAACATCTTCATCGCTGCTTTCATCAAACTCGGCGTCACTCTCGTCTTCTTCCGAATTATTTTCGTTGGCATCTTCTACCTTGTTAACGCGTTCATCAAAGGCAATAGATACAGGATTCTCTGAGATGTTACATTGTCTTTGGTACATAAACTCAGGGAGCGTACCATGCTTTGCCATGGTAGTCTCTTGGCGTACCGTTCGTTGTCTTACGGCAGCTCCATAGAAGGATGCCCAGTCCCTGAGTGCGTTGCAGTCGGCTGAGCTCATACTAACACTAGGTAGAGGTTTCATGATAGGAACCTGCGATAGTTGCAAAGAACCCTCTGGTTTGGGGTACCAAGATCGCCTGCTTGTGTGGTAGTATGCAGCCCAAGAGGTCACCCGTTTCACTGCCTCCTTCATTGCCAAGCAAAATGACTTGCAGTATTCTGCCATTGACATGTTTGCTTGCTTTGCATGAACGGTGGCGTGACAGTTTTCCACATCTAGTGTCATACAGCTCAAAAGATTTACTGTATTCTCGTAATCAAAATTTTCAAGGTTAGTGTACAATCTCTGGAGCCCTTTTTCTATCATGGAAACCGACGCTACTGTCCTGGCCGACACATGGCCTTGAGGTCCATTGAGACTTCTTGTAATCCCAGTGGTTTCTTAATATCATAGGTATTCTCGTCAAGAATCCTTCTACATTGCTTAACAAGACCAATAGCTTCCTCTCCTGTCTTAACAGTATACTGTGCACCTTTGTGATGCACAGAGAAAGCTTCATACAAACAACCAATTGCACTAAGAAAGTGAGCACACTCTTTTAATTTGGTGCAGATATTTATTGAGTTCGTTTTTACAAAGCAAAAAAAGATAAAAAAAATAAGTGAAAGTCATATTACAGTCTCTTTGTTTAGACCGTTGAATTTGGTTGAAAAATTTCATTGTCTCTAAAAAATGTAAAAGCTAAAGATGCTAGCTAGAGAGATGTTCAAGTGGATATTTCTAATAGATCTTTAGTTGATTTAAGATAAAAAGGGCAAAGTTAATAATCGACAGTAACACTGAGATGTGGATAGATGTGCAATGGCGTGGTAATCTCAATAGCTTCATTTCTTTATTATATTATGACCTATATTGAAACAGTCAAGGACGCCAAGCAGTTTTTCGTTTGTCGCGGTTAGTAGTAAAAATAAATTTCAGACATTATACCACCAAAGTCAAGCTCGTTGGTCATCGATGATCCAACAAAATATTTGGGTCTTTGGGTCATGCTGGTCATTTGAAGAAGTTGAAGCGCTTTGGTTTCCTTTCAGTGAAGCTCATAAACGATAAGGTCCGATAACTATCAGTATTTTTTTTTAAGTGGACTGAAGAACAGGATAATGTCGATAATCGATGCACTTTTAAGATAGGATAGGATTAAGTATAAGAAGATATTACTTACCAAACGGTTTCCCTGAATTTACCAGCCTCTTCTCTCCTCGCTTTACCAAACAACGGAACTTGTTTTTTTTCCTTTAATTCCCCCCCCCCCCCCCCCCCACCCTTTTCCTTCTTCGTAGAAAAATGCTACGCAATTTATAACCACCTCGCTATTTGCTGGATTAACTGTCTGATCGCTCGTCATTCGCGACTGGCATGAAAGAACCGGTAAGGTCGAAATGAGGTGCTAAAATAATGCGACATGTTACCGATCATTGGATAAAAAGGTTAATGTCGTTAATCATATAAAGTATTAACTGAAATTACAAGCCATACGATTTTTCTGGACTGCTTGCGCAATACGGTCCCCGACTGTGCAACTGGGAAGACACGCAGACTAGCTAGGGAGACCTTTTAGGACCTTTTAGGACTCCTTTTAGGATTGTATGGTTGTCATGCCTTAAAAAAGAAAGGACTCAGGAAGCAGATCACCGCGAGACAACAATTTTTTTCACCGATTACCGCTACATAAAATTTAAAATTACCGCATACCGCTTGGACTTTGAAAACCGCAATACCGTACTTTGAAATAAAAATTACCGCAAAACCGCACCAAAAATAACCCAATACCGCAATACCGCAAACCCTTACGCCCCCTCCAAACCTGAGAAGTAGAATAATTATTCTCGGCGACAACCAAGTGAATGAACGGCCTCAACCGCTCAAGAAACTCAAGACAGCACATTTTAGAGCCGGCCCCAACCGACAAAAATACCGACATAAGAAATTATTCTCGGCCACAACCGAGAGCAATAAACGGCCACCAACCGCACAAGAAACTTCAAGACAGCATTTTATATATTTTAAAGCCGGTCCCAACCGACTAAAAGAAGGACATAAGAAATTATTCTCAGCCACAACCGAGTGAATGAATGTATAAGTGTGAACTCTTGATGAACGAGCGCTTTCATTAAAAGGTGACTAGCCAAGCAGAGAAATAAAATTCAGTAAAACGGCTGTCAACTGCACAGGAAACGTCAAGACAGCATATTTTAAAGCCGGCCCCAACCGACAAAAAGACCGACATGGGAAAAACGACTAAGACAACAGGAGAGACGAGTAAACGTGGTGGAAGCAACTAGGGGGGCAAGAAATTAATTTACCTCGTGCGGAGAAGCAACAACATCGGGAAACAACAGCGGTATTAGACAGCCGGGGAAGGAACAGCAGCAGGTGGCGTCCTGAAGATGTAACCAGGCAAAACCACGGCCGGCAGAAGAGGTTGTTCATTGGCAAGGATAAGGAATAGCAGGAAAAACAATCCTTCCGCCCTTGCAGCCAAACTGGACAAATATGCTTACACATGTGTTTATTTATATAGAGAAAGCCACTCCCGAGGGAGAAACGCACACACACTCCTGAAATAGATCTCTCGCTACTAATTCGTCAAAATTAAGGCCAGTGTTACGCGAGCAAGCACTGGGAATAGGGACACGTGCGAGTGTAACTGAGTCAGAACAGTTTTTTTCTAAGATCGGTTTAGCAGTTATGTACATATGTGTATTTGACCAAGCTTAATTGAAGTCAAGATTGCTGAATATTGACCATCAAGTTCACAAAGAAAGTTGAGGTCAATAAAAACGAAAAAAATAAAAAACGAGGTTACTCTAGCTATCTTAACCGAACAAGCTTGGTCAATAATATTATATGGCCATTGTTGTCATTGTTATATATTACCAAAACCCTCGGCAAAGCGATTTAGAATCCACCCTATCACAGTAGAACCCGGTCAATACGAACACCATCGGGACATGCCGTAGTGTCGGTCCGGGTGTCTGTATTACTCGGGGCTCACAGAAAAATGTCAGGGACGCTTGTTAACTAATTTTATCGATGAAAAGACTAAAGCAGGCATTTACTCGAGTAAGCGTTGCTAAATTCTCAACTGTATGTAACTGCAACAAGCTCCGAGTCTTAAAGAAATCTCACCAAGTAAAGTTCTTGAAACACGAAAATGAATCCATGACTTAACTTTGTACTGGCACTTTAAGTCTGCGACTCAACCAGTTGCACTGAATATTAGACAGGATTTTTGAAAGGCCACTTGCCGTTTCTGTTCATTAAGTTTTCACTGGTAAGATATTCAGCCGACAGGCCGATAGACAGTACGCAGATAACTAGTGTCCGTTGGCGATATATGAGAATATGTGACTCGGGGCATAGAACAGAGAAAAGTATCCGTTATCTGTATGATCCTGTATGAACCAGTGTCCGTAACACGCGGTTTCATTTTAGAAAAACTGTACTGGTGAGCTTTTCGTCAGGACAAACGAAACTGTCCGTTATATACGGGTGTCCGTCGAGTGGGGTTCCACTGTAATAGGGTGGATTCTAATATCGCTTTGCCGAGAGTTTTGGTAATATATAACAATGACAACAATGGCCATATAATAACAGGGGCACCCCACGACAATGTTTGGAAAATGTCTGTTCGGAAGACGATTTGAGACCTAGAATTTTCGGAACAATTGTTGTTAAATTTCTTGCTTGTCTGCCTCTCCTAGGATTTTCGAACCCCCAAATGGTGTAATTGCCCATTTTTAACGGATTTTTTCCCTAAAAAGGTCACCTAGAATTTTCGGGAGCCTTTTTTCTGGCTGAAATTTTCGGAAAGGTAAGTTTTGATCCCTATAATTTTCGGATCAATAGACTTTCAGCTAGGAAATCCGAACAGATGAAAAATTTTTAGGGGATAAAAATACGCCTATATCTACCGTTCAACAATGCTATGTTTAAGTGGCTTTGAACTATATTGACCAAGATTGTTGAGTTAATTAAAGATAGCTGAGTGTCCTCGTTTTTTTTTCTACGTATTGACCTCGACCTTCTTCGCGAACTTGGCCCTATGCGAGAAGAAACGAAACTCAATGTCCTGCCACACTGACTTGCTCCGTGGAGATGACATGTCTTAATGCTTTAACATTGGCTGTATAGAGTCATCTCTAGAACCGAGTTAAAAAATATTCGTACGAACTGCACAAGCTTAGCAAGCCTTAATTGATTTATTACTGTGTAACGTCAATGTTGCTTGAGATGGTCTGTTTAAAAGAATTTTTATTTCAAACATAAGTTGCTCTCAAAAGCGGGGTGAATTTACAGTTTAGCGGCTGGAGCGCGTGCATGCGGGAGGACTGGGTGACAATGTGACGTCACGTGGGTTTTAGCGACAGCTCTTCTTAGCTCCTTTCCTTGACAACAAGACTCACCGTAAAAAAATTCAAAAGCCACTATCACTCGCTAAAATCTCATCATATCAACATGTGATAGTAGACACAGGTCTTTGGTCGCTATGGCTTCCAGGTTAACTTCGGAGAATCGCTTCAATTCGCCGATTTGAGGGTGAAATTCACATCCAACAAAGCGCGCGCAAGCGGAGGACAGCGAATGTGGTAATGCAAGATTACATTAAACTGAATGGTGGAGTAGCATCCTGTCCAGGGTACGGATAGAAATATCAAAAAAATGTTTCATGCTTTGGAAACCAGGATAAAATGTGACCAGTTGTTTGACTTCACACAAAGACAATGTTATGACACAGAAAAGGTTTACAAACCGTTGTCGTCTTTATCCATTTCTAATGACTTCATCCTGTAAATTTAAAATCAAATAAAAGCCACTCAGTGTAAGATTACAATAAACCAGTGAGGTGCACTGCTAAAACGGTCGACTAGTATATTCACTTATTTTTCAGAAACTGCATGTTATGGGCTCCTGCTTAAGTGAAATTCTGAGTGGCTCATTAACATTACAGCTTTGATTAAGCCATTAAAAATAAATTTCATTAGCAACTTTAGGCTTCGGCTATTACACTACAGTCTAGTAGGTATCCAATAAGTAGTCTAAACCAGTATTAGAGCGATTTTCGTATGACCTTGAAATGAAAGCGCGCGAACAAAACAGAAACGACAAACGAACGGAAATAGAGCGATTTGATTGGTTTATCGAACGGACAGACAAACGCGTCTGGCTTTTCATTGGTTAAGCGAACGCTCAGGTGAAAAAAAACTTCATGCCCGAGAACTTTCTAGAAATCAACCGATACTTCGCTTTGACGTCATACTACAACACGATTGGCCAATCGAACAATACCTCCTCCATAATAGGGTTTCTTTGGCGGGAAAACAAAGAAGCCATGTTTTGATCTTTTCATGCAGTGGCTGATGAAACAAAGAACGAACACTTACCGAAACCTTTTTTCAAGGTCATACGAAAATCGCTCTATTAGTAATGGTAACAGGACTGAGTGGAGTCCAGTTCGGTCTGTAATCATACGAGTGATTAACAAAATCGGACGACCGCGTAGCGGGAGTCCGATTTGCTTAATCACGAGTATGATTACAGACCGAATTGGACGACACGAAGTTCTGTTACTAATTAATCATAACTTTAACAAAATTTGTGATATAATAGGCTATTTTTTGCATCAAAACACAAGAAATTCGACATTTTGTTTTGCTAGCATTGAAAAAAAAAGCCATTTAAGCGCGCGCTTGATGGCGCGTACTGTCCAATTACTTAGGCATGACGCGTACTGGCCGATTAAACTGTCCAATTAAGGCTGAAATCAGGGCAGTTGATAGCCAATCAGATTTCACAATTTTGTTATAGTTGTGATTAAGGATGAAAACAGACTGAAAGAGTGAAAAGCAATCATGATATGGGATTTTTATCTTATGTATGAAAGTTGGCGACATACATTTCAGTGGCGTTTACCTCCGTAAACTTGAGATCCATTTTTCCAGGAATCAGAACAATCTGTAATTGAAAAAAAAAAATACATATATATATATCTGTGCAAAGGAGTGTGCGCATTCACTGAAAGTGTTTCATAAGTAGGTGGAGCAACAAACTCCCCTCCCCTCCCCTCCCATGCCATCTTCCCAATTTCGGGTCGAGGAAACATATAGTAATTTCAAGCTCATGGAAGTGTGTTCGCGGAGAAGCAGCCCGCCGGATATTGCAAACTATTTACTTAAAGGTAGGGACGTTTTCTTACAAATCTCTGACGATATATAGGTCTGACAAAGAGATAAACGACTGATAATTGCAGTGGATTTAACGGGTTTACCTCGGTGTAAGAACCTGTGAACTTTTTCTTTGTCACCTTTTGTTTTTCTAGGTTTTATTGTGTTGACTTCTTTGTTTTCTTTGTTTTACGTCACTGGTGAGTTTAACAGGTTCTTACACCGAGGATGAGTCGATTTAACAAGCAACAGTATATGCTTAAGAAGAGAATTTATGATTTAAGAGGATGTACAGTTCCACTAACCTCTTCTGTGTCAATGTAATTATCTCCGTTTAAGTCCCACAACTTGAAAGTGTTGACAGGATCTTCATATAAGATTCCTCTACTATCCGTTCTTTTAGGATTATCTCCGAAGCCTTTTATTCTCAGCAAGAGCTATGATAAGTTCACATTCGTCAGCATCGAGAAAATCAGGAATCTCTGGAGAATAAGAAATAAATTAAAACTAATTTATGCAGCCGAGACTGCCTCCGAGTGAACTCTAGGAAGCTTGTTGCTTGTAGCTATCCAAGCACCTTCCTCCTCGAGTTTCGTTTCATGGGATAATCGAATTGTCTGTAACCTTAACCACTAAAAGTGCCCAGCCTCTAATTTCTTCTTAAAAACTTACCGATTAGAATACTTCAACAACTGATAAATATTCAGTATATTCTCCTATATATTTAATGCAAAGATTTAATCACGGACCTTCATACTCGCTAAAATTCATCTGAAAAGTCAGAGGATAAGAGGGATTTGAATTAAGCCTCAGGGGAAATTATACGGGGTTGAATGACTGAAACATTGGAATGCTGATTAGGATGATAAACCTTTTTATATAAAGAATAGTAATGAACATAAAATGTTATCATAAAATGGTTATTCTAATTTGCAAATAAATGATAAGTCAAAAATTCATCAAAATATCTGCAGAAGGCAAAAAGATGTTCAGCCTTAGACAAACTAATAAAGCAAAATAAAAGAATAAAGATTTTAGTCGAGAAAACACCACAACCAGTCTATTTCAAGATGCTATTGCTTTCCAAGCCAAGAAAGAGTCAGGGAAATGAGTCACATACAATTCTTACCAATTTGAAATTCCGTAAAAGTTATCACTGTCCTTTATGTGTTTGTGCAGTTACCTTTAGTGTGTCTCCTCGTTCGATTTTTTCCCGGCTTTTACGGTCATTAACTTCTGAAATTTCTTTGGGTTGCGGCATCGTATTAAAAGGCAAGTAGACCCTCGAAACCTTAGCTAGTCACAATGTATTTGTGCAACCTACTGCTCTTGACTGAACGCTGCCCGGCTTTGTTTGACAGTTTCCAATTAACACATTTTAAAAAGAGAAATAGACCGATGTACATTGGATTTTACAATTCTATAAGAACTAAATACTTCAGGGACGTTTTTGAAGCTGTTTACTTGGCAAAAACAGTGTTTTATAAAGACCAAAAATTCTCGTGCTTAACCCTCAACACTGCTGCTCCTTCTTTTAAACATTCCATGAAGGTCACCAAAATAAAGGAAGTGATCCCAGAAAATGTATCGAAAAAAGGGTGAAGAATATCGTGTTTTGAAGTGTTAATTGCCAGATTGTTAATTGCGGTATACTTCTTGTAAAATTCAAGTCACTTCTTGTATTTCCATCTTACCAAATACCACTGGACGCATGCTCAGTGTTTTCATCTGCCGTTTGACCCCCGGAAGAATTTCAACTTCTTGAACATGACCAACCTTTTAAGATAGAAAAAAATGGGCTTGAATAGAGTTCTGAGGACACGATGACATCATCATTACCTTTATTACTGTAATTATAATTCTGCGAAAATGTCATAACAGTGGTCATACATGCACTGCGCATGTTTATATATATGTCGTCTGAAGACTGAGGGAAAAGGGGAAGTCCGTATCAAATAGGTTGCATGGATATGTACGTAGCTTAGCTACCATCTTGGATAACAACATTTTTCGTCTAGAAGAAGTAAAACGCTTATTTGGTACTTACCTCAACTCCATCAACAACCGGAATACGTAGTCCGAGCCAATCATTGGTCGAATTGTCAGCGATGTCTGTTTGTTTATCTTCGCTTCCCGATAGTGATTTATTAACTTCACTTTCAGATATGTTGACCTTTACAGACTGATTCTCGATAAAAGTCGCTATTTCTTCTTGTCCCTGTAATGTTGATTCCTTAGTTTGTTCCGCATGCAAATTTTCGTTATTTTCAAGATACTTGTTTTCATCATTACTGTCGCAAAAGCCATCTTCACTTTCTTCGTTAACACACGTGCCCAGTTTTATTGAAGAATCCGTACCGTCAATTCGCAGGTCGAACAAACCAATCAAAATACACAATAAAAAATATGTCCATACTAAATAGTTTCCCCTCCCATATTTGCTCGAAATGGTCCTAATATTGCCGGCAGTCGACCGTTCCCATGCCTTGATTGCCTTGATCAGAAAATTATTCATAAATTAATGATCCATAACAACACAGTTTGAATGCTTTTCTTTCATCTCAGTCAACTTGTTCTTTCAAAAGCTACCATGCGATATGTTGTTAACTTCCGGGGATCGCTGATTGGTCGTTTTGAATAAAGGGAAACGGGTATCAAATGGCCTCAGTAAAATTAAACAAAAACCTCGCGTAATGCAACTCTGGCTTCAAAATCACATCAGGTGTATCAAGTATTTTTCCTTTGCAAAATCTGCAAAAACGTTTTCACTTCTCTTTGCATTACAGCTTCACAGCAGAGACGTTTTACGCAATTCCAGTAACCAACCACACGCAGACCGTATGCCCGACGTGAATTCGCGGACTTGAAATGACTCAAAATACTAGATGTTTCGCATCAGCTAGCGCTCTAAAATGTGCGTTCTTGGGAAAAAATGAAAAAGGTTTTCGTTGAATGTTTTTCACAGTACATATATTTGAAATCGCTGCCATTTTTTCGTGAAAAGCTTTACTGTATATGTCAATCTCAACGAGCTTAAAGAACCGGAGAATGCTTAATCGTACCGCACGTCGTTTATAAGAGGTTGCTGGTCTAATTGCGTAGGGACTGTTAGTCATTTTCGATCGCCAATCGTTTATAAACAGTTTGGCCAAAAGTTTTAGAGCAATATTTTAATTCTCCTGGATCAAGTGGTCAATGACTAACATATATAAAGCGGATCATTAGATTTCATTTCTCATAGCAAGATTCAAAAAAGACTTTAGGCAGGTTATTTAAACGGAGTTAAACCAGTGTTTAACAAAACCGCGTTCTAAGTCATTTTCAGTTTGCCTAACGCTTTTATCTAAACACCATTTGTCGTGAACAGTTTCATTAAAGCATATCAAGGTGTAGGACTAGAAAAGCATTTATCTTCTTAAATTGGCCCACTAAAGAAGAGATCTGGAGGTCCAAAGATTTCTTAAACCGCGGTCTAAGTTAGACCTCGTTTAAATAACCGACTGTTTAATTTTCATGTACATTTGTCCTTAAAGAAGAACTAAAGAAATTTAAAGGATTTTGAAAACTGCTATCGGGTAGATCATCTTCACCCCAGTTTGTTTGAGAGACAGCAGGTCAATAAAAAGACAAAATTGCATAGGTAAATTACTGTACTGACCATTGCTAGGATACCAGATGACTTCCTTAGCAATTCAATCACCAAATACTATGTATACTGCGTGACGATCCAAAAAGGCGAGAAGCGTGACAGGTAGCATGAAGATATAGTCACACAACCCTAAAATTTGACGCGTACCCAATCTTCTTTTGCGGTTCCATTGCCAGAAACCCCCGGCACCCGCCGGCTATTCAAACCTGATCCTCGTCCCATCTTTCAGAGAACGAAAATAAAATGGCGCCGTCACCACTGCGCGTTGTTAAGAAAACGTTCGCGAAGAAAAAATCAAAGCAGAAAATTAGCCTACTCGATCGCCTAAAGGCTGATAAAGCACCTGTCATGTAGCTATCTTCTACAACCCTAAGCTTTAAGCCTCAAGCGTCCTTTATAAACTTAGCTCCTCTATGCCTGTCAATCAAATTTCATTTCCCACGTGAAAATTCCAGGGCGCAGTGCAAAATCGGAAAATATGGAGCGTTTGTGTAAGGTTTTCATCCTTCTGTGCCTGGCGAGCGTTGCTTTTGAGGTCTATAGCCAACACATTGGATTTTATGGTGACGATTTTGTTTCATTTGACTTGAGCACGATTTCTTGGTTTGCGAATATGCCAAAGATAATAGTGAAACATATCATCAACATTCACTTTATGACTGTGCTCCCAAATGGAATGTTGATTTACATGGGCGGCGAGGAGGAAAAGAGCGATTTTATAATGATAAATCTTGTACACGGAAAGTTAAGGTATGAAATGCTCCTTTTTTGGGGGTGATTTACTGACGATGTTTATTTTTTTAATGACAGTTTTGACAAAATCACAATGGCCGCCGATATAACCGTAGACGTACACGGAAAGTTTATAACAGTAGACTCGCAAAATGTTCATGTAGAGACAAAAAGTGTTAAAATGCTGAAAATTTGAAGTAAACAAACACATCTGTTTAGAATCTTTTGGACAACTAGTACAGAAAAGGGCGATTTTTTGTTTTGTCGATGATCAAATTGCAGCGATGTGAGGTGAACAACTAATACGTTTCAACATGTTTCTTGACCTAGATTTTTGCATTAAGTGGTTTGCCTCAAAGTTCACATTTGTACCCAATTTTCGACTTATTAAAAAGTTATTTAACAGAGTCAAGAACACTGTTTGTGATCGGATTTGCAGTCACGCGTAGTCATTTCATTACTAAAGCAAACTGGGATCGTCGTCTTTATTTTTGTCATGATTTTACACATTTATGTTTCTAAAGGCACGCGGTTATTATTTTCCCTATTTCACTATATACAAGGAACCTCAATCCTAGTGCTTTTGAATTTTCAGTCATTATCAGAAATTAGATGTAAATCAGAATTTTCATGACCTTGCATTTATGAAGCTTTTTAAAAGATCGATTTTGGTCATAAATTTTTGTGGTCTTCAAATAATGTCCTCAACGTTGGTGCTAAAATAATGTACTACTAACACTAAAACGTTCAATTGACAAAACTGAGCAAAGTACCTTTGCTAATACCTTGAAGAGAGAAAGATAGTTTACCTTGAGGAAAGGAAGGAGGCTTGTTCTGTTTTCGTTTTGTTTTATTTTTATTTGTTTGTGTGTGTGCTGTAGGGTGGGGAGGGGGGGGGGGGGGCGCATTGGCGGCTTCTCGTGATTGTCACATCTAACTGAAGACCTGGGAGAGGCCAGGCTTGGAAGGAAAAAACACTTTGACGCATTGCAATGACATCAAAAAAGTCAGAAACGGGGCTCTAACTGCGGTCAAAAAGTATACAACACAGGGCTCTTACATAGTTACATACTATTAGTGAGACCATCCAGGACGAAACTGGACTATTGTATTACTACGGTTTACAAAAAGCAGACTATCCAGTCCATACATTGATAGACATTGAGCAAGAAACTGAACAACTTGAATGATGTTGCTCTGTTATGGCTGTTTCCTAGTATTTTGAGAAATTGTTAGAGAGGGGCGTCTAACGCCCTTTAAACCCTGAGATCAAAATTTGAATTCTCATTTGTTTCCCCTATTCATTTCCTATAAAAGTAGTGGGGAGAAGTTGATAAAATATCAAGCAAATTCAACTTGTGTGATCATGTCGGTAATTCTCATGACCACTCCATTTTACAAAGCATTGATATCACAAGGAGAAATTTGATGCTGATCACTTTTAGGGCTTAAAGGGTTAAACAAGAGGCGTTACTTAAGAGAGGGCATCTATTACACTTTAGTAAAATCCAACTAGTGGTCTATCATCAATGCTGCATTATGATTGGTTGAGCTACTACTAGGCTATATGTTATAGCCTACTGGTAGCGAAAAGCGCGGGCTTTTTGGCGGCAAAAAAGGATTAAAGACTAGCTTTAACTAGCTAAACTTTACAACTAGTTGGATTTTACTAAAACAATTATTCCTCTCGCCCTCATGGCCTCTGAGTCAATAGCCCACTCGGCCTTCTGCCTCATGGGCTATTGACTCAGAGCCCATTCGGGCTCGAGGAATAATTGTTAATTATGCTCTTTACCACATTGGTACTCCTGTGGTGTTTGTCCTTTCTCCTACAGAGTAACAGTAAACCTTGGTGACAACAATCCTTCCCAAGTAGGGGATCTCTGGATAGACAACCTCGCTGATAATACTTGGTACAGGGCATTGGTAATTTTAGATGGACGTAACTTAAAAGTAAGGATTGCTAAAAAGAATTTTTTGCATAAGCTGAAAAGTGAACACACCAGGTTGGATATAGAGGGCTTGATGTATATCGCGGGACTAACCACACGCGTGGCCAACAAACTTCGAGAGTATAAGCCTATGCCACACTTCAAGGGCTGCATTGAAGCTGTAAGCTACAACGGCGAAAGAATTTTTCCCAGAGACCGCAAAAACAGGAATTACTTAAGGAGGTTGAAATATAGAAAGCACGGCTCACCCAAAATCCTTGCCTCGCGATCCGCGTGCGTACGTCTGAGATTAAAGACGCTGAGCTTTGGATACCCTGAAGCCTATCTTAAGTTCGCCTCGTCGGGAAGAATCAACCTTAACGTACGGTTCCACTTTCGCACGTATTTGGCAAATCAGATTTTAGTATCGAAGGGTAATGAACTTGGGCGACTTCCTTTTGTCCGTGTTTTTATGGTTAAAGGAGAGGTATTTGTTAAAGTCAGGTTGTCTCAGGGCGGTATTGTACAACCGCTTTACATTGAAAAGCAATTGAATGACGGTTATTGGCACGGCTTGTCAGTTGTTGTGAATGAGACATTGATAAAGCTAGCTGTTGATAACGAAGAGCCGTTGGTGCATTTTAATCCGAATCTGAATCAATCTGTTAACAAAGAAGAGGACTTGACCATGTTCATTGGCTTTGCTCGAAAGGCAAATATGCCATCCTTCATCGGTTGCATTTATGATTTAAGTGTCGACGGCGAAAATATTGTTTTGACTAAAATAAGCCCGACAAGCAAGTCCGGTGCCCTGCATAACTTCTGCAACCTTTCAAGCCCTTGTTTCCCTAATCCCTGCTTACATCGTGGTAAATGCATCGAAGCACGGTCTGGTGGTTTTAACTGTGACTGTCAAAGCACGTTTTACAGAGGGCGCTTTTGCGAAAAACCCATATATCGAAGGACCTGCCAGGACTACAAAGATCTTGGTTTATCTGGTGACGCCAACTGTATAGTGGATTTAGACGCTGAAGGTCCCTTGAAACCAATTACGGTCCTGTGTAATGTTACGCAACAAAGAAATGTCGTTACAGTTGTCGGGCATAAAATTGGCCTTGGGAGGGTGATTGCAACGAAAATGTTCCTTCCTGTGAGATACCCATCCCCGAGGAAGGAAATCAGAGCTTTGATCAAGCGGAGCGAGCGATGCCTTCAGTATGTTGGCTTCAAGTGTTTTGGTTCCAAATTGCTGCAGTCAGCAGTAGGCCCATATCAGGTTACGTTGAAAGGAATAAAGTCGTATATAGCGCCTGAAAACTGGCCAGACCCGTCTTCAGGCAACAACAACTGCTCGTGTAGAGTAAACGGAACATGCGCACTTCCCAAAATGTCTTGTATCTGCGATATTGGAGACGAAACCTGGAGAGAATATGGAGGTATGAAACCTTTTGTTATTTTGTTATACACTGTATTTGAGTTTTAATTCGTGATAGGAGAACAAGGACAACGCATAGGCAGAATTGAAAGGCTGAAGCAGAAGGGGACCTTGTTCAATTACCAGTACAAGCAGCAAAAAGCAGGTATTAGAGAGTTGAAGATTCCTGACGTATACGGCAAACGGTAAACGTCAGATTCAAGTTGAGAATTTCTCAAAATAGAAAATGAGCAGATAAAAACAGCTAAAAACAATCCTTATGGATAAAAAAATTGCGTGAAACTACTAATTTAGGTGTATCAATAAAGAACAGTAAACGACAAGTAAACTGGGAAGAAACTTGGTCACATGGTACAAAGTCGCGTTTGCCGTTTGACGTAAACGTGATGTTCAACCTCTCTATTAGGTAAAACATTTTTGCCAAGTTTTCTCCTGACAGCGCTTAATGTGGCGTTGCTGTGCAAGGTTAAAGTGAGCCGCAGCCGCTGCATGTAGTGTTGCTAAAAGGTCGCCCCGTTTCATAGTTACAGAACCCCGTTGCAATAAGAATTAATTCATGGCACTGAACCAAACGATGTACTTATCATCATTTTTTATGAGCTGAAAATCTTCTCTTCTTGGTTGTCCTATGATAAAATCCAATGACGTTATTCCGATTTTGCTTTTTGAAAGGTTACGTGACCGACAAGTCTGCCCTGCCAATCACCTTGGTTGAGTCTTCAGAGTCAGCTTCTCCGTCGGATTTCACCGTGGGACCTTTAACGTGCCATGGGACATCAACCAATTATGCCAATGAAACTGCAGAAAATACGACACGCGAGTTGCAATACGAAGCAGCGCGCTATTTCAGGTCCTTGTGCTTTGTAGTCAACCCCACTACGGACGCTAACGTCCAACCTCCATCCCGTGTCCCACAACCACATCGTATTCCTATATTTACGAGAAATCAAGCTAAATTTTCAATAGGAATGACCGCTTCAGTTGATTCGACCGGTACCTTAGCATCAACAACTGTGAAAGCCACGAAGATCCAAAAGTCGAAAGAAGTTCCTTTCCATACAAGTACCCCTCCGCCAGCTTTGAATGAAGAAGTGATCCAAACTGTTTTTGATGATGGCAGTTGGGCAGAAGCTACGGCAAGCAGCACTGTTTTGCAGTTTTCCACAGAGAAATTTAACTCGGACCTTCCATTAAACCAAACCCAAACCTTAGGCGGGTCGCCGAACGGTAAACCAACAACGGATGGCCAGAATTTGACATTTTCTTGGCAACTTGTGGTGACGGTAATACTTCTTGCAGTTGTATCTGTAATGCTTGTGTATTTTGTTGTCTACTGTGTTAAGAAACGTGGTATAAGGTGCAAATCAGCTGGGTTCCGCTGTTTAACGAAGGCTCAAAAGACTGACGACCACGGCTTTGTTGACATGAGGCCAGGATCACAGGTTCGAGGATGGGAATCACCTGATCGGCGTCGATCTATCGCAGCTGGTGGCTATAATGTGAGGGCAGGCATTATTCTCTATGGCAATCATGAGAAATTTTGAACAACTCAAGGAAAAACCAGGAAGGTATTGGTCATAACAAATCGATAACAATTTTTCATGGTCTGCACTCTTATCGACCATAGAAATGACATCAATGTGTTCAAAACTTTGCAGTGGAAGCACGAACCGCAGGCGAGTGGTTTTACTGTAAAGTTTTGAAAATTTTGACGTCATTTCTTTAGTCGATAAGAGTACAGCCCATGAAAAATTGTTGTCGATTGGTATTTTACCATAACATTGACAGTTTTGACGTTAATTTCCGAAGAAGTTTCTCGGAAAATTGCGCGTGCGAGAAGAAGAAAACCAAATTAAGTCACTATCACGTCATTTCCATGGTCTTTTCTCTTATCAAACATAGTTCTCAACCAATCAGCGCGCGAGAAATCGCTCAGTTATTGTAAATTTAAAATTGCACCTGAGACTGAGGTGGGATTCTGTTGAATTGCACTACACAGGACAGGAAAAAATAATTGAAATCCAGCGGCCCAGTGTGGAAGTAAATTTCAGTTTTCACATGCCCCATTTAAATATTACTTGCGCAAAGGGAACACAATGCCTTATTATTTATTGTTCTAAGTCACTGGCTATAATAAGTTTTCGTTTATCGCAAATTGTGTAAGTAACTAGTACTTAAATGCTGTGCCAGATACGGGGTAACTACTGGATATGACTAATATGGTGAATGGAGGAGTAACAGGAGCAAGCAAACGTGCGCTTGGATTTTAAACTAATTCATGCTTTCAACTGATCGTGTCACTCATCTTGCAGTCTTCAGTTTTGAGTCTTCAGTCTGGAAATTATCATTTACCAAGCTGACACTTTGAGACAGACTCACATAAGGGCCACTGAGGCAAACCGACGTATATTTTTACTTGCCCAAGGCCAAAATTTACTCGGTTACCCCAGGCAATCATAGTAATCATCACTTCCGTTTTTAACATCTCTCAATTTTTTAATCTTCAAAATTTTTAAGAACGTTTTATTATAACTATTATTTGTAAATAGGCTCTTTATCATGATTAATGTAATTTGATTGTTATCAATTTTTTTTAGAGGGCCACTAGCGGGGGGGGGGGGGGGGGGGAGAAAACTGGAATTCTTAAGATCTTTTATTATAATAACTATTTGTAAATAGGCTTTTTATCGTGATTGTTGTAATTTATTATTATCAATTTTGTTTTTAGAGGGCCACTAGGGAGAATAATTCATAGTAATAGGCGTCACCCTCTTAAAATAAAGGTTATTATTAAGAAGCAATCAGACCTGGGTTTTTTCCTGCCTTGCCATGGGACTGTGTTGGGGGATAAAATGTAGTCGTATTACTTAAGAAGACCGCTGGCTTCCCCCAAACAATCCCATAATACAATTCGACTCGACCTCGACCCAGTCTCACGCGTAGCTTCAAAATCAGCAAATTCGCCATTTTAGAAACGAGATCGAAGGAAGCAGGGCCGAGTTAACTTGCGCAAACACTTCTGGGACTATAACCAAAATTGGCCATTTTAATGCATCCACAGCGACAGTCCCAGTAACAGTCGCGGGACGCATTTCGACTTCAGTTCTCTTATCGTTTCTAAAAGACAACTGCTTAATTCCTAAGCGTGGCCTAGAACTGTTTTTTTTTTTTTGAAAAAGTTACCTGGAAGCGCTTAAAATACATTATCATGACAAAACTTGAGGGAATCATTTTAGAGTTTGATAAGTAAGACGGCTAACTGTCAAGATAAGTTTTTAATGTGCATTGGTAAGAAGTCACACTAATCTTTAAGACAAAAAAGCAAGGCTGATTTTACAGTCGGGAATATATTATAACCAATATTTCGGAAGGCACGGCCTTCCTTCTTCAGATTCTTCAGGGTCTTCCTTCTTCAGGGTCTTACACTAATCTTTGACTTTTTCTTGACAGCTTGATCTCAAATGGTGACAAGAAGGAAGATTTTCGTTGTGTTGGCAGAATAATTAACCACTTCATTTGTAAAGAGAAAAAAAGTAGATGTATTCATTTGAACTAACTTCGTGGGGGGGGGGGGGGGGGGGGAAGGCGGAGGTTGTTATGGTAATAAGACGCAGAAGAAAATGCTGAAGAACGGAACGAAATTTCTATTTTTAAAACACCTCATTAGGTTTGAGTGACGCATGCTTCTCTCGTTCTCTTTCTTTTGTCTTCCTCCACTAATACCGCTCTAAATTGGCTAAGAGTTTTGCCTTTGTTAAGTTTGCCTCCACCCTTCTTCTGCTCGATGCCCACCCTCATCCCTTTCACAAGCAGTAACATTCAGTTACTGAGTACCTTGCCACTTTGCAAACGTAATGTATGCAATTTATTTCTCATATTCCTATTATGGCGAGACCAAAACCTAATTTCCAGTCTCTCCCTTCTGACTGTGTCAAAGAGACCCTGGGAACAAGGTTGGGTAAGACCGCTGAATGAAGGAATGATTCCTGTTGGGTTTTCCAATTATAATGGTTGTATTATTGTGGTAGCATTATCGTAACTCAAGTGAGGACAAGAAGGATTTATGCTTCGAAAGTATCTCTGTAACTTCAGTTTCCTGTTTTAATTTTCTTTGAGCGAGGTTGGTTACAAATGATCTGTATCTTCTTTCAAGAATTGTTTTGTCGCAGATTGCCAATAGATTAAAATTGTGTTACCCTGGTGTTAGCTTTCTTGTTACTCATAGACCCCTTTCAAAATGGCGGCCCACTTATTTAGTCTTTCATGTGTATATCTAGCCGGATTTTTGAAAACGTTACCACCAAACCTCCAAAGTAGCCATTATAAAACTAAGAGTGCAACTATTGCTTTTTTTCTCTTCCCCTCATTTCTCTCTCTTCTCTTTTTCTTTTTCTCCATTCCTTCGTTATTGTGATTTTGTAGTTTATCGGGTCCAAAAAACCTGCCTTTTGACGCCTTTTCACTTAAATGACTGCAAATTTCGTTAGGTTGGTTTTCAAAAAATCGGCTAGGTATAAATGAGCTTTTTTGGTCTCGTTTGAACGTAAGAATTCTATGGTAAATTCAACTTTCGCTTTGCGGCTGTAAAAGTTTGGAATAACCTTGATGAAAGCATTAAACACCCCCCCCCCCCCCCCCCCCCGCCCCTTGAATCCTTTAAACACAAAGTCATGTCAAACATCTTACAGTCTTACTTTTCGTGAGTCTTTTTTTTCTCTTTTTCTTTTTCATTTGTTTTCCTTTTATCTATTTACTAATTCCTTGTTTGTTCTAGCTTTAGTGCCAACCTATCTCCTATGCCTGAACATTATTTAGCTTTACTCAGCTCGATTAGCTTTTTAGTTATTCTGAGTAAATGTTACCTTTTTTGGTATTGATATATTATATTGTAAATTAAGTTAACTTTTATTTGGTAATAAAGCGTATGTTGTTGTTGTTGTTGTTGTACTTTGCACATGCAAACAAGGTCAGAAAGGCTAATTATCATACATATAAAATAATATATTAATCGGCCCCCATTATGATAAGATGTCTATTATATACCGCAAATCCAAACGACGAACTGTTAGTTTGGGTGGCCTCTTGGATCGATGCATTTCATTTGCCTGGTAACCAGGCGCATGTCGGGATTTTTGGTGGTAGGCGCGGCTCAAGGGGTTATGGAAAGCGTTCCCATATGCCTTTGCGTTCCGCTTAACCCAAACTTCCCATGATCCCTTGCTCTACACTACCGCCCAAGATGTCCCTGAGTAGGAGGCAAGGTTTCTTCATCAATTTGTAAGAGATCTTGTTCAAAACAAGACGAGCAGACACTCTACTAATTAACTGCAAATAAGAACGTTTTTAGATTTGGTCAAGAGTGAAGGTTTTGATTTTATCAATCGACGCGGTTAGCTGATTAAATCAGTTTTTGCTGACAAGCGTTCAGGCCGTGCTTTGTCTGGCGACGGAGTTAAAGTAATCACTTGGGCATGAAGTCCAAAATGAAATAAACAGGAATGCTCTTTGGAAAATCAAAATTACATCCCTGAAAGAAACCTATCTGGGCGTGGCTAAGGCTTTATTTAAGGAGAGTACTTCAAAACAGACAAGTATATAAGTGTGGTGAGTTTAATTGCGATGAAGAAGTTGACATGGTATGCTGTATGTTGTTACAGGTTTCATGCAGTGCGGAACAGCATAAGCACAGCTACACCACTCTCTGTTCGTGTTGGCGTTGAATCTTGATGCTAAGATTTCAATGACAACAACAACTACACGAACGGAGTGTGGTCTACCTGTGCCGTAAGTGAGACGAAAAATTGCAATTTGCACCCTAAGCGTGGCAACGAGCATACCCGCCGTTATAAGAAAGACTCGTGGGGGCGAAACATTAATGAAAAACAACAAGAAACGTAGAGAAGGTAGAAGGTGCGGAACAGCGATTCTCAATTATAACTTCTTTCGAAAAAAAAGGCAAAATAACGCATCAGTCAATTCCACCTGCGCCCAGCCCCCCCGGGCAACCGCGGGGCATTTGCCAGCCTTGTCAGTCCCGGGGGAGGGGCTTTAGCAATTTAGCGCGACCCGGGGGGCGGGCATTGGCCAACCCCGGGGGCACCCCCGGGCTTTTGACACGCACGTGGTTAACTTTAAAACGTGGTCGACATAGAGAATTTCCGAGATAAAGATCAGCAGTTTGTGGCGGATTGGCTTGTCCGGCAAGGGCTAGAAAAACTTGTCGACGTTTTTAAAGGTATGTTTTCTTAATTTCCGATGTACTGTAATCTAAAAAGCTATAATTTCAAAGCAAATAGCGAGAGCGTGAATGAATTGTATAGTTTTTCGCAACAGGCCACATTTGATTCATTTTTAAGTTGGTATATTACTTAATTCTTACTACCGTTGTTTTTGAAACGAATATGATATAAAGAAAGAGACCCTCGGTTGCATGGAATTATCCAGGAGGAATAGTCCGTTGTTTTCTTTGGTATTGAAACTTATATTAGTTCTTCCTCGTTTAGAAGTAAAAAGTTCTTTTTTTAAGTGTTTCTTATCATTACTGTAAGAGATACAAATTTGGAAGACCTTTCCACGGATAGTATATCGGTTTTTACTACCGTTAGTTTTTGAACGATGAATATTAAGAAAGTCATGGCCGTTTGCATGGAGTTATCCACGAGGAGACGTCCTTTGGCTTTCGTTTTTGAACCAAAAATTTTAAAGTTAGGAGCGATCTATTGCAGCGTACGAAAATGAAAACTGGCATTAAAACGATCCCGGGGGCGGGACATTCGCCCTCTACTTTAGTCCCCACCGCCGGACATTTGACAGCTTAAGTGCTCCAGCCCCCGGGAATTTGCCATCCATGAGAAAAAAAAGGCTAATTCCCGGGGGTTTGCCCGGGGGGGCTGGGCGCAGGTGGAATTGACTGATGCATAAATGATTCAGCACGCACACCTGCAAAGCGTGCTTTCTTGAACAATTGGCGCGGCGCTCGGGAGTCGTATCCAGTTCCCATAAGAAAAAGTTGGTTTACACACGTACCTGGCCAAAGATTTTTGTTTGCAAAACTCCGGGCGTTTATTTTAAGCTACTGCCACAAACTGTTAAATTTAATCAGCTGCGAAAAAACATTCATATATCAATATGCAACGGCCTGAACATTACTTGAGACCTGGTCGACCAAGCCCGGCCAATAGCACAGACGAAGAATTCGCTCAGGGCGAGCAAACAGCTGGAAAAGTTCCCGCGCTGGATATCGCTGAGGAAGATTCGGAAATTGTTAAAATACATTACATCCCAAGAGGTGTTTACTTCGTATATTTTCAGGGAGAGGCCTCGATAGAAGTCGACAAGCATTTTAACCAGACTTTTTTAGAGCTGTGTTGCTTGCCAGGTGATGCCGCAGAAAAATGGGTAGATGATGGATCACGTCTGCAAGGTACATTTGTTTTACAATTTTAATTGAACATTTGTACCATATATATATATTTTTAATTTCATTCCTGTACTTGTCTTCCGGCGTGCTAGTTGCATATAAACAAACTTCTCTTCATCTGTTGATGGTCGATCAAATTTTATTCGCAAGGTTGCTTTGTGTATCTTTCAATTTCCCAGCAGACGTTGGAGAAATGAATGTTTGCTTAGGCCCGGTTCAGACGCCGAACTTTTCATGAGCCGAACCTAATACATTGAATTAAGTACATGAAAAGTTTGGCGTCTGAATCAATTAGGAACGCCTGTTTCAATTTGGAACGGCTCAGCCGTTCTTTTCGCCTAGCCCAGCCGGGAATTTCGCCTTTGGAGCGACTTTGGAACGGCTTTGATTCAGACGCCGAACTTTTCATGTGCCGAACCTAATGCATAAATTATTATAACGTATTTTGTAAGTAGTTTGACCAAAATGAGCATTTTTCTCTTTTTGAATTTAGTTCGGCTGGAATTAAGATCGGCGTCTGAATCAATTCAGCCGGTCTAAATAATTTGGGTCGGCCTTAATTCGAATTAGGTTCGGCTCATGAAAAGTTCGGCGTCTGAACCGGGCCTTAGTCTTTGTTATCTCTCATCAGTCCGTATGTCCGAAAATTTTGTAATGAATATCTCGGTCTCTAGCGGTGTATGACACTTGCAGACTGCAGACTGCAGACTGCAGACTGCAGACTGCAGACCACAGATTGCAGATTGTAAATTAAAAGACACCAAAAATCTTCCTAATAAAGGTGACACCATCAAAAATATAACATCGTGTGAAAGTGAGAAAGTAGCCTGGGAACAAGGTTGATGTTTTTGCGCAAAGTTACATTGGCCTCATTTCCAAGATGCTGTTGGCTATTCTTCACCGACACGACTCTTTATTGACTCGCCCGGTATATCACTAATTGCGTTGATTCTTTATTCTTCTTTGATTATTGTGAATTGATAATGACAAGTAGCAATGCCCATTAATGCCTGTCTAAATAGTAGTATTCTGTAAAAAAAGTGTTTAGATTGCGAGCACTTCGTGCTCACTACAGTTACGTCTACAAAAACAACTAGGATAGATCACCGACATTTAACACCTTTTAAATGACGTATTTCGTCTTAGTAGTATTTAAGGATATGCCAGACAATCTAAACTGAACAGATCCTACCTGGACTCGACGAATTACCGGCAGTGCATTTTGAATTTCTAAATACTATTAGGCAAATCGAAAATGGCTTTTTTAACAGGCCAATCATTGCTCATGCTCAAATCCTAGTACACAGTTGGGGCCCCCGTAGAATAAGGATTCACGGCACAGTTTCACAGACAGACTTATATAACCAGAGTTTAGTTTCGTCTGTGGTGCAGGTTAAATTACTAGCCTGTTGCTATGGATTCATGAGCGAGGTTGTGACATCGGCAGACATTATTCTGCTCTAATTCAATACGAGACGAACAGCCAACAACTCCTTCAGGAATCAGGTCGATGTAATTTGCGTGAAAAAACTTCACTTCTAGGCCTTACATGTACTTCTCGGAACAAGGTAATGTTGATGATGACGCCACCTTGATTACGATATTTTTGGTTTCATTCAATTTACAGTCTTGCTGCCTCATGCAGTCTGCAGTCTGCAGTCTGCAGTCTGCAGTCTGCGGTCTGCAGTCTGCAGTCTGCAGTCTGCGGTCTGCAAATGTCATACATCGGGTCTCTAGTGGCTTCTTTAAAGCCAACCTTGGATTGATTTGCAGAGAAGAGTAAAAATATCTTGAAAACCCCAATTATAAACATCTGTTTCCTTGTCGTAAATAATGTCGAATGTAGGGTGTGAGTTGATCAAAAATGTAAACATCGTTTCTCGCCTTCTTGAAACGGTCTGCGGCGATACTCATGGCGTACGATCCCCGCCAAAATTCATTGTTTGAATTTTAAATTCATCATTTAAATTTCCACTTCAATTTTATAGCCGAATCTAAAATTTTACACTCTTCCTTCAGATTTCGCATCATTGGAAAACGTTTTTACACTCGTCTTTTATTTTTCAAACTCGACTCTTTTATTTGACCTTGCTCGCGTTACATTTCAACTCGCTTCATCAAATTACACTTGCGGAGTCATATTTCAAACTCGACCTCGAAAATTTTCAACAGGGTGTCTGTAAAACGGGGACCGGATACCTGCGGATGGCGGATGCGGATGGAAAAAATGCGGATAACAAAAAAAGTAAGAGGAAAAAAACGAGAAATGCGGATGGCAAAAAAAAATTAATAAATAAACAAACAAAACAATTAAGGAAAGAAATCTTTCTTTCAAGTCGCTGTCACATGGTTGGACCCTTACATACAGATCGTGATGCCAATAGTTGGCACAGTTTTGGGGTGTTACTAAACAGAGTAACGCAGTAACGAGTAACGGGAAAAATATTCAACAGGTTAAAAAAAATGAAAAAATAAATCCTAATGAAAGAAAAAACATAAAAATGGTTGTAATATCCTAATAATGACCTGGGAGCAACAATGGAGGAAGGTGAGGTACAGATTTTCTTTCTTATTGCCACAATAGTATTTCATTTCTTAGTAGAAATAGCTCTGCCAGGTAAATGAAAATAATAGAACCTTGTTGGGTCCTTGTTACGGTTATCAACTAACCAATTGCATGTACTCGATTGCCAAGGCTTAGAAACAGTTTGCTCGCTTATTACTCCTGAGGTTATTACCTTTCCTGCTCAACTTTCAATGTCTTTCAGACTCGTCCTCTCGAAAATAAGGGATTCGACTTAATCATGGCTACCTTTCAAAAGTTAATTATAGTCACTGTAAGGAATTATAAATCATGTTTCAAATAGCCTCCCGATGCAAAGACTCTGAAGTTTGAATATTGGCGGCAAAATAGAATAGCAGAGCGAGACTAGTTTTTAGACGATTTTTAATTAAAGCAAGTAAAAGTAAAAGTAACATTCAAATGCATGGGTTAGCTTGAAGTTGCGTTTAACATCAATCAATGCAGAATACACGCAAAGCATAGTTACCGCCAGGGCATGAAATTAACTCTTTTTTTGTAGGATTCATTTGGCTACTTGATATTTCAAAGTCAATTCCATTAAGTCGAATAAGTCTGGAGCGTCCCCGAGAAAAAAAATGTAAACGAAACCAACAAGGAAAAACAGAACAAACAAGGAGTAAACGGCCGGTTTTAATACTATCGATAATACTAGATGTTATTTTGGAGTTGAGATCCTCCAAATTCGAAAGTTTTGAAACCAAATGATTCTAGCAGGTCATCAAAAGTAAGCAAAGAGGACCCCTACATATCTACTGGGAAAACCAAAAT